>JAYKAV010002772.1:253423-359459 GCA_035582835.1 Phoebastria nigripes
TTTCATGAACCCGTGCTGGCTGGGCCTGATCCCCTGGTTGTCCCACACATGGCTTGCGAGCGCCCCCAAGATGAACCGCTCCATAATCTTCCCTGGTATCAAGGTCAGGCTGACAGGCCTGTAGTTCCCCGGGTCCTCCTTCCGGCCCTTCTTGTAGATGGGCGTCACATTGGCAAGCCTCCAGTTGTCCGGGACCTCCCCCGTTAACCAGGACCRCTGATAAATGATGGAGAGTGGCTTGGAGAGAAGACCATGGTGGAGCAGGTTTTTCCCTGCAGCCCGTGGAGAGGACCATGCTGGAGCAGATATCCACCCTGCAGCCACTGGAGGACCCCACACCACAGCAGGTGGATGTTCCCTGAAGGAACTGCAGCCCATGGAGAGCCCACACCGGAGTAGGTGTATCCTGAAGGACTGCAGCCTGTGGGAAGGACCCCACGCTGAAGCAGGGGAACAGCGTGAGGAGGAAGGAGCGGCAGAGCAGAGCTGTTACGGACTGACTGCAGCCCCCATTCCCCATCCCCCTGCATTGCTCAGAGTTGGGGGGGAGGTAGAGGAGTCGGGGATGAAGGAGCAAAGTTGACCCTGGGAAGAAGGAGGTGTGGGAGGAAGGCTTTTTAGCTWTTGTCTTTGTTTCTCACCATCCAAATCCATTTTAATTGGCAATAAATTAAATTAATCTTCCCCAAGTTGTCTGTTTTGCCTGGGATGATAACTGGTAAGTGATCTCCCTGTCCTTATCTCGACCCACGAGCTATTTCAACCCATTTTCTCCCCCGTCCCCTGAGGGGGAGCAAGAGAGCGGCTGGCTGGGCAGCTGGCAGCCTGCCAAAGTCAACCCACCACAACCAGCAAGCATCCCTGTTTGACTAGAAAGGGGCAATCAGAAAATTTTAGGAAGCTGAGAGCTAAATCATATGCTGTCATGAAACCTGATGACTTCTGAGTTTGTGGGAGTTTCGTGTTGCCTTGAGCCTACGACTGGAAATACAAGCACTCTGCATAATCCAACCTCTGATAGCTGCAGAGCACATAATATATTTTAAGGTGAAATAAAGAATTTTTTAAAGTTTACCAACTGAAGTTCAGTTGAAAGGTTTAGTGTTTGTTATAATAAACATTTTGAAAAATCTTAGAAAACTTAGGGGAAAAAGCTTGCAAAAGCCTTTGGTAGGATCAGTCAGTTTCCAGCTGAACTGAACTGTAGATAGGCTATTTCCATTCTTCTATGACAGAAGGGCTCTGTAGTGTTGACAAGCTGTTTGTGACTTTGTGAAAAATTCAAGAGCAATCCCTATGGCAGGACTGTGTGGACGTGACTGGCAGCTGGGCAGAGCTGGAGCAGAGGTTGCTCAGTAAATCCTCAGCAGTATGAGGAAGCAAGCCAGCAAGCGCCAGACCCCTCAAGGATCCAGCTGCACACCAAGCCCATCGCTATTCCTCAACAGATCATCTGGGAAGCCACTGGTTGCCTTCCGTTTGTGAACTACACCTAGAATTTCTGCATCTCACTGTCCCCAAGTAAGCAGTATATATCCTGTAATTGCTGCCCTTGCTCCAAGGCCTCAGAAGATTCAGACTCAGATTTTAATTACCACACACACAAAATGTGTTTGCATTTGTTTGCTTACTTTATACTTGACAGTGTTGCAGCTATGCTGGAAATCTAACTTTTATATTGGGTGGATACTTCTGAATCCTCAATGCTGAGTCTGAAAAATTACAGTGCTTATGCGTGAGTCATCATGTTTTACGATTTTAGATCAAAGAAAGCAAAACCATCTGGATTTTGTGGCTTCTGTGACTTACAAAATTATAATAAATCTGAAGTCAGTTCATGCACATATTTTAAGAAAGTTATATAGGCTTCTGAGGGTTCTAAGTCATGCGAGATGCAATTTTCTTTAGCTGTTTCCATCTTCATATTTCAGAAACTGATATTTGTGTATAATTCTACTTAGATTGGTATGCCTTTTTGCCACTGTATATATGGAATATCAATCATCTCTGCTTTCAGTGGAGGTAAACAGTTACGACATTTTCTGTGGACTGACACATATGACATTGTACGAACAATCTGTTTCTTGTCCTGTCTAAAACAAATATATTTATTCTGAAAATACAGATGCATATAGTACTTTTTGTGAACTGAGACATAACAACACAAACGTATTCTATATTCAGGGAGATAATTAAGTACTCCTAGCCACATGCAARTTGTACATATTTTGCAGCTACTGCTTACAGACTAAGACACTATTCGTCTTAAAAAATGAGAATGTAGTCCACAACCAATAAAAAGTGTGAAAAGATTATTGATATCTGAAGTTAAATTTTGACTGTAGACAACTGCTTCACAATAATAGTGGCCTTTTCACATACTTCTTAAATGAAATCCTGTTAAGCAGGCAAGAACTAGTAAAGAAAATAAAAACCCCTCATATTTCTATTCTGGATTAGTATCAATATTTGGTGCCAGAATATAACRTTAGAATGAATTGTTCTCTAATGGATTTCATTGGAAAGAGGACTTCCATAAACATTTCTGGGTTTGGGTTTTTTTCTTTTTAGTTATCATGAACTTCAGAATTTAAATACAGGAAATTTTATTGCATAGGTGAAGAAGTTGTTACTGACTGCCATTTCTGCTGCCTAAGTCAAAATCTAGCTTCTCAGGGCTCAGCTGGTAATTAGGACCAGAATTACACTTAAGTGTACAGCTACACTGGTAATTTAGATCAATCCTGCAAACCATTTCACATGCTGTTAAGCCATTTCTTTTCCATGTCGCTCCTTAGTCGTAATCCACATCATTCTTCTCGTTGTTGGACCAGAAAATTGTTTTAGTTTCTGTGAATTGTTCCAGTTTCTCCTTTCGACCCCATCCCTGGTAATGGGCAGAGGAGAGGAAGCGGGGTGCTAAGATCAAGTGTGGTACCTGATATTAACAGTTTACCAGTCATGTGGTGCATGATAATCTGTCTTGACAATGAAGCAAGCTGTGTGGACACATGAAGAAAATTTATTATGGTAACTTCCCAGGGGCACGTTCCTACCCCAGAGTAAATGTGATATGCTTTTACAAAGAGGCAAACCATCTCCTGTTTACCATGAGGAAATAACGTGAACCAGGGTTGCTGTCATGGAGCAGTTGATGCATGATGATTTCTTATCTTTCAGCAAGTCATTCCTGGATCTGTAATTTCCCCTCCCAAGCACAGTAGCTGCTGTTTCCCGCAAATATCAGCAAAACCCGGTGGAGCAGCTGGGTCCATCCTAACACCAGCGCTTCTGCATGAGGCCGTGGGGCAGAAGGCTTGAGAGATGAAGAGGACAGGGTTGCTGGCACAAGGGAGGAAGGCAGAAAGGATAAAGAAACTAGAGTTTTGGCCAGGAGGCTGTGTAAAATGGAAGAGGAGGCTAAGAAGGGAGGGGTATGCAGTAAAGAAGAATAAAGGACCCTTGGGGCTTGGAATTGTTGAAGTGGTAGCATGCAGCTGGAAAACAGGGTATGGAGGTTAGACAGCAGAGTGGTAAAGACCGGTATGGCTTCCGATAGCCAGAGGCATTGGAAAGGGATACGAGAGCTTCAGAGTTGGGATCAGAGCAGATGGTGTTACAGCGGGGTGTTGTCAGACACCTATGTAAAGGACTAAACAGCTGGACATAAAAGTAACTCAAAATCAGTCTAGCATTCTCTACATACATTGCTTTCAGAAAACAGATCTTGCAACTCTAGACAAAAATGGAGCAACACAGACCTGTCCCAGTAGCTGGATCACTCTGAGGGTCAGGGTCTTCCACACRCTCTCCCACACAGTGTAGGTGCACAACCTTGCTATAAACTGCTCTGGGATGGGACCTTCTTGCTCCCTTTTGTCTATCTTTCTCGCTGTTTAACTTTGCGCAGAACAATTACATACCTGCTGGGCCAAGGAGAACGTTCTCTTTGTGGAAAAGACGAGTTACACACTGTCAGCCAGAGCAGGGCACTGGACTCTGGTGTTCCAGCTCTCTTGTGCAGACTATAAAATTCATGGTGTTCCCCCAGGTTTTGAATAAAAGAGAATGCACAACACCCTCCTTTTACAGCCCTCTGAAATAAAAAGCTGTTCTACACTTTTTTGTTTGTTATAGAAAGGGCTTAGGCACTTAAAATTAAGGTTAAAATGTTTCAAGTGAATGAAACCCTAAATCCCTGCAGTCCTGCATTAGGTGGCTAAATGCTAAGGATGGTGCTACTTAAGAGACTTCTGYGTTTCCTACTAGCTAGGTGAAGTGACTCCCGGTTAGAGTGCAAGCTTTTGAGCATCCTGATCTCAGATACCCATATCTCTTCAAGGAAAGAAAATACACTATGTGGAAGTGAGGATCTTACCAATTTTTCCTAGCCAAGAGTTAGGTATGTTAGTTACCTAACGAACATCAGCAAGTAATGTTCAATGGGTGGATGGCCTTAAACTGATAGCCCATGTTGCTGCATCATTATGTTAGACAACAAGTCCTGAGTCTTCCAGATAAGATTGGCTCTTTCGCAGGCTGTGCGCTTTTCAGTCTCAGTAACTGCTGTTGTATGAAAAATAGCACAAAATATTTAAGATTTATAGAGAATAATATTAGTACTTTAAAGAAGGAAAACCTTCACAATAAAAATGTCGCTAGTAACATTTTAAAAGAAAAAAATTATACACTTGAGAGAACTGAGTAGCCAGTTATAATGGCTTTATTAAAACTCACAGCATGCTGAACTCACAGCTTAAGAAATGAGATCCCTGCTAGTGTTTACAGACATTAGAATTTTTTAATGAATAGAAAGAATATTTTGTCTCCACACTAAATGATTAAAAAGAAAACAGGGCAGCTAGTGTAATGAAACTGCTAAAACAACTGTTAAAACATTCCAAGGAACAAATGTAGCCACTCTTTCACTCCTTTGTTCTTCTAGTGATGGCAAACAGGAAATTTCAAAGATCCTTAAAGAAAAGGAATTTTTTTTTTTTTTTTAACCTTAAGTTACATGCAAATCCACAGTCTTATGAGTGATGTAAACTTCAGTCTGATATCTAACACTGAATGTCTCATTTAGGACAAGATTGAATCTAATCTCTCAAAAGATGCCAGTTAAACAGCACACCTATTTCCACATGCTTTCAAGAYTTTCTTACAGCCCTTTTTAAGCATCCTTTTGTCTTTAAAAGTATAGCCAGACCTTATGCATTTCCTGCCCAAGAATATCCTATATGAACATTTAAAAGTGCTGCAGCTTGCTTTCCATTCCATATAATATGACAGTAAATGTAATAACCTTTTCTGGAGGCAATGGGAAGGTGCACGTCTGTGTGGTGGTGAGAACTTCCTGACAGCATTGCTGAGCTCTCATTTGCCACTAGTTTTACACAATTCTCATTTCTCTAAGACGTATGTGCACAGCACAGCAGTAGAATAAATCTAAGGCAGGCAAGCAAGAAAGTACAATGTGTTTTCTCTAACTATACTATTAATCATTACACAGCCTCTGTTACATTGACAACTGCAGCATAAAGTTCATTTCTTGAAGATTATCACCACCTAACATATTCTTACAGGTTTTTCTTTGATAAATCTGCTATACTTACAGGCTACGTGTTTTAAAACAGGGCCAAGGACCATTCATTGGCCACGTGAGGCCAAATGACACAGCACGCTTCGTTTCCAGATGACTCTCTCTCCCCTCCCCAGAGCAGCTTTGTCTGCACCACCTTAGGAGGACTGTCCCCTTGCACTTCTATCCCTCAGTGTCCAGGCATCACCTGGTAGGAAGCTACTTGGCAGAGGCYAAAAATGTGCAAGGAGTATGTAACAACGGTACGGATCATCTCAGGCCAGTGCTCAAGCCTGTACTCTGGCATTRTTTCATTAACTAGTGTAGATGTGGCAGTAGTAACTTCTGGAAGGGAAGTCCTTCCAATGCTTCATCTTGAATATTTAGCATATATCTATGCAATGCTTTTCCCCCTAATTTTTGAATGAGTTTCTATTGCTGTGAAAGAACTTGGATCAGACTAGGATGAAAGGGTGTATTTCCGTGTTTCTTTCGGTACTTTAGTCAWCCTAAAGCAGACTTGCCTGTCTAATAGCAGTCTCATGATGGTGCTGCAAGGTATTATGGCTTATATGGTAGGGAATTTGGGTTGAACACACGTGTCCCACTTCATCTGCAGTCCATCCATACTCCAAAAATGCCAGTAACAAGAAATCATGTAGGAGCTTGAACTTTGCTATCACACTCTGCACATTGCCCGATGCTTGAGCCTGGGCCCCAGTGTGTTTTCTAAGAGCTGGGTATTAGCCAAGTAGGGGCTCAAATACTGGCTTCATCTCAGGGTTTATGTATGTGCTTACAAAGACACGTGAGGACATGAGGAAGAATGCATTTGAACATGCTCAGAGATTGTGACAATTGGTTCACAGGTACTTCAGTAGTAGCTAAGAGCTAACTGCTTTTTACTCTCTCAGCAGTAACATAGGGTTTTGTCAGGGTCTGAGTAAACCCAGACTGGCATTTCCACAGCATGCAGCATTTGGGCTGCTGCAACCACCTCTAAGAGGTCTTTGTGACCAAATGTTAATTAGATGAGCTATTAGGGGCAGGAGCAGCATACGCCATTCCCTTATTTCTGTACTAACTGATCCCAAGCATACTGAAGTCACTGAAGGTCTTTTGATTGATATTCAGTGAACTTTGGATCAGACTTTGGGTATAGCTCAGTTATGGCAGACAGTAATGATATTATGCTCTTGTGATGCTCTAATACTATGCATTAAGTATTGTAGACATGGGGTATTAGTAATGGATACTGTTCTGCACTTTCCTTTCAACCAAAGTACGTATATAGCAAACGCTGCGCCTGGTTCGCCCTGCTTTTTCTCATTTCCATAATATTCCCATGTCATAATAGCAAAATTTTGCAATTCTCTTTCAAAGCCTGTTGGACTTTCTGAGTCCGTGACATTTATYGGTAACAAAGTGTTTGTGTTGGCTGCAGTATATATTTTGTCAATTTTAAATATTCTGCTTTCACATTTTGTGTTCTGCTTTGTTAGTTTCTTAATGTTCACAAAGTCTGCTTACTTTACAGTATTCGATATATAGATCTTGCACAATATTCCTCTTTTAAAATTCTTATTATATACAGATTTCTCTCCTCTCCCACATATACTCTCTTAATTTTCATCACTGCTGTCAAGCTTGTCAAGAAAAATAATCAAATCTGAACCAAGGATTCAGGCTGCAGATATGCTGTAGCAATATAGCAAGTCACATTTTACATCCATTTTCTTACGTAGAGTCATGGCTACTGCTTATCCTGTAACGCGAAAGGGATCTTGATCTGCTTAACCACCTGCCATAGTAAGGTAGATAACAGATTACTGTTGAAAAGGTAGGTATGTTATGTACCCCAAAATCCTCATACTTACTCAGATTGCTCACCAGCCCCACTAAAGGATGTGCAGGAGATGCTTTTCTTCCGCTACCTCAACTAGGAAGACCTAAAATTCTCTTTCCTGTGCTGCTGCTCTCAGCAGAAGAGAAAAAAAATAGCAGATTGCCCCTTCATGTTGCCACTGCACCTGCTTTTAGAGGGAGAAGGCTGTGCAAAGCAATGCACAGTGGGTAGGAAAGAAGACAGAGAATGCTGTGCTGTGGATGGTGTCGGATGACTTAATATTTGGCTTAAACCTTTAACATCATCTGTTCTTCTTTGAACACATTGCAGCTGAGTCCATGGGGAGTCCATTCCTGCACTGAACTTCTCCATCACTCTCTGCTCAGCCCCACAGTGCGTGGCATCCTTGAAGAAAAGAGGGCTAGAATGGGCAGATGTAGAAGACAGTCCTTCCAGAATCTCAAATGCATCTGTGTTCCAACTTCTGGTAACAGAAAATATAAGGTATCACTACCCATGCAACGCAACTGTCTCCTGACCCTGTGAGGATGCTAGAACAAGTCAAAATTAGGAACTGTTCTTTTTGCTCACCTGTTAAGCAGAGCATGGGGAAAGGAACATGTTAAGTCTAAGCTCTCATTCAGTGAAGGCACAGTTCAGGTGCTGGTCACAGCTCACAGGCTTCTGCTCAGTGTTCCTTGACGATGCTCAGGCACTGAGTCTGCTCCAGGTAAAGGAAATTATATTTCTAAAAGTTACCAGTGTTGATCTCTTCTTAGAAAAGTTCATTAAAACATCACCTTTATTAACCTTTTAATGAACTCCTCTGGACTTTTTCAAATAGAACATGTATCTTCTTTAGGAATTTATCTCTGACCCAGTACATGGTCAGGGTCAGTTAGTATAAATCAGTTTTCTTTCGCCCTAAAAATGTAATGCTTTACTTTTCTTACTCTCTTTATTCTGATACATTCTGATTTAATTTTTGATATGTAGTTTTAAAGAACAGAAATAACAGCTATATAATTCAGATACTTTCAAACTACATTGGTTTATTTGTCTTTTGGGGTCTCCCTATAATTTTAGTAAGTTTGGGGGTAAAAACTATACTCCTCAAATTTCATTCTAAGTATTACATTGCAGAAAATATTAAAGAACAGTAAACTAATCTCTGTAAAATGACTTAATTCAAGATACTTTTCAAGTTATTTTTCAGTTCACAGTGTTTTTACAGAGCTGTGTTTGGAGGGCACAATTAGATAAATACATTTCTTCTGCTGTGCTACAAAAACTTGAGATTATTCAATTTTTGCTCAACTGAAATGCAAAACCCTTTTCAGTGACTAATCAGGAATTAGATGGCACTTTCTTCTTACCCTCCCTGCATCTGCCATTCCTTTCTTCAGATAATTGATAGAATGGATAGGGTAAAATCAGCTGCTCTTCAGCAACACTATTTTTCCTGCTTAGAAGCAGAGAATATGGGTAACTTGTAACTGTTTTTATTTTTTTCCCAGTAATCATGGGGACATGTATTTAAGCCAAACACATACCCATTACAACAGCAGCCCATTGGCAGATGCTAACAGGCAGCATATTAACTTACGTAGGGATAATTATGTTTAACCAATATTAATGGGTAAGGAAAAATTAACATGAAGGCTGATATAGCATGTGTAAGTTTTTAGCAATGCCAATCTTTAGCCTGTCAGGAAAAGAAAAGTAAAAAAACCCTATAGTGCTGGACTGCTGCTGCCCTGAGGAAGCCATAAAAAAAGTTACTTCAGGAGGGAAAACAAGGAGACCGGGCCTTAAAGAGCTCGTGGAAAGAAATCAAACCACTTCACCCAGAGGTGGAAACATCATGCTCTGCAGTATAGTTCTTCCATGGAGACGGAGATGATAGAGATCTGTTGCAAATGATCCCTGGTCAAGTGTGCAAGTGTGTGGGGAAACTTTCTGCTTATCCATGGCTATCAGTCGATCTGTTTTAAGCTGACAGGTTTATTAGCCTCATAACCAGAGAAAATAAAAGTGCTCATGTAAAGAAAGAGATAGTGAATATTTCCGCCTAAGATTCATGAGCTTTTTCATGAAAAGGAGAAAAAATACTATGTTCTCATCTGAAAAGCCACTTGTCAATTCTCAGAAGTATAATGGGCTTGTTCACTTGGATATTGTGGATTATTTAACTGCTGGTTTGTTCTACATAGGTATGTATATGTAATTTATACAAATACATACATCAATATATGTATATGTGTTATTTATATGGGCAGCATTCCAGGTGTAGTTAAAGATGTGTTCTACAGAGTAAATGAGGGAACAAAGATCCATTTRATATATTCTGACACTTCTTTGAAATGAAAGAGAGAAGGAGATTCTGCCACTGAATATTCCAAATGGTCAGGTTGAAGTGCTTATTTATGAAGCAATTTTCCAAACACCTTATTAATGACATGTGCTAAGAGGTTTTTTATTAACACTATGACTAAAATTTTTCAAAAGCTCAGTTTTTCAACACATACCACAAGTGTGATGTGACTTACTAGTAGTAACTGTTGTTATTGCTGTAATGTGAAATCACCAGTAGTGTGGTGGATAAACATGACTAACATATTAAAGTTCTCAAAAAAAGTGATGCTGATTTGACTGTGATTTGTGAATTTATGCTTCAATTTATCCTACTTGGTGCCAAGACCAAATTTAATCTAGTCCTTGTAAGAAAATTCACTTGTAGTCTAGGGAGATAAAGGATTATATTAAATAGAGCTTAGAAAAATAAAAAGGAGATGTTAAAGAAAACCTGTGACTGTTAAGCTGTACTACAGCAAATGATGAAAAATAAGTTTTAACACCAAAAATATTCAGTGGTATACTCACACAGAAAAAGAGGCAAAGAAAGAGAGTGTTTATTTGATATAAAACCAATTTTATTTAGATATTTCCAATACCTGGCCAAATGAGTAGTCTAGCTAAGATGACAAACACTAAAAAAACCCCAAAAAAGGAACAAAGGGGTAACCCTTTGGAGAGACAATCTCTATTTTAATTTCATACCTTTCTTAGCCCAGATAAATATCCGAAGCTCTCAGACACATCATTTTAGATTGTATCTGGACAATAACCTGAAATGTATCATTTAGTTTCTATTTCATTTGGTCACACACTTCATATGTGAAAGAATAACCATTTTGACTGTTTCTAAACAGGAATAGTCTAATAATGCTTTGCTTCATTCTCAAGTATTTCACAAAAGGCTTTACTTTCTTTAGTGTGGAATTACAAATATTGAATTTATGGCTGAATTCAGTCTATTTAATGAGTTTATATGACCCATTACTACTTATTCAAGTCCTGAAAAATGTAGTGTTCTAGAAGAAAGTGTTCCACACTGCAATGAAAAAAAATACATACCTCAGAAATATATTATTACTGGGCAGAATCTGCTATCAGGATGCTACAATGCATTTATAAATAATGCATGAAATTGCCTCATTTGAACTATTTCCAGACCTCTCATGGTGTCAGAGTCCAACAGTCTCTCACCAAGTTCTTTTAGATATTCCACACAAGGAGGGTTTAATGCTTTAACACCAAGTTTAGTTATTTGATAGATTTGGCGTTACATGCCATTTTGATTTAGAAGCATGAGACAGCAATATGCTGAAATCACAACACAAGCATAATATAGCAATTGCAACACACAGTTAAAACACTAGACAAACAGCACGCCCATTGCTGGTCTGTGTGCTCACCGTCACAAACAACACCTACTCCTTTGAAGTGTTCAATGGCCTTTGCCATGAGACCTCTTGACTTTTCCTTATAGGTCGTGGTAGGACTCAGGAAGCTGCATACTGTTCTTGCTCTGCAGGGTTAAACTGGTACATTGAGGCTTAAAAGCATGAATTTGGGATTTTTCTAATTTTTTTATATTTGACTTTTCAATCCAATGGTCCTTTCACATAGTTATCTCAATACAATTTAAAATTTACATTGCAATAGTACTCAGAGGAACCAAGTACCTTCGTAATCTCATTGTACTAGGCACTGTCTGAAAGCTTATACATATACATTTCAGGTCTGTAATCTTAGAGAAGAAGTGACTAGGATATAGATTACATGTAGGCCATATTATACTAAATGTATGCATTTGCTTCCTAGGCACTTTCTTATTTTTCCTTTTGCAGAACCTTATTCCTCAGCACAGACTTTCAATCCAGTATATTTGCAGAAGTTCCATTTTTCTAGTTTGCTGGGCTATCAAGATATACTATTTCTGGAAAATTACCCATACTTTTCAAAGGAAAAGTTAAAAACTAGGAGACCTTTTTATTTTTTAAGGACCCAGCATTTTTAAGCAATTCATAGTGCAAATTGTATCCTTCAGAAAGATACATTCCTTAATACTCTTCTTGATCTGGGTCAATTCTCCTCATACTGTAATGGCTAGTCAGAACTCTACAATTTCAAGAACAAATTCTTAGATCGAAGTTCAGTGACTCCAACCAATACTAACTGTTTCAACATCACCCACCACCCAGTTAAGCCAAGTGATGCCACCACCTGTGACCTCCAAGACAGCCTATATTCCTCAATCTGTAGTAGTCTCTAATCTAGACTAACTTTCACTTAAACAGAACAGAAACTAAACCTAACAAGCAAAGGTCCTGCTGCTGCATTTGTCCAAGGGAATAGAAGTTAAACCTAGGAACTCAAGTTCCTCTGTCACGCACAGTCCTCTCTAGCGCACCTTTTCATTTGTGCAGCTCAATGATGACTGTTTTCAACATCTTCTGGTTTGTGGTACACCATTCTCATCCACAGGTTTCCTTTCTTGGCCCCCACTTCAATTACGCTCTCACAAATTTTTCTTCTCTAACAATAGCTTTGTCCTCTCCCAAGTTCCACATCTTTATCTGACAAACTTTTAAATTCAACATGAACAAAAGCTGAACTCAGCATCTTTCCCCTGAAATTCTTCTCCCCACTTCCTACCCTCTGTATCTAATGACAGGGTCACATTTGTTCTTTAAACACCATACTGGTGAAAATCAGGGTCAAAATCAGCAAATGGAGACAGTATTGAATTGTATAGGAATTATCAGCTCCAAATGAGACATACTATGGAAACGTAGTAGGTATGGGTTGAGGGCCAAGGTTTAGGTGTTAAACTTCTGCCCATTTCACTGAGTCACAGAGCCCAGGGAGGGCTGAGAAGGGAGAGCTGGGAAGCTGCCCCATAGCTACAGCTCTCCTGGGCTGCCTCTGAGACGCAGGGGATGTGGTCAGCTCTGGTTGACAAACTCCTGGCCTTTGGGAGGTGGCAGATGACCTCGTGATGCCTGCCAGCCCACTTCTGGTCTACTGGATTGCTACATGATAATAGAATAATTCACGTTGGAAGGGACCTCAGGAGGTCATCTAATACAACCTCCTGCTACCGGCTGAGTCAACTATGAAGTATGGCTGGCGGGGGTGCACTTTGCATCCCTCCCCTTTGCTCATCTGGAAGGTGGGGGGGCACTCTGGTCTTTTTTCCAGGCCTCAGAAACYGCCCCTGCTCCACCAATCCCCTCCTGTTGCCCCACGACCTTGCAACGATGCTTGAGAGTGTCCCTGCAGCACTGGGGGCCAGCCCCAACAGCAGTCTTGGAGGCCTCCCTGCCATCCTGTGCACTGGTGGTATTGTCCGAGTTGCTAAAGGCAACCTGAACTCCAGTTTCTTCACTTGTGCRCATCATCACACATCATAATAGATCAGCATCCTAGGTGACCAGCCAAGTCAACTATTACAAGGTCAGACCAGGCTGTTCAGGGCTTTATCCACTTGGGTTTCAAAAGCCTCCAAGGATGAAGACTCTCACAGCAACCTGTCCCAATGCACAACTCTCTTCATGGGGAACATAGTTCTCCTTACATCAACTCTGAACCTCCCTGGTTTCAGTTTATGCCTGTTGTCTCCCATTATCCTGCCATGCACCAACTGAGCCCAGCTGAACTCCATCTTTTTCATGAYCTCCTCATATCTATGGGAACAGTGCCCCCAAAGCCCTCTCCTCCTCAGGCAGAACAAGGCCCATTCACCCTTTTCCCTCACAGGGCACATGTTCCAGCTCCCGGCCACCCCAGTGGCCCTCCAGTGGACCTCCTTCAGTTTATCCATGCCTTTCTTGTAATAAGGGGCCCAAGACCAGATGCAATACTCTGGAGAGGGTCTAACAAGCACCAAGTCAAGACAGATAATCACTTCCCTCCATCTAATGCCTATACTGCTGCCAATACAGYCAGCGATGCTGTGGGCTTTCTTTGCTGCCAGGCCATGCTGCTGCCTCATGTCCAGCCTGCTGTCCACCAGGACTCCCAGGTCCTTCTCCACAGAGCTGCTCCCCCACCATTCAGACCCCAGCCGGTATTCTCGCAAAGGCTTCTTTCCTTCCCAGGTGCAGCACTGGGCATCTGTCTTTGCTGAATTTCACAATGTCCCTGCTGTCTCCAGTCTGTCTGGGTTGCTCTGGATAACAGCCCTGCCTGCGAGCGCATCAATCAGTCCCCCGTTTGGTGTCGTCTGCAAACTAGAGGATCAAGCACTCCATTGCCTCCTCCAGATGTTCAACGGCACAGCCCCCATGACTGACCCCTGGGGTACTGGACTCCAGGGGCAGTACAATCCCTTCACTGCTCTCCTCAGAGCCCCATCCACTGGACTGGTGTCTTTCTTGTGGTGGGGAGCCCCAAGGGTGGAGCCAGCCCCTCAGTTGTGGTGTCACAAATGGCTGAGGAGAGGGAAGAAGTCGATTCTCTTGCCCCGCTGGCTCCCACCTTGCTCACAGAGTGGGGTCTGCTGGCCGCTGCCTTTGCCACAAGGTACCTGGGGGCACCAGCTGAGCCTGGGGATGCCCAGGCGCTGGCTGCATGGCTGCTCCCGCGCTGTGGGCACCAGCCTCCCCTTCTGTGCGACATCTTGTGTTGTCAGACAGATAAAAGTGCTAAAAGTCTTTGAAAACCGAAAGAATCTTGGTAAACATTAAGTAATGTAAAATGTAGGGTAAAACCCACACTAGATAAATAAGACAGACATCAATTATTTCAACTATGAGGCTTTAGGAGACTACATAGTCCCCACTCATTAGCCTGAGGGCTCACCTGTGCCCTGCTAGGCTGAGTGAGAAATCCAGCATGCCAGACTGCATCAGTTTTCTACAGAGATGCCAATTCATGTCTGGTGTTCCAGGAAATTTCACTCTTTCTTTCCACGCAAGCACCTAACCACATTAGTCTAGGCTGTTGTTTCCTCTGTCTCCCCAGTACCAGTGGGGTTTACCAATTCAGGGTCTGAACCTGGATATGAAAAAAAAATTGCAGAAACAAAAATAACCAGAGTATGACTCAGAAGAGAGCAAGGACCTGAACTTTTTTCCATCAGGTCAGAAATTCCATGCAACGCCTATATAATCTTCCTTACCAAAATTTCTCCAAATCTTATACATTTCCATGAAAAATTTTCGCTTTGATAGAAATTTCTAATGAAAATAACCTATTGCTGTAAATGCAGCCCGGTCTTTCTTCACTGATTCCTGATCAGATTCTAAGGCTTGCAATGTTTTCATCTTAATGTTCAATTAAATTAATGGGTCAGTCCCCAGCTCCATTACAGACTGAACAGCAGTCAGGAAATAGCTGGACTCCTATGGCACTCAGCAGGTCAGAAAGCCAAGAACAAAGTTGTACGAGATCCAGAAACAAGGCAATAGCTGTTCCATAAATCCACTAAAGACATAGCTAATACTATTGATTTTACAGTGAAGATGACTCCCATAGTCAGTGGCAGTACAGAACTCTAAGTGACAAAAAACCCCCCTACTTCTGGCTTGTGTCCTTGTAGAGACTGCTGCAGGTGCTGTCACTGGGTTGATCCTTGTAAGCGTATACAGAACAGAAAAAGGGGACCTCCCAAAATGAGCTTTTTTAGGGTCTCCTGCAGGAGTTTATACGTATCTCTCAACTTGAGCCTACTTGTCTGGGGCAAGTTTCAAAGGCTGTTTGTATTCTGGCTGAATTCACAGTATAGTAGGTGTGGTGCACAAAGCAGCATGCAATACCTGTCTCAAAGAGTTTACACTCTAGCCTTCAAAAATTTAAATAACCCCCCCCAAAAAATCAAAGAAAGTTTGAATCAATTAGACTGTTGTGAAAATAATGGAGGACATCACTCCTTTTTAATAACATATCCCATATTTGCCYTTAGTCTCCATGAGCGTGACTTAGTGGTTCCTACACTGATCACAGCATGTGATGAGGATCCTGCCTACACCCCTCCTCTCTGACCTGGGAGAATCTTGCTTGAAATGTTTAAGTTAAAGGAAATTGAATTGCAGGTATTTTCTTCAAATTAATATTATTTAAAAACTAATTGGTGATGTTAGTGCTGTTTTTCCCCTGTAATTAACAATGTATAATGCAACTTTAACTACAATTTAATTACATTATGAAGGCAGAAGGTATTTTCTGAAAGCTCTTGAAGCTTTTTTCTCTTGCTCTTAGGGAATTAATCCCATTAGTATTAATGGTTTATCTGTTTAAAKTCCTCGTACATTATTATGAGAACTGAGCTCAAAGTTTAACTATTCTAAAAAAATGTAATGCTTGTAAATTAAACATGTTCTACTAAATCTTAGAGACGTTAAAATGGAAGGAGATGTATGGAATTTCAATGCGATTTTGGCTAACCGTGTTAGAGAAACTGGACTTTTATTCACCTTAAGAAACGTTGCATTAATGTAGATGATCAAATTTCTCAAATTGAAAATAGCTAGTATGCTACTCTCAGGAAAGATTTTGACATTGACAGAGGACACCTCTTTCCTGCCCAGAAAGGAAGGTGCAAAAGCATTCCTATTTACACTTCTCAAGAGAATGAGCTGATTCTTCTCCCCTTGGCTGCAACAGGAAAGACTCCTCTTCACCTTAGCTCCTTGGTGTTTAGGTTTAGATGGCCACATGCACAGCATTCTCTTGAAGGGGGGTGTCAGAGAAGTGGTTTTTGGTGTTGGTAACTCCTTGACATGAATGATGCAATTCACATCTCAAAGCAGCTGTTTCAGGCTATCTGTCAGCTTAGGTAGATAAATTTCTTTGGTTATACATCGGTTATGGTTCCAGTTAGCCTGTGGGCTAGAGATCCACCTGTACAGAAAAAAAGAGAAAAAAGTCCACCCCCAAAATCATGACATTCTGATGCAACTATCTAACTTTCAAAAAAAGTGCAAAAAGTAAGAAACAACAGATCCTAAAATTAATTTTGACCTAACCTGCAGAGGAAACTCAGATATCCACAGTAGGCTGTAAGCAGGCCACAAGAAAATCCATTACAGCCTCTCAGAAGAGAAATTTTAGAATAACCACCAGAGGCAAAAGACCAGCAACACATTGAGTCGCAAATGCGACTCTAATGAAAATTTAAATTTCCTTTAAACGTACAATGTGCAACTGGCTGTTTTGAATATGAGTATATGTGCATTCTGAGTGCAAAGTTCAAACACAAAGGTTGAGCTGTAGAAACAGGGGAGTAAAGAAACAAATACTGGAACTCTCTCAGACAAACACTGTGAAGTAAGCCTACCTCAGACTCCCTAGCTGAGATCAGCTAATGTTAAGAGGAAACTGGCTGACCAGTGGAACACACTCTCACTTTGACTACTGGAATGAGAAGATCCTGATGCAGTTTTTTGAGGAGATTGATGCAACTGAGTGGTTCCTACCAGAGCTTCTCAAAAGCAAGTCCTACGAAAGAAGCTGAAAGAGCTCCATTCTTTCTTTGGGTATGCAAAGGGAAAAGTACTATTACAGAGACATTTATCCAGATAAACAAACTTTCCCTCAATTTCTCTAGACACACTTGAAGAGCAATTGCAACAAATATGAATTTGCATTTGATGGAACAGTAGGCTCTGACAGAGGTTCAGAAATGAGGACAGGTCTTTTTTTGTGCAGTCAGGATTCCCTCCAAATTTCTGATTCCACTTCTGAGGAGCTTCTGTGATAAACAATGCTGGAAGCTGGAGCAAGAGATCTGAGTAAACTCTGATGATGCCCTGCCTATTGAGCACCTCAGTAAAACTGACTGACTATGGATTAGGTGGGAAGTATCCTCCACAGGAGAGGGGAGAAGCCTCCAAAGAGGCATGTAGGCAGCTACGACTTCCTATGTCTTGGTGGAGTCTCAGTCTCCTTGTAAGGCAGGAAGTTCTTACAAACCCTGCCTGAAGTAGTGGCATCCACTTTCCCCACATTTCTGGGTGCAGAAATCATCTTGGTTATTTTTAAACAGAATACTTAAAACTTACTGACCCTGGTGAATGCATAACTGTGAAACACAGACAGACAATGCTAATGGTGGGATTTCAAGCATTGTTGGACAAACAGCTCATTCAGAGTACTCTGCTTGGTACCTGCTTTCTGAGAGTACTTCTAAATAACGCTAGCTTATGGATACCTAGGGTAGACCCTCAGGAGAATTGACCTTTCTCCCTATAATTTCTTTGAGACCTCTGGGGAGACCCCAGAAGGTAATTTGCAATTTTCCTGCTGCCAAGAATGGCTTTGGAAATGCTGCAGTACACATCCAGGCAGTCCCGTGGCTATAATGGTTTATTATAACTCGAGGTTTGGTGATGCATTTTTGTTTAAAATTTCTTAAGCCAATTCAACTTTGACAGCTTTGAATGTTTCTAATTTAACACCTACATCGCTATCCTATGAGTAATAAGATGAAAAATGAAATGTAGATGGAATTTATAAACTCTCAGGTAGTACAATAGTTCCCATCAATAAATAGCGGAAAAACCTTTACTGGGTGTATTCAAAACTACACTGAAGGAAAAGGTTAAGAATTAAATTCCCAGGCATACAGAGTTGATCTTTTCCATTTTCAATTTTTGTGTAATTTGATTGATAAATATTTCCTGGTTTTATCTTATATATGGTACATGATTTTCTACACTTATAATTCTGCCTGTGTCTGTAGTAATCAAGGTCATAACTATCCACATGAGGTCTCTAAATAATTAGGGTGGATAGTTAAAGCTTCAGTGAATCCAACACAATCGAATCCTAGAGCAACTGATCTGCAATTTGATTGCATTAAAAACTATACAGCATGTATACAAATGAGGTAGTTTACCAAATGAATTAACTTCGTATAAATCACAGGAGCACTAAAATAAAATCTTGACTCTGTAAACTTAACACTGCTGATTTATATATAGATGTGATGAAAAGACAAAATAAAAGCTAACTAAAGTATCAGCTGAGTATATTTAATACTTACAGATGACACTGCAATCATAGTAAATACAAAAACATTTTATCTGGTGGTGGCAAAGAATAAAAGAAATTCTAGAATCATAAATGCAATTTAAGATTATTTGCCTTGTTTTAAATATCAGACATACATCACCTGAGATTCAAAGCATAAAACATGAAAAGCATAAGGCATAAAAAACCTATGACATGTTTAAAAACAAAAGCAGAAGTAGCAACAAAAGCAATCAAGAGGACTTATTTTTAATTAAACACTGACAGAAAAAATAACAAAGTTTCTGTTCATTTGTGAATGGCTCACACACTCAGGTAATCTTTCTGGCTTCTATGAACAATCTTATTGAGCAAAATTCAGACCAAAAAAGTGATTAAATAAATATGTGCTTGGACAAACTGTCAGTGGCAATGCTGGATTCAAGTGAGAAATGTAGAAAGTGACTCATATACACTACTGAGCTGCAAGAAACAATTACTAAATTAACACCGGTTGTTATTTGACATTTCTGAATACAACTTCTCAGTATTTCTATTACATAGCCCATTTATCACTTGCTTTCCCTGCACTGCTTAAAAACTCTTACTTCTATATTTATCTCTGTTCTCCCCAAGCTACGCTCCAATTTACTAGTAAGGTTATTTGGAGATACCACTTCTAGTCTTTAGTCTTTGAGAAATCCCTTCACCAGATCATCGCCATTCCACAACAGGGACTCATAATCATTGTACCCTTATTGAAATGAGATAAAACCAAGGCAGACAATATTGATTTTACAGATATTTGAATATAGAGGGAAGTACAGAACCAGATTCACAAGAGTACTATGGCTTTGAATTTATATTTAGAAGCTTTATCTCCTATGAAACCAGGGAGTGGCTGGTGTTAAACTAGAGCCATGTATGTAAACATCCATAAGCACTGAGGACTGTAAAGAATGTAGGTTATAAGATCTGGGCCACCCCCTCAGACCTTCTTCCACTTGTACTGATTTTGCCCACGTAACACTGAATACTAACTTTTGTCTTAAAATTGCTTCATGTACAATTGCTGTATGATTATGTCCTCTCTCCACTGTCACTTTACAAAAGCCATATGATTACTTAATCTTTTCACCTTCGCAATCCAGGTTTAATCAAAGCAACACGTTTCTGAATACTTAGCATTTTCTTACTGAAAGCACTACAAAACTTAAAACTTGTATTGACTAAAAGCAATATTCCTGTTTCAGCCCTTGTCTTCCCCCCCATTTACCAGAAACTCAGACACAGGTGCAGCTTTCTTTCCAATTTAACCTTTTGAGAATGTCAAAAGAGAGAATAATTTATACTTCTCTTTGAGTTACATTTCAGAAACTAGCTTTTGAAAACAGTTCACTGAAGCAACTAGTCCTTGTGTTTCGGAGAGAAATAACACAACCTTTTCTGTTATCTGGCAAGTTCAGACTTCAATGCTCTAAGGGCTCCCTTGGTCTCTTATTTTTTTAGCCTCAGTCAAAGCTAAACAGAGACAGTCAACCAAATGCCTGCTTAACTTTTACAATAAAGGTAAAAATAAAAGATGAAGGGTCTTTAGTACTTCAAGCTCTGGAAGCTAAAGCAACAAAAAAACTAGGAGAAAGTCAACTGGATTTTGAATTTAGTGAATGAGATAAAGTTGGTCAAATTATGATAAACGCTGAATATCAAGAGACATTTCCAAATAATAAGGTCTATTAAAATGTGCATTATCTTATGTGTAGGAAGAAAAATTTTCACCACTGTAATTAAAACTTGACTAATGTGGAGAGAATGATATCTGTAGATGCACAAGGATAACATCACTTCCTCATTTTCCTATGTCAATTAATTTCTATATTTTAAGAATGTTTTAAAAATACAAATACATACAGCCTGTAAAACCCATAAATCAAAAAGTGTGAGGTCAAATACCATGAATTCAATTAGGAGTTTATATTTCTCTGGCTGTATCTTAGTTATCAAAATTGCTACAAAGTCTGTGCTGATACACTACTGGTAAAGAGAAATTGATGGCTATTTAAGTGAAATTTCTGSAAAATAAACTTAGTTATTGTAATACCTTTTGTAATTCTTTGAGAAGATGAAGTGGGTGAAGAACAAGCCAAGTCCAAGGAGATTCTGATTTTTTTTTTTTTTAAATATAGCTGTTACCAGCATCTGTTAAGTAGTCACAGGAAAGGTCATAAAAGTTAAGAACGAACAAGAATACAGCTTGCTCTTCTATGAGAAGCAGCAGTTAGCTCCGAGTTTCTGCAGAAGCATGACCTTGTCATAAGCTGTCTGGAGACCTACTACTATCTCCCACATAGTTATGGCAAAGAGATGTCAGTAGACATTTCACTTCAGCACATCAGTATTTTTGAAACTTTAACCCTAAAGGGGTAGAGAAGGGCGTATCTGGACATTCAAATGCACCTCAGTGCGTTACATGCGTTGCTCCCATTGAAATCTATAAATTAAGTGTCCACGCTGCTTGGACACTTTCGAAAAATAACTTACTGCACCTCTCTCAATCGCTCTGTGTCTAAAAGTAATCGGCAATTTATCCAAAATCAATTCTGTAGGCCAGAGTACATACTTTTAAATGAGAATAATAAGGTTTAATTAAATAAAACTGAAAATTACTTGGTGACCTCAAATGGGACATTCCAGAGAAGAAAAATATGTTAAACATATCAAACAATAAAGCACCAGTGTAGAAGACAAGCTACATCTTTTTGAAAGTGCCTTTATAAATAACAAACTTAATTGGTAGGAGCAAGAAAGGATTTCCCAACTGGTGAGATTTTGGCCAAGAGTTAAGAATTTTTGTAACAGTCAACAGCAAACTGGTTTAAGCTCATTCATTAGCTTCTAAAAACTTGTGCAGCTTTTCTAACATGATGAATCTGCTTAAGTAAGGGTTTAGACTAGTTTAAAATTGCTTTGGTTTGAAAATAGTCTGTTGATTTAGATATGAACAATGTTCTGAACATTCAATACATATCATTACCAATATAATCTGTGACAAAAGGTTTTTTTATTTGTTTACATTTCACATAACTTTTTGTGATCATTTGCTGTTCTTTAATGTACTTGCTGCTTCTGGGACTCAAAATGCTGCACAAATTCATCTTACATTTTAAATCTTAGTCATCTTTTTAACAATCCTATCTCCCAGAACTACATTTACTACATTTACGGTGTTCGTTTCTATATCGTATTATTTCACAGCTACTGGACTGGTAACTAGCAGCTAGACATTTGATTGCCTTGCTGTTGCAGTCCAAATAGCACTACTTTCTTCCTAACTTTTCCAGGAATCACTGATTTAACATACTAATATATATAAAGGAAAACTGCATGCACCTTGTCATGTTATGTAAAGCAGCACAATGAATCTCTAGAGGATTTGTTAGGTACAGAAGCGTTTTTCTGAAGAATGCTGCACCCTCCTCATGACAGTAAACTGGCTGCGGTGCTGCTGAAAACAGGCAGTGGGATCTGCCTACAAGTGACTTTAACCCTTGTTACAAGCCTGGGCTGCTGTATTCACATCTGTTACTCTGCAGAACTCCCTTGCCTACTTCTTGCCAGCCAGCTTCAGTTACTTTACAGTGATCCTATGCGTTAAATGTATCAGTGTATGCCATAAGCCCCTACTCCCACAACAACTCTACAGTTTCTTGACACCTTCATAATGATTATGAAAATCAAATCCTATCATTCAGGAAATCCACTCTGTATTCAAGTTATTGTTATTGCACATTTATTGACCAAAATTTTGTAATGCTACCAGATAGAAATTGTTTGCTGCGATGCATGCGCTGACTGGCGTAGCTCAGATTTATCTAAATGTCAGATTGATTTATAATAGCCTGCTATCTCTCTAATCTTTTTTCTGAATTTTTTCCTATCAGTAAACTTAGCATCTTGGTATTAGAGGAATAAATATTAGTGGAATATAAACTGGGAAATCTGCAGAGGTTTCTGATGCCATTAGTTCAAGATCAGAGATTAAATCATTAGATGTTCTGATGGAGTCCTACAATGATTAGTTATTATATCCACAAAGAGGTTTCCAAACCATGCCAGATTTACTTTTTTTTTCCCTTTTTAAAGTGTTGTTTATACCTGGCAAGTCTTGTTTTAGTGGGCTAAACAACAAAGAATCTTTAAATAGTGCTTTCCTTGTGTAACTTCACAGGTGGCTTGTGAACCCATCCTAGACGTCTTCTCACTCGAGCTTGTGCATATTCTTTGTGAAGTAAGAGACGTTTTTATTAATAGGGATAATAAAGGGTACAGATCATAGTGAAGGCAGAATGAATTTATTACCTGATCAGTTCCTATTCCCCACAGACTTTCTAAAGAGGAGAAGATTCATTTTGCCCACGATCCATTCAGACTTTGAATTCTGTACGGAATGAAGATTCAGGACACCTTCTTGATATGCACGCAGTGCTATCAGATGTCAAGGGTTTTGGCAGGAAGTGAAAAACGCTGATCTGTACAATATACAGTACATGGAAAAAACTACGATTCCTGACAGTTTGTAATTCTGCCAATGCTATAGAAATTTTTATAATGGCAGTAAAAGGCACCTCTCTAACCCAAAGACTCTTTCCTGCCAAGCTTCCAAAATGTGCAGCTAATCATGATGGAATTGGAGCTGTTAAAGTTATAACAATTTTTTTTTTATTAGAGAAAGCACTAGACAAACTGAGTTAGAGGCTGCTATTCCTTCTATCACAATGCCTATAAATGAAACAATTATGTCAAGCCATCGCTTTTCAAATAAAAATATGCTTGCAAATTTTGAATATATGGTTCTAAAAACAATCTATACTGAAGATTGGAAATGCAGTGCTTACATTTAGTTTGATAAGGCACCAAAGATTTACAAGCTTCTGTCTTGCTTCTAGGCTAAGGCAGGAATTTTTCAACAAATTCTTTTTTGGAAAAAAAGGGCGTCCTCTTTATAGTCACCCTTTAAGTACTGGAATACTGTGATGAGATCCCTCCGAGCCCTCTCTTCTCCAGGGAGAGACTAACTCCGTCAGTCTTTCCTCACAGGGCAGGTTCTCCAGCCCTCTGGTCATCTTCAGGGCTCTCCTTTAGACCTTCCCCTGTCAGTCCACGTCTTTCTTGAATTGCGGGGACCAGAACTGAACACAGTACTCCAGGTGCGGCCTGACAAGCACTGCGTAATTGATCTTGTGAATTTTACAGTTTGGAATGATCTTTATTAATGAAGACCATTTTTGCTGTGGCTTCTAACCCTATTTTTAATGATATAAAATTAAGGAAAATACAAAAAATTGCTCATTTGAATCAGTGGATTTTAGGCTTGAGAAAAGAGCTTTGGGAAGACAGGATATGCTTCAAAGGAAACAGTAAACAGTGCCACTTATAAGACACAAAACCTGCAATTTATATAAAAACCTACAGAGAGAAAATGACAACAGAATTGAGAATTGCATATTTGGATCAACACACACCGTATGACAGCAAAACTGTCCTGGGAGCAAAAAGGTTGAAAGGAAAAGAACACTGCTTCATCCCTTTTAGAGTATGAAGTGTTAAAACCATCAGATTTTATATATAGTGACATCATAAATCATATAGTTGTAACAGTAGCAAAGGGAATGATGTTTTTAGGAGAGAGAGTTGTTAGCTATGTTTTTTTCTATGATTGTAGACTTTCAGTCAAAATAACTATTGCAAATGTGGTTAAAAACACCACAGATAAACTGCTTTTAGAAGATTTATTTGTAAGAAACAAAGAAAATGGAATTTTAGATGTTAACAATGGAAAGCTACTATGGCTTCTGCAAGAACACAGTATCCAAAATATTAAAGATTGGCAGCAGCTATTTTTTCTTCTCTTTGGTAGGTAATATGTGTCTTTTTTTTCCTTGTTCAGAAACATACCTTCAGGTCTGAAGAATTCGTTATCCCTTTACCATTTTTAAAGCTTTCAAACCTAGCAACTCTTCTGCCTTTGCTTGCTATTTATCTATTCTCAAGGAAGATGGTAGACTTGTTTAAAGTCTCTGCTTGTCAGTTCCTAATTATAAGCTTTTGCCTTGTTAAAATGTTTGTATACGTGTTCTTGTAAGTATTTACTTAATTCAAAAATTATTATTTTTTCCACAGAAAAGACCCTAAATATAAAAATATTGTGTCCAGAGTCTGTAAAATTTAGTTTTTGAAAATAATGTTCAAAACATCTGTGGAGAGACACAAGGAACATAGAGAGCTTAAAATACTGTATTCTAAAAATTAAAAGACCTTGCCAGTAATGAATACTAACAGTATACTGAATGATATGATGATTTTGCAGCTGCATTCTCAGCTGCCCATAATTAGAATGAATAGTACATATATATAGAACAATAATTATTGAGAATCTGTCCCAACATTGTGCCTCAGCTTCAAATGAACAACATCCTACGTGGACTTACTAGAGTATGCATTCAGGCACAAAATTATCATCATAGAAAAGTGAAAATTAACATCTTAAAGTATGAGTTACTTCATGATTAACAATGTTATTTACAGTAAAATTTGGAAAGCTAAGGTATTCCATAAATACTACTATATTCTAAAATGCCATTTGGTTGTCATTATTCTATCAGCAACAGAGTTTTCTCCCTCTTCTGCTTGGCAACACTGTTGTATATTACTTTATTTTAGTAAGTATGAGAAAGACTGATGTCCATAACCTGCTGTTATGCGAGTAGGCAACCAAAGACCTCAGGTAACTGAGTGGCTACCATGGAGAAAAAGTTAAGAATAACGTACACCTGTTTACAAAGGACTTGATCAAAAGCCTGTGGAACAAAGCTGTGTAGGGCCCAGGAATACTATCAGACTTCAGTAGTCAGGTTAATCTCAGTTTATCCTTTTATTTATTTTACGCTTTCTAAGTAAATGGTCTGATCCATCCCTATGGCTACTTAGCAAGCAACAAGTTTTTGACAAGTTTTGTGACATTATTACCATCACCCTTCCCTATCCCTCAGTTTGATTCTTGACTAAGGCACAAGATGAATTTCTGTTGCCAGGAAGCACAAAAACACTAGGGCTTCCACTATTTTGGTGCTGGAACAAATTTCCAGTAATAATGACTCAGTGGTAAACCCCTTCTCTTGCAGCTCACATAGCTGACAGGAAGATCTTACCTATAGCCAAGAGGATACCGCCAACTTACCTCATACCTTTACATCTTCAACCAAATCATCCTAAGCCTCTCAGAAACACATTTTATATGTATGTATGCAGGTATATATGTCTGCTTACTTACATATTCAACTGTTCATATTGCTTCAGGTYGCAAACCTACTAAGCGTACTTCATAGTATGTGAAATGGACTGTCCATAAAGAGGAGTTTCTTTTTTTATCTTTGTATAACCTTGTGGGCAGATGCAAGCTGGTTTTGCTGACATATGTGTGACTGCATTAGTATCTGACACCAAATTTGAACTAGTAGTTTCTTTGAGAAGACTGGAGAGACAAGCTCCGACTCAGTGACTTGCTAATGTGGTCTCTGGCTTTTGGACTAGAGCAGACTCATGTGCTGTTTACTCAGAACATAGAGAGCTTGTTCGTACCTGCYGTCCATACAACACTGTAGCTGTGCTTTACAAAGCTGCCTACAAACTAGTTAAGCATTACTAATGCCACTTTTCTGCAGTATTACATCTTACGTTGTTGGACTTCTCCTTTATCCTTACCTTCTCTCCTGCCCAAAGGAAAAATAGAACAGAACAGAACAGAACAGAATAGAATAGAATATTTCAGTTGGAAGGGACCTACAATGATCATCTAGTCCAACTGCCTGACCACTTCAGGGCTGACCAAAAGTTAAAGCATGTTGTTAAAGGCATTGTCCAAATGCCTCTTAAACACTGACAGGCTTGGGGAATCGATCACCTCTGCAGGAAGCCTGTTCTAGCGTTTGACCACCCTCTTGGTAAAGAAATGCTTTCTAATGTCCAGTCTAAACCTTCCCTGGCGCAGCTTTGAACCATTCCCACGCATCCTGTCACTGGATACCAGGGAGAAGAGCTCAGCAGCTCCCTCTCCACTTCCCCTCCTCAGGAAGCTGTAGAGAGCAATGAGGTCACTCCTCAGCCTCCTTTTCTCCGAACTAGACAAGTCCGAAGTCCTCAGCTGCTCCTCATAGGACATTCCTTCCAGCCCTTTCACCAGCTTTGTTGCCCTCCTCTGGATGCATTCAAGGACATTAACATCCTACTTAAATTGTGGGGCCCAGAACTGCACACAGCACTCATGTGGAGGCCACACCAACGCTGAATACAGCGGGATAATCACCTCTCTTGACCGGATGGTCATCCTGTGTTTGGTGCACCCCAGGATGTGGTTTGCCCTCTTGGCTGCCAGGGCATGCTGCTGACTCATATTGAGCCTGCTGTCGACCAGCACCCCCAGATCCCTTTCTGCAGGGCGGCTCTCCAGCCACTCCTCTCCCAATTTATACTTGTGCCCGGCGTTACTCTGTCCTAGGTGCAGGATCCGGCATTTGGACTTGTTAGATTTCATCCCATTAATCATTGCCCAGTACTCCAATCTATCTAGATCCCTCTGCAAGGCCTCCTGTCCCTCAAGAAGGTCAACAGCACCTCCCAGTTTGGTATCATCAGCAAACTTGCTAATGGTGCATTCAACCCCTGCATCCAGATCATTGATAAATATATTGAACAGAACTGGCCCTAGAATTGAGCCCTGAGGAACACTGCCAGTGACCGGTGACCAGCCAGATGTAGCCCCATTCACTACAACCCTTTGAGCTCTGCCCTTCAGCTGGTTCTTCACCCAGGACAGTGTGAACCCGCTCATCGCACAGTTGGACAACTTGTCCAGACGGATGCTGTGAGGGACGGTATCAAAAGCCTTACTAAACTCCAGAAAAACTACATCCACCACCTTCCCTTCATCCACTAGGTGGGTGACCTTATCATAGCAGGATATCAAATTAGTTAAATGGGGCTTTCCCTTTGTGAACCCATGTTGACTGTGCCTGATGATTGCATTATTCTTTAAATGCCTTTCAATAGTACCCAGTATAATCTTCTCCATAATTTTTCCAGAAACTGAGGCTAGACTAACAGGTCTGTAGTTTCCTGGGTCTTCCCTCATGCCCTTCTTGGAAATTGGAATAACACTGGCTAGCTTCCAGTCAGCAGGGACCTCCCCAGACTCCCAAGACCTTTGGTAGATAATCGAGAGAGGTCCTGCCATAACATCTGCTAGCTCCTTCAGTACTCTGGGATGAATTCCATCAGGCCCCATGGACTTGTGAACATTCAGCTGATACAGCTGGTCCCTTTCAATTTCAGTGTCCTCAAAAGGAAAGTCACTGTTCCCACACTCGTGGTCCTCCGACTCAGGGGACTGGGCAGCCCAAGGTCTATCAGTATTATTAAAGACTGAGGCAAAAAAAGCATTGAACGCCTCCGCTTTTTCTTCATCCCTATTAAGTCAGATGACCATCCACAAGTATCAGTCCAATGTTTTCTTTAGACCTCCTCTTGCTATTAATGTACTTAAAAAAGCCCTTCTTGTTATCTGACACAACACTGGCCAGTTTCAACTCTAATTGAGCTTTGGCCTTTTGTGTCTTCTCCCTGCATATACAAACCACAGCTCTGTACTCTTCCTGCAAAGCCTGACCTTGCTTCCAGAGATCGTACAGTTTCTTTTTCCTCTTGAGCTCCAGGAGGAGTTCCCTGTTTGTCTTCTGCCCCGCTTGCTTGACTTATGACACAGTGGAATCACCTACTCCTATGCTTCTAAAATGTGCTTCTTAAAAACTGACCAGCACTCATGGACCCCTAAGCCCTAAAAAGCAGATTCCCAGGGTACTCAGCTAAACAGCTCCCTGAATACCTTAAAGTTTGCTCTCCTGAAGTCCAGGGTAGCAACTCTGTTGTCCTTCTTTCTCATTACACTGAAAATTTTAAACTCAACCATTTCATGATCACTGTGGCCAAGACAGCCACCTACCATCACACACCCCACGAGTCCTCCTCTATTCACAAACAGCAAGCCTAGGAGGGCATCTTTCCTAGTGGGCTCACTGAGTACCTGTGACAAGAAGTTACCTCCTACAAACTTCAAGAATTTCCAAGACCTGCTCATCACAGCAGTATGATATTCCCAGTTGATGTCTGGGAAGTTGAAATCTCCCATAAGGACAAGGGCTACCGATACAGAAATTTCTCCTAATTGCCTATAAAATAACTCATCAGTGCTTACATCCTGGCTGGGCGATCAGTAGTAGACACCCACTACAACATCTCCTTTGTTTTCCATCCCCCTAACCCTCACACAGAGGCTTTCAACCACATCATCACTAACTGTAAGGGCTGTACAATCAAACCTCTCTTACATACAGTGCGACATCTCCACCTCACCTGCCCTGCCTATCCCTCCTGAACAGCCTGTGGCCGTCCATCCCAGCACTCCAATCGTGGGACTCATTCCACCAAGTCTCACTAATACCAATGATATCGTAGCTCTGGGAGCTGACCAACGCTTCCAGTTCATCCTGTTTGTTTCTCATATTGTGTGTGTTGGTGTACAAGCATTTCAGATACGTTCCTGAGCCCCCCGTGCTCCCAGGAGCAGTGTAAATGTTCCCACTAGCACTGCCACCCTCAGGTGATGCCATGCCAACCCTTGGCTTACCTACTGCAATCCTGTTGGTACCCCCTTCCCCCATTGATTCTAGTTTAAAGCTTTCTCGACCAGTCCTGCCAGCTTACGCCCAAAGAGGCAGCTGCATGTGCAATGGAGTATTTTGGTTGTTTTCAAGGATGTAAAGCTTCATCTTTCCTTCTTGCCTCCTGAAGAGAAAAACGGCAGTTGCATGCGCAAGGAATATTTTCTTTGTTTTCAGGTATGTAAAACCTCATTGAAAAGACTCAGATGAAGAAATGCCTTTGTATAAAGAGCAGAAAGTAGTTAGAAAAGACGACCGGCACATGCACGTCACAGGACAAAGTGATGAGGGAAGCATTTGCAGGAAATAATACAGCAACCATTGCTCTAAATGCAGTATTAGATCTTTCTGCATTTTGCGTCTTCCTATAGGAGCCTTCTCTGGCTGATGACTGCAGCGCTAGCAATTGTGGAGTTTTTATCGCGAGTCCAGAAATACCTGGTATTTGGCTTTTTGAGTTATTTGAAAAAGTCTGTTTTGAGTTTCTGGGCTCACGGTTGCAAAAAAACTGAAAGCAGAGATTGCTGAATCTCTGACATCAGAAGGTAACTTTTATTATTATTTTAATCTTAAAAGAGCAGACACTTTAAGTCACTCAGGTTTGCTTTCAGCATTTGGCTCACTGTTTTTTAATACTTATGATTAGTGATCCTTGGCCTTCTCTTTTCCTTGCTCATTTCTGCAATACTAAAGTGCATGCAGGTCAAATTTTCTTTTTTTCCCCTGGAACTGCAAGAGCTAGAAATGTATTTTAAAGACATGAACACTGATATTAATTTCTAAAGACATGATTAAATAAGCAGTACTTTAGGGCTTTAAAAAAAACATTAGAAAACAAAATTCAGTATGGAGTCATGAATTCACAACAGGTAGGTATTAAGTCCTCTACATCAAATACATTTCACGCAAGTTCTTACATGTCTCCATTCCCCTCTTTATGATTTAAGCTGTAACTGCTTAGGAGACAGAGCAGAGAATACCTGAAGGCTTTTCTGAATCCACCAAATTTTAGTTGGCAGTGTGAGACACAAGATAATGAAAAAATACCTTTCTCCTTTTCCTGCAATTACATTGTTAGTTAAAACATTGTTAGTTAAACATTCTCCCTGGAGAACAGGACTTCTCTCACTTCAGGTCTCACTTTTGCTCCATCCGTTCACCAACTTGCAACAGTTAGTCGAAGTTACTCCTTGGGCATCGGGCCAATGGCTTCAAGTAAAGCTTTTGGAATATACCTCAGTGAAAAATCAGACTTACTAGAGTTGTGCTGCACTAAATTAGCACTTGTTCCCACTCCATCAAGTCAGGACACCCTCCAAGGGTTGGTTGGAGCAGATGGTATAGGCAATGGTTTTCATGTATCTGTAGGTCTCTAACCCAAACCTCTGATCTCTGCATTTGGTGAATTAAGCAGACTGGAGGCACTATCCTTTCTCAGGACACCACTTATGAAGAGATATGCTTATTATCAGGAGGCTCGGAGACTACAACTGACTTGTGTAACCACTACATCATTTTTTTCTTCCCTGTTAAAAACATTCTGGTGACACTTTGAAGAAAATAAACTCTCCTCAGCTGTGGACGAGGGGGAAGAGATGTGGTCATCTGGTCAATGATTACACAATGCTCATTTTCTGGATGCTCACTTGCAACCTGATTTACAGACAGGCTGAGAACCTCTCACGGGACCATTTACCATCAGTGCAAGTTTTGCTTTCTAACAATAAGTTAATCAGAAAGCATACTCGGGGGGGGGGGGAAACACACACACACACAAAAAAAAAAACCAGGAAAAAAATCACAAATGGGGTGCCTAGACTATCGTGCAGTAAGCATAAAAATCCTTTTTTTCTGATTGCTACCAGTGCAGCATCTCTGCAGGAGCTCTCAGTGTTGATGGTATTGTTGAGCAAAACCAGCAGAAGAACTCAGCATAGAAAAAAATGGCAAAGGCTTGAACTGAAATTCTTGCATATAGAGTAGGATTTTTTTTTGCTGTCACTCATGCTCTACTTCCAATTTTGTTTCTCTATTTTACTTTTGCACAAACATCTTGAAAGCATAAATGGTAGGGGAATTAGTATCTGTTATCAGTATGTAGAGTTTTGTTATTTTTTGAATGTAAAAGCATTAACGCGTTTTTAGTAACTTTGTGTGATTGACTCAGAACTGTGAATAGCACCTTCCAATTATACAGTAGTAACTGGATTACTTTGGAATTTTGCAGAGTAGTTTGCTCTAAAGCTGAAGAAAGGAAAACAGGCAACTGTCTTACAAGAAGAAAGTTCAAAACCGAGTAGGATGAGAAATATGAGAAAGTTAGAATCTGGAAATTCTGATGTCCCAAACAGAAGAAAGCATTGAACTAGTCGTGGTTTACAGCAGCAGATGAAGTGAAAGTCTTCAGAGAATCCAAATGACTGAATGCAGACAAACTGTAACATCTTATGTAATCCACCAGCACTCATTTTCACAGGGTTGAAGAACCGCCATTCAGGTTACTAAAGGACAGGCTGCTGTTTCTTCTGGAAGGGACTGTTAAGAACTAAATCTGCAAGCAACAGCTGAAAGCGAAGGAAGAGCTACAGAATTTGACAGCTATGACAGTAAAAGTATCTGTGTTCTTGTATGTCTGAGGCAAATAATACTGTATTTTAAAAGGTTAAGTTAGGAGAGCATGTTTCAGCTATAGCTCTCAGGCCAACAGATCACCTGAAACAAGTCGGAATGAAAAAGCAAGTGCAGCACAGCATTTAGTGTGCTGTCAGTGCCGAATAACAGACACACTACTTACTGAGCTGTGGTTTTGTTGTCATTGTCTGGCAACAAGATCATTTGTTTTAATGACCTTCTGCCATCATGTGAAAGCAATAGCTCTTTTGATTGGACATGTGGTAAAATTAAAGGCTAATTGGTATTCCACTGACAATATACAGTAGGTGCCTCATTGTGCTGCTCACAAGATCTGATGGATGCTGCTTCAAGAACATACAGGTTTCAAGGAAATTAGTTTGATAGGAAAAAAATTGCAGTGCCACATTTTCAAGTTATCTACTAGTGTTCTATTTCACAAGAGATATTATACCATCCAAATTTAATACATACCAGGCAGAGGAAACCAGAATGACAATAATCCTAAACATTATTGTGGCATCTGTCATATGCTGTATGAGGTTATTTTTGTATCACAGTTTTGAAACAAGCACACCTGAAACCAGCAATAATTTAACAAGAGTGAAGACATCAGAGTACCAGTTTATCAAAACAGGCAAGTCTTGAGGCCAACAACAGGTCTCCTACACATCTCCTTTTTCCTACTAGAAATGTTACAGGAAGTCCTGAACATTAGAGCTGGGCTACTAGACACCTAGAAACCCTGCATATGCTAAGTAGTTGCAGAGATGTAGTGTGTCTACAGTGTTAGAAGTGCTACATGCCGTTTTAGAGTTTATCTAGTTATGTACAATTAGTACAAAGCATTTTGGACACTATCTATTCTGCAGAACATAAACAAACAGTTGTGGCATGTCCCAAGACCTACCCAACACATGCGCTGCTATTTCTTTCCAGACAGCGCCAGAGAGAAATATTGCAATAATTTTAATGTATACACTGTATAGTAAACATCCGCATCTGTGATCTAGCCCTTGTGTCAGAACAGGTTTGCTTCAAATATCACCTTAATTGCAGTCACAAAAGCTTTACTGATCAGAATTTAAGCTTACATTATTCATTAAAGAAAACCTTTTAAAATGGCATGGGAACTCTAGATTCAGACTGAAGAATGTAAGTAAGTGGCCTTAGATTCTGAGATGCTGAGTATCCATTAGCTTCAGCAATTTCAAAGGCATTTGGGTTTGAAAACTTTGATTTTAAACTTGAGATTAGGAAGACAACTTCCCAAATGCATGCCTTCCAATTATCTTCTGTATCCAGCAGAGAGCTAAAATACAGCAAAAACTGCTGTGCTCATATATGCTTTTTGAATCCAGCTCTTAGCTCTCCCAGCTTTGCAAAGTAACACGAACACTAAAATTTATTCCAACAGTACATTAAGAAGCTATGACTTCCATTATTACAAACCATTTTCAAAATACACAAACTAAAGTGGCATAAGTTTTCTGTTATGACAAAGCAAAGCAGGGTGCAAAAAAGGTGCAGACTGTGTCAAAGGGAAAGGTGGCCAGCCATAAATCCAGTACTGTGCTCAGCCCAAATAAAAGAGCCACAACAGAGGTCATCCTAGTGCAACACCCCTTTTACAGGACACTGCACCTAAAACTGGAGAGAATATGCTGCTACCATGAACATCATTCTTCACCGTGAATTTTCTTATTGCAAGTGAATGTTGCATTGTTGGCTCAGCTAAAGTGAAGGCAACGAGTGTCAAAAAGCCCAATGCTATCCCCACAAGATTTGCAGCCCACCTTTGCCAAATGAACCAGCGCATTTGAGATTCAGGCTTCTATTTACACAATCAAATGAGGAAAAAAGGAACAGACAAACGAGGAAGCTATCGCTTCTGTGTTTTTCAAATATAACTTTTCCTAATTAAGCAGAAATTTGCTGATGAAAGAATTGCTACCCCTGTGTTTTAGACACACATAAAACATGCATGTTCTATGATGCAGAATCTCTTTGGCAACTTTTAGAAGTAAATTAAAGCTCTAAGCTCCAGGTGATAAACTGTACTCAGACACTTTAACTATTATATTCCTATGGCACAAAGAAACAGAATCTCCATCCTGGGATACTTCGTAATTATGTTGTAGACTCCCCTATGAAGATATGTAATAACTTACGCTACTTAAAAGCATGCCATGCATGAATAAATGCTCTTACTCTCTTCCTTCAGCATCTTCCAGTCAATAGCATTTACAATAATGTATAAAATTATTGTATATTATTGTATTGTGTATATTGTATATATTGTGTATATATATAGTCTTGCAATATAACGAAGTGCATTGTTCTACAATTCTGAATAGGTCTCTCTGGAGTGTTTATCTCTTTTTTTTTTCCTTACTCATTTTCTCCATATTCTTTTTCTAGTATACTTTTCTGCTGCTTATACTCTTTTCCTTCCTGAAAACTCAGCCTTTCTGTGTCTAGATCTAATACCACCACAATACCCAAACAATAACAATTACTAAATGTTACCGAATCTTGTTGCCCAGTAGAGGCCAGGCTGCCGCTGCTCTGCGTCCAGCCAGTAACGAGGCTAAGCATGTTTTATCAATAGGTGGAGATGCACAAGGTACACACACACACACACACACACACGGCTGGCCACACAGATACACAGACAGAAAATGCAGCCCTCACACAATCACCAACACCACCAGCAGCCACATTCTGTTCCCCTGGCTGGCTGATTAGGATGAAAGCCCGTTAGCAATGAACACATACACGGATACAATACAGATCCCTCCAGCAGCTGCTCTTAGACACTCCACCTGCCCAGTAACTGCCCGCTGGATCCTCTGGTGTCTCCAGTTGCTGGCATCCGGACACATAAGCCCCCGAGGCCCGTAGCCCCACACGGACTGCTGGCACCCAGAACCCTGGTGCGCATGCACACACACACATGTTGACGCACACACTATGACTCTCTCTAGTAACTGGCCTTAGTCAATCTGGTACGTGGCCCCTGAATCCCCTGGTCTGACAGTCGCCTCATGCACAAAGGCACACACAAACAGGCTCTCTCGCAGCTGGTCCCCTGATCCCATGGGTCCTTCCGACAGCTGGCTTGGACCTCCAGGTCATTCCCATAGCCAACTCTCAGGGTGCTCTGATCTCTCCAGTATGCAGCCCAGGCTTATGGATGCTGCAGTACTTGGCTCCCAAGCCTCTTATCCTACTAGCCTGCTAGTCCAGCTTAACGTTCATTAGCAGTTACACACACTGATGTACACATCCACACAATATGCATACACTCCAGTCTCTCCAGTGCTGCCACTCCAGACACACAGATGCCTATGACGCTTGGCCCTCTGTCCAGTTGCTGGCACTCAGACCTCCACGCACTTCAGTCTTTCCAGCTGCTGGTATCACAGAAGCGTGGGCCCCTGTGACCCCCAGTCCCTTCTCCAGCTGCTGGCACTTAGATGTCCATCCACACAGAACAGACAGACCCTCACCCATGAAAACAGTTACAAATGGAGTTCAGTAACAAGACTGGACAAGCAGCAGTGATCACATACAGGGCATGGCCAGAGAAGCATACTGACCAGCAGCCTTGCAACTGGCCCCTTTTGTCACCTCTTCCCCATCTTCTCACATTTGCTCATCCTCAAATCACCTTGATCCTCCTTTTCCCCACCTTGGTCTTCCCCTAAACATTTTATAGTAAGTCTTGCACAATCCCAAGAATCTCTACCCCTGCATCCCATAATGACTCCAATGTCCCTCTCAGGGTGACGGGGTGTCTGTAGCGACCCCGGGAGCCTCTTCCATTGACTCGTCTGGCGAGTTTCACACTTGGACATGAGGCTGATCCTCYCCCTTTGACAGCCCCAGGTCCAGGTCAGGGTGTTTTCCCTGACTAGGTCACTGGAGTTTCACTGCCTGTCACTGCTCCTTTGTGCTCATGGCAATGAGCCTCTGATCACGTCATGTACAGCTTACACTAAGATACTTTTCTGTGTTACTGTTCCATTATCAAGCAAAGCTTAACAATTTACAAGTTATTTTCAATACTGATATTCTAGATACATCATAAGCATTGAAGAACACAAAATACAATCAAAATTACTGAAAACAAGAACTGCAACAGACCCAAACTGTCAAGTTCGTGGTTTATAAATACCTGGTGATCACATGCTCAAATCACTAGGAGTTTTTCCACTGAGTTCAATAACTGATGGATCAGGCTAAAGGTAAAAAACGTTCTGCGGGAAAAAAACAGCGTAACTTTAGTATTTTATTTCTATTCTTAACTATTTTAATCATTGCAGGGCTTATTCTTTAGAAATTATTTGTAAACAGGTCTAAATTGAAATGCCGTGACTATAGCCAAGATTTGTAAGAAAATGATACAAGTCAAAGCCCTACCCTGGCAGTTAGTGCTTCCCCAGGAGTTTGCGCAGCTAAGCACAGCACAAAAGAATCTAATGCTCTTGCTGTGCAGCTTCCAAGTAATTGTTTCTTTTGTTAAAACCTCTCTATTTCTGAGATGGAAAAGAATTTGTTGACATGAGAATGAGCCACCAAAGAGAGACAGGAGCACAGTAGACGGTCCTGGAGATTCTTACATAAGGACTTGCTTGTTAGCATCTCTGTTGAAGGATGTATGTTTATATATGTTTTGTTACTTAACAACTGCTCTGTACACATGCTAATTAAAAAAACTCCAAAGCTCAACTTGTAGGTTGCTGAAAATCTGCAGCCATTCAGCAGACATAACTAGTAATACTATTTTTTTCCAGATATAATTCTAAGTATTTTGAAAACCAACATAGAACATACATGAACTAAGGACATTGCTACATGAAAATATATCTTTAGGACTTAGAATGTAATACCATCAAATATGCAATTGCTAACTAGTTGTTCAGTATTGTATTGGAGAGAGGAACCTATTGGAACAATAACAGCAGGAATTGCTGCTTTGGGGATTTCTTTACAATTGTGAAATGCTGTTAATAGAATAAAAGGATTACTGGAGATTTTAAAGAAAAAACATGGGAGTTTTGCATGAGGTTACACCTGTCCAGAAATTGTGTGGTAACAGCTTTGTAGTTTAAAACAAATATTTTTGTAACTTTCAGAGTTTTCATTTATTTTATACAACATTTAGTATTTCTAATCACATAGCTGTTCTCAATGAAAAGTTAAAAGGCAAGGAAATATTAAACTTTTCAAATCTCAAGAAACTTTCAGGGGTAGAAGCTTAGAAGGACCACAGCAGAATGGTTCTCAACATCATGCTCAGGGCCACTTCCCTGCCCACTTACTAATCATCACCTCCGTTAAGTGTGTAATGCTGGGCTCATTCAACACGTTTGTGATGAACCCTTGCAATAGCTAGCAATTGCAAGCAGAGAGACTAGAACTGCATGAACAGCCAGCTCCTTACTGGTCCCAAACTGGTAAGTTTTAAAGCATTTGCCCTGACACATACTCAGCAAAGCAATCAAGAAATTTCTGGGCAACACTAGTTGCAACAGTTAAGCAGGTGGTATTATTTCATAAACTTTTCCACTTCCATYGTATTCTTCCTCGTTCATCTCTTTTCCAAGCTGAAAAGGCTTTCACCTCCTGAAAGGCCCTTCTGAACAGAAAAACATAAACAAAAAATCCCAACGAGGATGATCTTTTCAATTCCCAACATACCCTTGTTGAAATAGAGGCCTGGAGCTACATGCTGTAGTTAAGATGCAGTCCCATGATGGATTAAGACAGCAGTCGAACCGCTTCTGGGTTCGCTCTCCGCTGACTCTCTAAATAATGCTTCTCGTTCATCCACAGGTTGAGAGATTTTTATACATTCATTAAACCATCCACAAGGGACACCAAGACCCTTGTTTTACATGATCACAGCTACTCCAGAGCTCATGGTTGGATGTGTATTCAGACTAAGTCACTGGATAACAGAAAGAGCAAAAATGACTGAAGTGCTTTAATTTTACCAGGAGATAAACTTACTGAGGTACTGTAAACCAGATCTGACCTCAAGTTTTACTGCAAATAAGTTTTTTAGGTGGATTGTTTCTACCAGCATGGGTTCTTTTTGCCTAGCTGATGTGTATTAACTACCCAAATTAAAATAAAATAAAAAAAAGGAGAGCATTTTAGCACTGAAGACCAGTTCTAAGTGACCTAAGCTCTGACACTTACATCTGTAAATGACCTTGACAAGATGTGAGACGGAACTGCAGATTTGACACAATGAAACAGCCGGAGACAGTGGATGCATTCAATAGGCTAGAAAAACAGGCTCCATCATTTAGCAGCTGTAATTTGAAAAGATTAAAAAAAAAAAAAATTTACAACAATCAAATGCCTAACATTAGCATCTTAGGCATAAATGTTATGTTACTGAAATATTACAAAAGCATCTGGTAAACAGTATTCATGCAAAATGAATTAGCATTAAAGAAAAAAAAAAAAACACCCACTCCTGCATTTTATAGCCTCCCTCTCTTCCTCCGGGGGGAAAAAAAAAAAGAGTAAGGCTGGGGGGGACAGAATTTTTTTAATACTTCAAAAGCTACTGCATGGAATAAATCCATAACCTTCTGACGTGTTGCGCTCTGTTTCTGGAGTTGTTCACAACACATACTTCCCTTCTGCCCTTCAGTCAGCTGAAGTCACAAACAAAGAGGTTTAATTCAGTCAGACAGTTGGAGGTATTAGGCATAAAGAAGACAGATCTGTCACCTCCTGACTGGCGAGCAAGGTGGTACTGTCAAGAGCAGCAGACAGCAGAAGGAAAAAGACGGCTGAGAATGGTTTGGATGTTAAGTTTAAGTTGCTGGCATAACATTCAAAAGCCATCAGTAAAACCAGATCCTAGGGCAGRATTCAGTGCTGCCTTCACACTCCAGCAAGCTGAAAAACCTTGGCAATCGATCACACAGGAGAGGCCAAATTCCAAAGCCAGCTGGGATGGGTAAGCAGAACTGCACCCACTGTACTAGCAATATTAATTGATGTGATGATAGAAAGTAAAACTCTGGAAGTGGTGGAGGAACAAGGAGGAAATGCAAAAGAGCCTATGCCTGGGACACACAGCGCTCGTGGCCAGTTAAAAGTGGTACAGCAAAGCAACATTTGAAAAATAGAGTATGCCTATTTAGATGAAAGCAACATGTTTTCAGCAAGTTTCAAGCCTTTCTCCGAGGTGATCTCAGTCCTTTCTTATTTCGTCTTTGTCCACTCGTGCACAGAATGCAGTTTTCTTCTGCCAGATCATTAATGACAGGTTCAACCAGTGCTCACCGCAATACCCTAGTGGGTGTCATCAAAAAACGACATCGCCTGCCATTTACCTGCACCCCTTGTTTACAACCAGTCAGTCCACTTCCAGCCCTCACTTGCCCACACACGTATGCTTTTCAAGACTGGCAGTCCTCCTACAAAACCCTTTCCAAGACCCTAAGGGACGCTACCGCACCCAGCACGTTCACCTAAACCATGGCTGCAAGCCCAGAATGACTTGTGTTTCCAGGGAGTATCGCTGTGACTCTGATCTACAGTCGACTTCAACTCTCTTGGGAGCATTTCACACCTCCCAGCGACCCGCCATCTTCCGAACCACACTAAATCCAAATTTCAGTGTTTTCGGAAACAAGGACCCCCCTCGGGATTCAGCCTTCCTCCCGGGCCGCCTCTTCCCTACCGCTGACTCTCACCCGCTCTGCCCTTCCCCAGCTGGCACGGTTCCTCCTGGGCCCTCTCCGGCCAAAGGGCCCGCCCCGCGGCTGGGGAAGGCTGGGCTGGGCCGGGCCAGGCGGCCCCTACAGACCCCCGGGACCCCGGAGCAGCGCCCACCGTCCCCCTCCCGCAGGGCACCGGCACTGCGAGGGCGGCAGCGGCAGATGCGGGGGGGCGGCGGGGCCTTCCCTCCCCGCCGCCTTCGCAGGCGCCGGGGGCGGCTCCAGCCAGCGTCGAAGCCGCCCGCGCGCCGCCGTCCCCACGTGACACGCGCCCCGCTTCCCCCGTTGGCCGCCGGAGAGACGCGTGACGGCCGCCGTACCCGGAAGAGGAAAGGAAGGGGGCGGGGAGTGGCTGGCGCGCGCGCGTGGGCAGTGGTGGGGGAAGGGTCCGGCGGCGGTGGCGGGGCCCGTCCGGCGGCGGGCGAGGTAACCTCCTCCCCCTCTCCCTCCCTCTCCCTCCGCGGCGGCGGGCAGGCTGCGGGGCAGCCGCGGGGCGGGCGTGTGCGTGCGTGCGCCTCATGGTCGGGCAGGGGCCGGCAGCCGCGTGGCGGCGGGGCGGGCCGGGCCGCTGGAACCGCCGCCCGGTGAGGCGGGGCCGGGCCGGGCCGAGCCGGTCGCTGCATCGCTCCGGGGCTGCGCTCGTCCCCGCCCCCGGCGTGGGCTGGCAGGCGGGGGGAGCGGTCACAAGCGGCCCGGAAAGCGCCGGAGCCGGGGCCGCCCCTGCCGCCCCGTGCTCGCCGGGGGCCGGGCCCGGCCCGGCCGCAGCCTCGGCGCTCTGGGGAGCGCGGGTCTCTGGGGACGCCGCCTCCCGCCGCTGCGATTTGCAGCGGGGACCGTGAGCGCTGGCGSTGCCGCGGCTCCCGGCGGTGGTGCTGGGTTTTTAAGGCTGATCGTGATCTTAGTGAAAACTGTGACGTTCTCTGCATGACGTTATGTTCTCCGTGCCTCCCTGAAAAAGGGGCTGAGGCAGCCCTCGACATAGTCCTAAGGGCAGCCTGGATATCCGTTAATTCCTAGCCGCGCCAGAGTATTTGGAATGAAACACAGAAACGTTGTCACTTGCGAAGGTTTGGTCCGCAGCAGCGGTCTGCCTGCCTAGTGGAAGGAGCTGTACGGCAGCAGTGTTAAAACACAGATAGAACGCGACAGCATAAAAAATACTGTTTTGTGGAGTGCTGAAAACTCACCCTGCTGGCTCGCCAAGAGCTCGGGGAAATCCAGTGATGGAAGGTTGGGAATTTTGATTTTTAAGCAGGAGCATACAGTTTAAACTACTTATTCCTTGCTAAGAGTGAAATTATAAGGCTGCTTTTAAGCGCAAGAAAAGCCTAGCCTAGAACTCAGTTGGTGCGCCCTTGAGGATGCTCTCATTGTTTAGCTTGTGTTGGAAAACTGACTCAGGCCAAGCTAAACAAAGGTAAGCGTACACCTGGGGGGTGTTTACGGCCAGTGACCTCGCTGTGGCGTGCAGCTTCATCTCCTGTTGCTGGAGGCCACGCATCTGGGAAAAATGCTGAATGTGTAAGAAGTTTAAATGGCTCTTCTCCTACTGCATTGATACGTTGAGCAGGGCTTGTTTTGGTTTGTTGTGGGTTTCTTTTGTTTAAGCAAATTATAAACATCTATTACAGAGGAAGATGTGATCAGTTTTGTGCAAACTGTTAAAATTTTCTTCTTTTTCTAGATTTTTTTCACTGCTAAAAAGAAACTGCAATGGAGAGTACAGTATCGGTCACTTTCCTTGTATCGTTTTCCATACTACTGTGTGAAAGTTATCATCATGGAGTGGAGATGGCTACTGTTGTGCATACATCGGAGAGAATTTTTCCAGAAAAGGCAGCTGGCATTAATATTGACTTGGCAGGATTAATACAGAAGTTTCACCTTCAAGAACTTTTTCATCGTTATGGAGAAAACAACTCTCTGTCGATTGAAGGGTTTAGAAAACTGCTCCAGAACATAGGTATAGATAAAATGAAAAGAATTAAAATAGACCATGATCATGACCACGATCATCATCTTCATCATAACCATGTTTTGTTGCGTAAAAGCTCCGAGAAGACTGTTTGTCCAAACCATGAATCTGATGCTAACAGAGACCACAGGAACAGTCACTCAAAGGAACCTCATAAAGCAGAGAATGTAGAATATCAGCAGAACTTTGTACACGGCAAGAACACCATTAATGAAATAACAGCATCTATCATCACTGCTCCCACAGGTGGCCACTCTGAATTACAGAATGTGCAACCTGGAGAAGTCAAGCCGGTTGCTCGTTTAGGTCTGACCAGCTCTAATGCTGTTAATGTCACAGGTGGCAGCAATGCAAGCTGGCTTGCTAACAGCAAAGCAAATGAATCTCATACTTCTCCGAAGGAATCGGAAAGAGGAAGTTACCTGTATTCTAAACTGAAAAACCAAAATACCCAAGAGGTGAGACTGACTCTGTTGTATTCTTGGGAATCCAGATCCACCGGGAATGTTCTTATGGCTTATTTGTCAGGTGCTTCTCATTTAACTGGGTACAAGTTTTGTGGTATGACAGTACTCGCAGCAAAACACACACAAAGAACTTTCCTTGAAACTTAACAAAACATCCTTCAAAATGTTATGTTCACAAGCTCAGAGGAAAATATATATGCAATCTAATTATTTTTATTTTTTTTATTTTTCCTGAAAAGAAATATGTACTTATATTAAGTATAAACATACACTTGGTTTTATCTATTTATTATTTATATATTATTTTTAAATATTACAAAAAATGAAAACCACTTCAATTTTAAAACTTGCTGTTCTGCCTTAAAGCCAGAATCTGTCTTGTTTTCCTAATAATGTGGTGAAAGTAAAAAAAATCTAGTTAAAATACTGTTATTCTTATCAAAGCTGCCCCACAAGTGTTAGATAATCCAATGGCAGATAGTGTAGAACTGCAGGGAAGTAACTGGCACCATCCTCCTTCAACCCCCTCCCTCCCCATCTTCTTTTAGATTGTATATAGAGACCAACTGTAAAAAGGATTGCTGCAAAATGTTATCTATTACTTTAAAATAGTAAAAAATTAGTGCTGATAAAGTCTATAGTTGTGTTGTAGACAGTTTTCTTACACAATCAGATTCTCCGTTAAAGGCTTTAAAAAGCAAGTGTCTCTCTGGGGTCTTAATGTATGCAGCCACACCAGGTAATTCAGAGTGGGTGTTGTGTAGCATATGATCGTAGGTGCAGAATTCACAAGTTGCCTCTGTGTTCTGCACAGTCGGAGCAGAAGTACCACTGTTACTTAAACCCAGCGAGACTGTAGGTCGTACAGTGGGGAACTCTTTACTGGAGGAAGCGTATGCAGAACACGTTCTGTACAAGACTTTCCATAGTAATCACTTCTATAAAAAGGTATTTAACCTTGTTACTACTTCCTTATATGGCCTCTAAAACTGAGTGAAAAGTGTTAGGCTTTTTGTGTTTGCACGCAAAGCATCTGATCCCCTTGTGCTGAGAATGAGTGATAATTATGCATCATCTACCAGGACTCCCAAACTAGCTTTCTGGGCCAGAAGGGGGATGGAGGTACAGTTCTTACTAAATTGGTTTGTTACTGGTTTTTAATTACTGTTGATATAGCTGTTTTCATGTGGTGCCGCTGCATTTCAATTAAAATGGGATGTGCAGTCTCTTGAGGTATATCATGGTATTTTGATTCTGGTTAATCTTTAACACATGCCTTTCCACAGTGCTCCAGTGCGTCAAAACTGATGCAGTCCCATGGAATAGGTACTCAAGTATTGTTGACTGCTACAGAATTTAGTTACCTCTGTCCAGCTCTTATTAACCAGATTGATGGCAAATACTGCATAGTCCATGCAACTAGTGAAAAAGCTGAAACTCCTCCAAAAAGTTACTCTCTGCAAATAGGTAAGTTGTTTTTTTAACATGGAATAAAAGCTTACTGGAAACCCATTTATGTTTCTTATAAATTTGAGGAACATATTTCAAAGTTGAAGGAAGTTTGTAATTTTCTTTTGGCACTTGACCATGTCTAGAGAGAAATTTTTATGGTGTACCATTTGTTAACATCCGATTAATCGAATGATCAGGAGTGTTTGATAACAGGAATTTTAAGCAAACGAAATCTCATACAGCTGTTATTTATTCTTGTTACTCTTTTCTTTTTNTTTTTTTTTTTTTTTTTTCTTTCTTAACAGCTTGGATTGGTGGCTTTATATCCATCTCCGTCATCAGTTTTCTTTCCTTATTGGGTGTTATATTGGTACCGCTGATGAATCGCGTATTTTTCAAATTTCTTCTAAGTTTTCTTGTGGCATTGGCTGTGGGGACTTTGAGTGGAGATGCTTTCTTACATCTCCTTCCACATGTAAGTATTAATTACTGTTTCATTCATTATCTCAAGCAGAGAATTTGACACCTGTCTGTACTTCTTAGTGATAATTTTAATCCCTATTAATTAATACCTATTTGGTGAGTCATTTCTAAACCTTGTAAGGTAGATTATTTGATGGAAAGGTTTCCCATTTGGAACTGTTTGTATTATTTATTTCACAGTCCTTACAGTGTAAGAACTTCACACCATTATCCCTCAATCTATTTCCCGTTCTTAGTCATATGTGCTGCCAAATCGCTCATTGTTCCTTGCATGCAAGAACTTGGCATAAATGTTCTTATTCACTTACTGGAATGCTGCCTCTTTATTTTCTTTTTCCAGTTTGATGAACTTTATAGGTAGTGGAAATCGCTCACTGTAGACTTTAAATGTGGACTAGATAATCCGCTATTTTCTGTTATCAGCCACTTATGTTGATTGCTTATCCATTGTAATTTTTTGATCAGAATCAAGCATTTCTGAAGTGCTGGGAAAACATTACTTGATAGACTTTGGAGTTACATATTGCTGTTATGTAATATAGACAATGAAATAGGAATATGATTGCTAAATTTCTACCTTTCTTGAAGCTCTTAGACATTCCCCCTGCCCTGCACTCCCCCCACCCCCAAAAGGTAACTTGTTCCAGCTTTCAGATAAGATGGATAAAAAGGATTGCAGATCCTGTGGTGGTTTCTGAGCCCTGCCTGTAATTCATCGGGTTCTTCTTTTTCCTTTCAGTTAATTTTGCTTTTGCTATGTGAGGTTATGTAAATCTCAACATGTGAGAGTGATGTGTCCTACACGTTTTTTGATTCTGAACCTATCAGTAGCCAGCGAGGAGGGGAAGAACATCAGACTTCCTTTAAAGAAGGAAATTACTGCGAAGTTCTTTGTAGAAAAAGGTGTTTGACGTCTATGAGCTGTCTTAGATGGGAAAGTAATTGGTGTGCTGGCTGTGACTACTACTTAAAATGTAGTTTCCTTGACAGTGTCAGGAGTTTTTGCAGGGGCAGTTGTACATCTTGTATTGAGCAGTATGCATGTAGCTTCAGTGAGAGGGGCCTACTCTCAGTCCTTGCAGTGTTTCTTCCTATCAACAGATTTCTTCATAATTGTTTGAGTTTGTATCCAGAGCATTTGCCCCATGAAAACTGTCAAGTCTGGACTCCAGACTTGAGGAAAAGAATGTGAAGAATACTTTCTATGTTTCTTATGTTATCAGTTCTTTTGAATATAATGATTTTCCCCATTTGGTTCTCTCCTTAGTCTCATGGAAACCATCACCATCACCAYGAAAAACCTCTGCTTGAACAAAACAAAGGCTCTATGTTCAAACATCTTGTTTTTCAAAGTATGGAGGAGAGTGCTTACCTGGATTCTACATGGAAGGGACTTACAGCACTTGGAGGCTTGTATTTCATGTTTCTAGTGGAGCATTTGATCACTTTAATAAAGCAGTTTAAAGACAAGAAGAAAAAGGTAGAGAAACTATTATATTGTATTGCGTGATTGTTTCTGAATACACTTATAAAAAACTTTTCTGAGTATCATATATCTGTCTGGATTTAATAGTGATTGCTGACTTGATTAGTGTTATAATTTCATTTATATTAGTGACACACATACTTTTAAACCACATGATAATTTTTTTGTGTGGTCCTGTTATGGAAGAGCTCTGAGCTATTTCCTTAACCAGACGTATAGTACAGGCTTGACACTACAGTGAATTGTTTAATAAGCAAACATCCAGTTGCACCCTTTGTTTTAACAGAGTGATTTAAGAAGTTACTGTTTGTTATTGGCTTCCTTCTGACATCTCAAGGCGATTATATAACTATCTGAACTGTTTTTATTATTATTTTAATTCTCATACTGGATGAAATAAGATGGCCTTGTACAGTTATTGTACTCCTGTTGAGGGGGACACTTGCACAAAATGGGTAAGGGTGGCAGTAAGTGCTTGCATAAATAAGTATCCAACTACACTGTAGAAAGTGACTTCATTAGATAGCGTTTCATTTGGAAATACTGTCTGCCAAGCCCCTCATTTCTTTCCCTTCTCTCCCCCAAAAAAGAAGAGCAATACAGCTTTCAGATTACTATGCTGTTTTTTATGTGGAAGGTAAATAATAACTGAATTTTGGCAGGTCATAAATGTTGGTAACTCGCCAATTATTGGTGAGTTCTTTAAAGACTAGTGTAGCCAGGAATAAACAATGATGTAAAAGTTGTTTCAGTAAAAAAGATACAGTAAAAGCTGGTGTTACCGTGGGCTTTGCTTGAAGAAAGTTAGTAAACTACTAATTACTTAGATTAAAAATAGCTAATTTCTAGGCTACCACAATGACTGATAATCTCTGTTTAGTTTTATTGTTAAATTGGTCATTAAGGCAGCAGTCTCAGAGCAGGTGCCATGTAAAAAACATTACATGGACATTACAATGGAAAAGAATTAATGGAATAACTTTTATTCAGTATTTGATGTGTTTTGCTTCTCAGATGAACCCCTCTGCTTACTGCTCGTGCAAAAATGTAGGGTATTTATGTATGTGGGTTGGTTTGTTTGGGTGGGTTTTCTTGGTTTGGTTGGTGTTCCTCCCCCCCCCTTTTCTCCTATGGAGCCTGAGGAACCCTTGTCGTCTTACTGTATTTAGCCGAGTTTCTGATGTTCCTCTTCTGCATTCTTTATGTGGCTTCCATGTTGTCCTCTTTCAGTGCAGGCTGCATAAATGTTGGGAATATAATGTTGCTCATGTATATGCTGAAAAATAAGTAAAATATTCATAACTACAGTATTTTCTTTTGGAATAAGAAAAAAAATGAAGATGATGGAGAAAGTAAGAAGTTTTCAGCGAATGAAGAAAAGTTAGATACAGATGATCGTAAGTCTCAGTAATATTACACAGTTGTTCTTTTGTGGCAGCACTGTTTAAAAAACACCTGATTGATGGCAGCTCATAGATCTGCTTCTTACTGTAGGGTGGATCACTGCCTACTTGAATGCTTTTTCAAAACAAAACCTGTGAATTCACAGTTTTGAAACCTTAAGCCTTTTAATTCTGGATTTAACAGCAGAAGTTGAAGTCATTCTGTGAAGCTCTTCTGGCTGTGCCTGTTGCAAATACAGCTGTACATACTGGCTTCTACACTTCTCTTTAGACTGTTAGATGTTATATCCGTGATTCATTACTGAGATKTCTGTATATCTTAAGTCTGGATTTTGTTAGTTTGAGTATTTATTTATTTATAAGGTTGATAATCTAAAATCCTAGMGATTACTTGAAGTATTTGGACTGCAAATGATCATGTGTCCCCAAGATCATGCTGTAAGCCAAAACACGCCTCACTAGATACTTGTTAGCTCTTGTAGCTAAAAGAGGCATTCAGTTTTTCAGAATAATTTTATAGCTAATGAAAAGAGTTGTCGGTAATGCAGAAAAAAAAGTGTATTTGTTCATTTAATTGCAGGGAAAGAATTTAGCAAGTTTTAGGAGTTAGTTACAATAACTAACCCTAGTGTKCCACTAATGTTTATATGGGGATGTTTCAAGGTCTGTGTTGATGACTTTGTTTTTGAGTGTTTATTTTTCAGGTGTTCAAACTTAAGCTCCTGTATTTATATGAAATACAGGAGCTTCCAAAATTATCTATAACACAATCCGCTTCTGCATTCTTATTCTTCAGCCCTAAGATGAATAAATGGCATATGCTTTCCAGACGCTTTGTCTTTCTGAAGCAATTGAACTAACTGCCTTCATGCTTTTTTACCTTTTAGGAGGCATTTGTGGCCATAATGTAGGGGCTGCTTCAGTAGTAGGGGACAGAAACTAAAAGTTGTTCTAATTTTGAACTATTGGGAATTATCTCAGAAATCTGGGTAAAGAAAAATAAGTTGTGGAAACCTTTGGAAAAAAAAMTTCTGGTACAAGAAGCTGGGTTATCAGTCTCAACTTCTAGACTTACTAGTTTCTTCTTTACTGCATCACTTACTCAACTTGATTATTGTATCTTTGCTTCCTAGGTGATTTTAAAAATGTATAATATTATACTCTGGGTTTTTGTAACAGGGCCTGAGGGCTATCTAGGGACAGACTCTCAAGATCCATCGCCCTTCATTTCTCAGCAGCCAACTGTACAAGAAGAAGAAGAAGTGATGATAGCTCATTCTCATCAAGAGGAGGTTGACAACGAATATGTGTCCAGGGGCTGTAGAAACAAATGTCATTCTCACTTACACGATACTCTAGGACAGACAGATCATCTTAGTCATCATCACCATGACTACCATCATATTCTACATCACCATCATCATCAGAACCATCATCCCCACAGTCACAGTCAGCGCTACTCACGTGAAGAACTGAAGGATGCGGGGATAGCAACTCTGGCATGGATGGTGATTATGGGAGATGGGCTACACAATTTTAGTGATGGCCTAGCAATTGGTAAGTATTAGCTTGGACACTGCAGCTTTGTTGTATGTGAGGACAGTGAAGTCTTCTTGCTGTCACTTATCTCTTTATTAGGAACATAACTAATTAGTGGTGGATCTTTGAAGCCTAAACTTTTATCTGATAGCGGCTCTGAATGAATAAGAAAAATCTCCGGTTTAACAACCTGGAGATCAGTGATAAATGAAACAGAAATTATGTACTTACAGCTATGTTTCTTTAGGAAATCTATAAACTTTGCTTTATTTCCTACTTTTAGCAAAGTTAAAGCTAACATTTTTCAAAACTAAAGCTAGGCTTATAAAACAATATTTAGGACTTAGAGCTGACTTTGTATTTCAATGCCTGCAAGTGCTCAGCAATTTTTTTTAAGTTTTCTTTTAAGACAAGCTTGTCTTTTTGGTCACATGTAAAGTAACTGTGGYTTTTCCAGTCAGGCCACTAGTATCATTGGCTTCTTTATTTCTTTTTCTCCTCCATCTTCACTTGTTTCACAGCAGGGTCAGGTTCTATACTTTGCACATCTGGCTTTGCCTATACTGGGCCCTGGTTACACATTTCCTCAGAGCACTGGTGAGCAGGGAGATGCAACCCTGGTTTCAGTCTGCTTTAGCCTGAAGATTACCCAAATGGATTAGGCAATATATATGTGTGATTTTTGTGCTGTGGGAGGTAGGCATGCATTCATTTTTATTGTAAAATTAGTTTGGCCCAAGGCATTGTGTTCTCTAAGGTGCTTTTACACTTTTCCATAGCAGTCCTGTCACATCCAGGTTCTCGGATCTTACCATCCACTAAAGAGCRGCATCGCAGTTCTTCCTTGTGCTTGTACTAACCTTCCAGAGAAGGTCTATGCTGCTTTTTGTATCCTAGGACTGTGTGAGTAGCGCRTTAATTAATAGGACATTAGTTAGCAATTACCTGTCAGAAATATGATTCATGGAGAAGATACCAATAAAGTCACTACATGTTGCCTTTTTGCAGATTTTTGGATTAGGAGTGTCTATATCAGTTAAAGGAGTGTAGCATCTGAAGGAATCTACTTATGCTCAGTGTGCTGTACTCAGTCTCAAAACAGGCTCAGTCTCTCTTCTTGGAAAAGTATTTTAAAAAATTCTGTTTTCTTAAACACCAGTCATACTCAAAATCTTGTTCTTAAAGTTGTGCATAACAGTCCCTTTTTTGTGGTGGTGGTTTTTTGTTTTGTTTTGGTGTTGTTTTTTTTTTTTTTTTTTTTTTTTTTTTATTTAAACTGGTATAAACAGTTATTTTACATGTAAACAGAACATTTATCTTTTTGGTCCTTTTTTGTTCATGTTCCTATTTTTCCCTTACATGTTGTAGTTGAGTCTTTTTTGACAATGCTTCAGTGAAAACATTTCTTTATCACAGAATAACAGATTGAATATTATGTTTTGGACTTCCAGCTGGGAGGTCAGGTTTGGGAACTCCCTTGTTTTTTCTAGGAGAAGAGCTAGACTACAGGTATTTTAAATTTAAAAGGTTAAAGGAAGTTATAGAAAGTGAAGTCAAATCAGTAATCTTCAGTTCTTATGCTAGTCTTTTGTAATCTTGACTTTAGCATTTAAGACTAATCTYTACAGGTATTGGATTCATTTCCAGCTTGTATAGCATACTGGGGTCAGGTTCAGCGGTATCAGTCTTTCTGTAAATTTTATTGTAGAAACAAGTTCATTCTTGTTTGAGGAGAAAACCCAATAATAACTATTTTCTCACAGCAGTATTTGCAGTTGTTCAGATTCAGTCAATTCAAAGTATAATGTGAAAAGAGACCTTCTGATTTAATCTAATTTTTGATGAAAGTTGAAGCATGGAATGTAAATTTCTGAGCAGATCAATAGTGAAAATGTGGTAGAAGGAGGGGGATTTGCATACAAATGACATGCAGAATCAATTACCTCTTAGCACTAGGGAGATTTGGAAAGGAGCTATGACTTTATAGTTATGAAGGGAAAAGTATGAGGAACGTTAATAAAGGCTTATTGAACAAGTGAGAGCAATAGCTTTTAGAAGTCCTAGCTTGTTAGGGCTAATGGAAATGTGGGTTTCCTTCAGTTCTGGATGTGCTCAAAAGTATTATGGAAAAACATCAATTTGATGATGTTGTGAAAATGCCAATACTACTTGTATAGTATTGTACCTGTATTCAAATGAAGATGTGAATGCTTCTGTGAAGATAGCTTTAGTCAGAGTAACCATTCACTTAAGTTCATTCATTTCATGTGATTTGTTATTCATAACTTCCATCAGTTACTTTTTTCCTCAAATCTGTTGTGCTAATTATATAGGAATAAGAATTAAAAGTGCTTATTTTTCTATTAAAGCATGGAACAGTTGCATCTGACTAATTTGTACAAAATGATCTTCTGTGATTTGAACTTTTCTGTCTTGAAACTTATGAATCATAAACAACTGTTCAGTTAAAGTTGAAATACTTCCACAAGCATAAGAAAAATTTGAGCGAAACTAGTATGTCCTAATCTGATACAAGCATATGCAACAATGCTTCTGCACTTGATGTCTGAATATGCAGTAATGTTTTTATTTTTCTCCCTGTCTTTTCATAGGAGCAGCCTTTACTGAAGGGTTATCTAGTGGTTTAAGCACTTCTGTGGCTGTATTTTGCCATGAATTACCTCATGAGCTAGGTAAGACCCCAGTATTTCATATATGCTGCAGGTACAGGTACTTACAGGTGCACTTTGGAGACTTATAAGTGATTTTATTCTGTGGCACAGTAAAATTTGTTAAGAAAACTTCATCTGTGTCAGATTGTCTACTCAAGAATACTTTAAACTTATTTAAAGACTGTTTTATTTCTTAATTRAATTAATCTTCCTTTTAAAAATGTAAATATTTCAGCTACTTTGTTTAAAACTCTGTGTCTCTTGCAGTTACTTACAACTTGTTCTGTAACTTCAGTTGTAGTTTTTATTCTCCTTAGCAACATAAATTGTGAATTGCAGGAGAAATGCGTGTCAGAATTTGCTTTTCTCACATCTCTCTYTAATTTTATTCTTGTGTTTGTGCAGTTAAAAGGAAGGTCACAATTAGTTGAACTCCATTCTGCATAACATTTGCTGCTTTTTTGTTAAGTCTTGCAAAGAACTGCTGTAGCTCTAAATTAAACTTGGAACTACTTAGAAATCTTTCCTAGAAATAGTTTGTCTTTCAAACTCAAGTGATTTAAATTCATGACCACAATTTCTCATGGGAATGCACATGTCTTATGTTGTAAGTTTAGTATTCGGCCCTTTTGCAGGGCAACTCGTGAGAACAGGATGTAGCTGCTTAGTTTAACTTGGAACGAAGCTGATCTTTCCAATTGTCGAATCATTTTGAATGTGCAACTGGTATTTCTTTYTTAGCTGTCATGGCCACAGTCATACCTGGTGTATAGAATGAGGAAAAAACAGTTTGCTTGCAGTTCTTTAAGGTTTAATTCCCTAGAAAAGTAGAACATTCAATTTCATTTAATGGAGCTTGTAAACCAGTATGTGTGTACATCAAACTATTTATTAAACAGTTTGATATATTTGTCTGTCTGTACAATAATGTTACACAGAAATACAGTACTCTGGAGAAAATGTACCTGGTTTTATGACATGGGAGGAATTGAGTCTTGTTCATCATAATATAAATTCCACAGGAATCGTGGAACTTGTATTAATTACATGTACTAAATGTTGTTAGGACAAATATACAAAACAAATTAATGTTACGAGTCTGATAATTTTAGATTCAAATGTTCTGTTGGTTTTGGAAGCAAGAAAAATCTCTTAAAATTTAAATCATGCTGCTTTAATCAGCACAGAAAACTTGATAGAAATACCTTCTTTAACAGAGGACATGAAGTGGCATAGGAATACTGAAACAATGGGACTAGCTGAAGTTAGCTGGGGATAAAATTGGATCATTCTGTTGTTAATGCTGAACAATGTTTGTAACATACCAGTTCATCTTAATTGCACTATCTTGTGGGAAAAGCTGTTGTAACAAATTACTCAACTCAGCTTTGAAGATTGCTTTTGTTTACTTTAACTGGAGATAACTTACGTTTTTATATAGAATCCATTTTATTTCCAAATAATAAGCTTATATTTATTTTACTCTGTTTTAGATCTAATTTATCTAAACAAAAAAAAATTTCTATTTTAAATTATGGAAAACCTGTTTCTAGCTGGTAATCTATCATTCCTTCAAGTAAAAATGAGATGTTAAGGATCCTTTACAGAAATTAATAAACAAATTATTTCTAAATTTATGAAACAGCTAGACTTAAAGTACAAAGAGCAGTTACAGGATAATAAATGGAATCATCACAATTGCTTTATGCAATTAAGTGGGAATATTTTATTTTAGAAACTTCTTTAGAACACTTATGCATATCAGGTACTGCAGTATTTTACAGCGTTGGCTTTAATGCAAACCACACTAAAAGCTGCTGCTTCCAAAAATCCTAAGACTTTAGGGTTATAGACTTAGTGTTTGCTGCTGTGTTGTTCTTCATGTGCGCTTTTTAATTTTCCGTCCCCCAGTGATTTCTGATTTTATGAAGGAAAAAAATAAGGCAGACAACAGCATAAAAATAGCTTAGTAATCTTGTAAGTAAGAGGAGAACTCAAGAATACTGCAATAGTTACCTGAGGATGAAAACTTTGTTTTGTTTTTTCCCTGTTGTAGGAGATTTCGCTGTGCTTCTAAAAGCCGGTATGACTGTCAAGCAAGCYGTGCTTTATAATGCTCTTTCAGCTATGCTGGCCTATCTTGGAATGGCGACTGGGATTCTTATCGGTCATTATGCAGACAATGTTTCAATGTGGATATTTGCACTTACTGCTGGCTTATTCATGTATGTGGCTCTAGTGGATATGGTAAGTGGCTAGACCTACTTGAATTTTATACAACATAGTTTAAGAATTAATGTTAAATATATTTTGACCTCAAAATAAATTCTTCCATCTTTTCTCCCTTAATTAACTTTTTCTGTGCTTGAAGGTGCTGATGAGTACGCAGCGTAAGCGCTCCGTTAAATGTTCAGGTGGAAGATTGCTTTTATTTAGATTACTGTAGGAACAGAGATTGTTTCTCCCTTAGTTGTTAAACAGAGGCAGTTAACAGCAGAAGTAGAGTAAAAAACTTGCTTCTGACAGCGGCTAGCAGATAGCCAGCAAGACTGCAAGTTGCCCACTATCAGCACCACCAAATGTGCTTCCGCTTTTGCGTTAAATCATTACTGCTTCTTGGGATGAAGACAGAATTGGATTAAAACCTATACTGTACCTCAGAAGTGTGTTTGTACAGAAGTACAAAGTATTTGTTGGATGTTCATGAAAGCTTAACGGTTGTCTTAAGAATAAAATTCTTGGTGTGGCTTGATTAAATGAGTTGGTAAATAATCACATCCTGAGTAAACGGCTGGCTTAAGACATCAGCATAATTATAATGAAAACAGTAATTAGAACATTACAGATTCTCTCTGTCTCTAAATATGGAAGTAGACTCTGATAATGTTGTTCATGTTGAGTGACACCTAATTCAAGGAGTAGTATTAATGCAGTCAACAGCAAAGACTAGAGGAGTAAGACTCTGCTACCTCATGCCTCACGGTTGAAGAACTGGCTTTGAAGTAACTTTATTTTGAAGGCATTTAACACTTTCTTGTTTGTTTAGGTGCCTGAAATGCTCCACAATGATGCCAGCGATCATGGATGTAGCCGCTGGGGATACTTCCTGTTACAGAACGCTGGGATTCTGTTGGGTTTTGGAATAATGCTGCTCATCTCCGTATTTGAACATAAGATTGTATTCAGCATAAACCTGTAATCCTGGTTGCCAGGAAGAGAGCTTGGTGTTAAATTATAAGTGGTAGGTTTTTTCTGTTAAATTCCCTAATGGACAGGTACGTTTGATATAGACTAGATATTTTTATTGGTGTGCTTTGTTGTTGTGTCCCTCCCTCCCTTCTCCCCCTGATAGAAATGAACACTAAGGTGTTTTTTTTTTTTTTCCCACTTAGGATTTAGCATTGCATATGGTACTGTGGAAAGTTGTACTTAGTAAAACATGGTGAAAGTGCCAAATCTATTAAAGGAGTATTGTCTGGGGTGTTAGGTTGTTTTTTCTTTTTTTGTTAGTAAATTTATTTACTGTATGTAACTATATGTAACATTTTTTTTACTTCGATGGTCTTGTTGGTTTCAGGAAATAAAACGACAGTGGTTTTTATTTTAGCACAATCAAAATCAGTGGATACAAAGCACAGTGAGCAGTGTAAAACAAGAAAAACATGTAATGGGTAGCATGTGTTTATATTGGTAGAAACTCATCTCTTCTGCATCCACCTAGTTTACACGGAGCGGCAGAGGAGTCCACTCCATCCTTTTTGCAGTGGTTCTTCTCTCAATAGCTTGTGGATTCTTTGTGTCTTATTCCAGCTGGTTTCTACTCCAAACAAATTCTTGTCAAATCCCATTTTAAGTGTTTGCACTAAATGTTTTACCTGTTTCATCCCTTCTGATGTGAGTTGCTCTTCACCGATTTCTCAAATCAGCAACAAAAGTACAGCTGTTAGAGCTATGCTTTTACAATCTAGCTCTAATATACGTGAATTCTATCAAAAATACTTTTAAAGTAGTGCTGTATCACCCTCATGCTGCCTGAAATGGCAAAGGTGTATTAAAGTCTGTTTGGTATCAAGGGGAGGAGTGCTACAGGCTGAGACAGWCATTTACTACAACAGCTTCCTTAAGTAAAGTGTTGATTTACTTTGGGAAATGAGCTGAGTGGGAGAGCTGACTACTTCTCGTTCAGTGTGATTGCATACAAACCTGTGCTTGCAAAACAGTTATTCTTTGCAACAACTAAAGCTGAGAAATCCAAAATAGCAAAATTTCTTTGACAGCATGTATAGGGAAGCAGCATGTTAAGGATAATTATAAGTGTATACAAAGCATGTAGTTTGAACTTATAGTCTCAATATTTCAACCACCCTGAAAGTAACTCAAGGAAGGAGAAGGATGAAAAACACAAKGGCAAAATAAATAAATTGTGCATTTGCAGGGAAGGTGAACATTAGACAACTTTTATATAATGAGTAAGTAACAGAATTATGCTATTTTAACTAGCTAGCTTTAAAAATCCCAGAAATATAACAATTGGAACTTATTTCTGATTCAGCTTTACCACTGCTTCAAATCATCAGCTGAATAAAAAGCTTGAACAAAGAGGAAGTGTTTGATAATGTGTTAAAACAGTCTGGCATATGTCGGTCAGTCATAACAATGAAAGCCAAAACTACCCTATGACCTCAGAAATAGATGTTTGGAATGAATTGGGATGTTTGGGGTTTTTTTTTACTAGTTAAGAAATGGGGATCGCAGGAGTTTCTGCAGCCAGTGGAATATTAGCTTTTCCTCCTCCTTCAGTCTTTCCTCAGGTTTAATCCTGAGATTTAATCTTCTGCCCACAGCAATGAAATCCTGTTCCTTGCCTCCTTTGAAGTCAGGGGGTAGAGAAAGGCGTGCTTCCTTCAGCTCTGCTTATGCACCCTGAGGGGAGCACTAAGCTGTGGTGGGATCTTACCAGCTCCCCCAAATCTGCATGTGTATGAACCTGTGTATCTCTTTGCTTGGTGAGCAGTTGTTTGGAGAGAGGAACAGACTTCTCTTTTGGAAGCACTCATTTTCCTCCYCCCCAACTTAACTTCCCATCACTAGAAGCTACGCTGGTGCTGGGCTTTCATCTCTAACAAGAACATTGACAAAATATAGGTGCATTCCCTCCCTTCATCAAGCGCTTTATATTTTGTGTGTCTTTTATTCTATGCTATTGCATTTTGATTAAGCCTCTGGACTTTTGTTAGAAGCACACCTCTGAAGAGAGGAGTCATGCCACGGTACAATAGCTGTCTGCTACGTTTTTATAGCATCTCCTTGATCACCCACACATTCAATGTGGCTGCTTTTCCTCTGGAGGTCTCTTCCTGATGTCTCTTTATTGCAGTTGAATGTGTCACCCTTTGGAGTGGTCTGAGTTGACCCTGACCTGTCTAAATGAGTCTTGCTTTTGCTAGGGTAATGGTGCTGGTCACCAACAGAGCTGATGTGCCTCAGTTCGTGCTCCTGTACTGCTCCTCACRAGCAAGATGCGTTCCTGGGCAAAAAAAATCAGTAAGACTTCTGCCCTCCTTCCCTCCAAACCTCTCATCACAGCTCTGTTCTGCTGAAATGCAGTGTCTGAGATGCAACCTCACTGCATCCTAGTGGGTTTTGTAGGGCTTGGGCACTGTGTTTACCGGTGGTCTGGTAAACCGCCGTTAAGTTCAGTGTGCTTCAGCCCATGGGTCTCTTGCCTTCTGCCCCGCACCCTCAGCCGTTAGAGAAATTGGGCATGCTCCATCTCTGGTCATGAGGGATTTCAGACTTGGATGAGCTCAGTTCACTTCAAATTTTTTACTAGTGGTTTCTGTTAGCCTACAACCGTAATAGCTGCTAGTTCAGCTGAACTTCTCTTGTCCAKGTGCCAGATATGACATAGGAAGCAGGCACGTAGCCTAGTGTTGCCCAAGAGATTTTAAGATCACTGACTAAATGATGGAGATAAATCTACAAATTTCAGACAGTGTTTCCAGTGSGTTCTTGGCTGGCTTTCAATGTAATCAACTGATATTAAAGTATCTGCATATCAAAACACATTGCTGAAGTAACAACATGAAAAATAAAATGCCTTTAGAGCATGTGGGCAGAAATGGATCGATGAGCTGGACACAAGCATGTCCCACCCATTCAGTGCTCTTTAATCGTTGATGGAGAGATGTCCATGACAGACAGCTGTCCAAACTAGTAATTGAGAAGACTATAGGCTGAAACCTGCTGTAGGTTTGTACCAGCAAGATGACAAAAGTTTGGGGTTTTTTTCTTTGTCAGCCTTATAAAGTAGAATCTGCATCTGTTGCAATGTACTCGCACTGAAAATACTCGTGGTTTGGCAAASTGATGGGGCAGAGCCTCTAAGCAGCCCTTTATTTTTATGCGTATATTTTTCTGCAGCACTTTTTAACGTGCCTGGCTATTCCAGCTGATAAATGGAAGTGTCTCTGTTTTGTGTATCCATCTGTACCTTAATTATGGTACAGACCTTAATTTTATATGCTGTTACAGCTGCCTTATTTAGTGCCTGTGCTAGATGCAGGTAAACAGAATAGGCAGACAATGCTGGAATCAAAGTTATTTTTTTTGTAACATGTTCTTCTCATGGTTTTGGCCTGTACTTGTAGAGAAGAGGTGTCGTGTGTAGTTACTGTCTGCAGCGAGAGTCAAATCAAAGGTGTGGAAGTCCTCGCCTGCCTGGCCTGTGGGGTTCAGGTGCCGGCACGGTTTCTCTGCTCCTTTGGGGCCAGAGCACTCAACGATGCCAAATGYGTGGTGGGAATGCAGCTCAATTATGTTTATATGAAACACATTCAAGGCAAAAATGGAATTCACAGGGGCTCTCCTGCTGCCTGAACTGAGACCAGCGTAATTAAAATTTCTGTGGAAAAACRGCGTCATTCTGTTTGCTACAAGCAGGAAACAAAAAGATGTTTTCATGGAATGTGTTTTTATTTAAAATACTTTTTTGGTGCATATATGATCACTATAGCTATTATTGTATTGCTGTGTGCTAGAGAAAATAAACCACTGAACCAAATGCTGGTTTTTGAGTGTTTTCCTCACTGATGTCGTTATGGCCGGTTGCATCTTTCATTTACCTTCTCAGGAAAAAAAATTAAAGAGGTAAGATTACATTTCCTTACAGTTAGTAAAACCGACTGCCTTGTGCTAGAATTGCTTCCCCACGTACTCGGGTGGGGGGTGAGGAACGGATGTTGCCGTGGAACCGCTCTCGCCTTCCGGGCGCCCCCTCCCGCCCGCSGCAGCCGAGGAGCGGTGGCGGGGCCGGGGCCCGGCCCCGGCGAGCGCTGGGAGGGGGGGACGGGGCCGCCTCTGCCGGAACCGCCGCCCCGCGGCCGCGGGACCCGCCCGCCCGTCATCGCGGCGCGCCAGCGAGGCGGGGCGGGCGGCATGGCGGCGGCGGCGGCGGCGGGGGGCGGCGCAGAGCGGTATTTCACGCGCTGGTACAAGCCAGGTAGCGGGGGGTACCCGGGGCCGGGGCGGCAGCGGCAGCGGCGGGGCGGTGACTGGTGTTTGTGCCCTGTTGCAGACGTGAAGGGGCGGCCGTGCGAGGACTTCTGCGTGCTGCAGCACTCCAACAGGCGAGTGGCGCTGCCGGGGTTTGGGGGTGCTGGGGGGCCGCCTCCGCCCTCTGCCGAGGACAGGTGCCTGCGGTCAGCCCCGAGCCGCCGGCTCTGGCTCTCGGGAAGCCTCAGGCTTCCTTTAGAGAAGGAAGCGCCGCTGCTTTCCGGCAGGACGCGGGAGCCCCCCCCGCCTCCCCCTGCGACCCCTGCAGGGGCGTAGCGGGGGCTGAGCCCGAGCAGCCGTCCACCCGCCCGCCGCTCCTTTTTCTTGCGCTTGGAGGGGAGCCGCGATTGCTGGAGCTTGCGTGCAGTTGGGGTACTAAACCCACAGGCACCGCTCCTGCCGAAACGCCTTGAGTGGGACAGGTGCAAAATACCAGGCGAGCCTGGATTTTTCTGGAAGATGGGAGGGTGGGAGAGCGACAAATCTTAGCCTTCCGATATCCTTCTTTAATTACTACTCCAGTAAGAACAGTGGAGGTTGAACTCTTCCCCCCCCGATACTGCTCAGCAGATTTTTAAAAGGCCCCTTCAGTGCCTGTAGTGCTGCCCTCGCGTCCCTCATCCTCTCCCACTGAAAGGGCCTTTTACATCATCTTCAACAGCAGAAGAGCAATATTTTAAAAGGCTTTTCCGTAATGACATTTAGAAGTAGTCTAACTTGGTTTCTAGGAAATTAATTGGCTCAAGTTGAACAAACATTTAGCTTTCTCTACATACAACTTAATTGCTTTTAATTGTACGTTTGTGTACTACAGACAGTGAGCGCAAGATAGGAAATAAAATATCATACATTGTTTCTACTTTGATGTAGCTGGATATCCAGTCATCTGGACTAAATCAGCCCTGGACCTGGTCTGGACTCTAAACACACCTTACCTTCCCCAGCTCCTGCCCCCTGCTAAAGCTTGTTCTGACCGCAGGGTGCCTCGGTGGCACCGTCAGCGTTCCTGGGGTGTTTAGTCCCCGAGGGAAGAACAGAACTTAACTACTGTCCGCACAAAAATTGGCAGTGCCAGTTGCTCATGTGTTGAGGGAAGATGAGGAGGCATTTGTTGCTCCTGTTAAGAATTCGGAGTATCGGGAAGGGCGTGCTTGGCGCAGGGCAGAACCATCTCCTTGCTGCAGCCTTCGGAGCTGGGGCTGCTCTCTGGCTGTTTCATGCAGTTCACTTTCTCATTCTTTGGCAACAGAAGCCCAAGCACCTGGGAATAACAGGTATGACAGCAACAGCAAGAAAGGACACCCTCGCATTTGCGCTAAATACTAAATACGTCATTATTAGTCTCAGTTGTCTAATATAAACAACAGTTTAAATCCTGTTGATACGGGGGAAAGGAAGTGAAAATATAAACACTTGTTCAAATGTCTATAAAGATTATTTTGCTATTTTGAATTCTGAAATATCAGGGCCCTTGGCCTCTACAGCAGCTCTATAAAGTATTTTACCATTATTACGTATGGGGCTGTGGCTCAGTTTGGTATTTCTAAGCAGTGTAAAATTCTCTGTTGCTTTTTTGTTTTGCCAGGTCTCAGCTCTAATAGATGTCAGCTTAAATAGATGATTTGTCATCTTCCCCTTAGAAAGAGGCTGGGGTCAAGAGGAGGTAGCTTTTCTGGTCCCTTTGAGCTGCTGGGACACGCTGAAAGCATTCCCCAGGATGCAGCTCCCTCCTGCGGGGAGCCGCGCAGCAAGAACTCGCAAGGAGGAGTGCAGGGAGGTGGAGGCAGCATCCGCAGGGAAAGATCTGGTTCTGTGCCRTGGTTTTCTCTCCAGTTATGTTCTGTTAATTCTGGTCCTCGCTCTAGGTTTTAAACTCTTCTTAATCAGAATAGCTTCATCGCTGTTCATTTATTGGCAAGTTCTGGGCTCTCCATGTTTGTGCATYAAGCTTGGTTCTAGCCCAGGGATGATGAAGGTGGGCCTAGTCTCTACAGCTGGGCTTGTCTCAAACTCTCCGGTTTCGTGACAAGAAATAACCCTCCTTTAGAAAAAGATAAAATGCAAGCAGCAGGTTAACTAAAGCCCAGATCACCGAAGGATCCATCTGCTCTAACTATTCACCACTAACGGCCTTTAGCTGTTCTGAGAAACGTTGCCTTGTGTTACATTTTCCGACAAAAGCACACTGTGCTTTACTTAAGCATCCTAAGTGAGGATCTGCTTCAGCTATCAGCAGACAAGCGAACCGAGTATGCTCCCGTGGGGTACAACAACAGATAGAACAGCCCTAGCTTGTTTAAAAGCTGTGGTTCTGTTTAACTAAGAAGCGTAGTGCTTTTGATGATACAGTCTAGTATCTCAAAATAAGGCGCCTTCGGTGGGAGTTGCTTTAGGTCAGAGTGCAATTTTCATTCGGTTTGGTACAGCAGACGTCAAGTAAGATGCCCTGAAGAAAGTGAGTCCGATTTGATCCTGTATCTGACATTTTTGTAAGTGGGAAACTGAAATTTGTCTCTGATCTACAGCCAGCAATTATCCTCTGTTCTCCTCCATTAGCTCAGGTAAACCGTGCTCTAGGTTACCCTACTCAACCCCCATGCTGTCGCCCAGACCTGTCCGTCCTTGCTTCCTGCCTGAGCCTGGTAGGTGCCCGTCCTGTGACTCCCGCTGCAGTAAGCTGAACTATCAGCTTAACTYTCCTGCTAAACTATGGAGGGAAGAATGAGTGAAAGTAAACAACAGCTTTCACAACACTGAAAGTCTTGCTAGCATTTCAGCCTAGGAGCCCAAATGAAGTAGTATCAGTTTTAAATCCTACCAGTATAGGCAGAGAAGGTTGTGGAGCTTGCTTAGAGCACATAAGAGCATGGCTTCTCACAACTACAGCATAATAATTACATTTCTTTTTGCAGAATCTGCGTCATCACCTTGGCAGAAGCCCATCCTCTTCTTCAAAGTGGAAAAACAATTAAAAGCATTAATTACCAAATCAGTGCCAACTGTAGCAGACTCCAGAATAAGGTCTCTGGGAAGTCAAAAAGGGTATGGCTTTTTGATTTGGTTAGTTGTCATTTTAATCTCTCACGCTGCCTGAGACTTTCTGTCCTTTCTAGGATAGAAACCTACACCAAGTTACCTTTGCATTTTATTTTAAAACAGCCCCTCCACAGCTGAAGAATTTAGACTTTCTCAAGAGGTACCTGTCTAACTGTCCCAGCCAGGGTCTTACAGTGCTCCTACAGCACCAGTGGTTTCCAGTGTTGCTCAAACCGAGGCTAACAGTCGCTTCCAGTCATTTTTTTCATAGTGTACAGAGGGACTTAAACATCCCTGAAAAGATAAAAATTTGTTTCCACCAAAATGGCGAGGATTTGGAGACTACTGTTTTTCTCAAACAGACCTAGATAGCAGTTCATGGTGGGTTTTCACATAAGTGTAGTTTAATCTGGTTATACTGAAATCAGTGGTGCTGTTTTTCTCCTCTCTCCCCTGATTTTAATCTGATCAAACTACAAGTCTGTTATTCTGCAAGAAACTTAATTACGACTAAATTTGTAAGCTCTTAACAAGCTTCTATYTGATTTGTGCACATAACTAAGTTGGCATCTTCCCCTCTGCAGGGAAGCACAGCTATGTAACTTGCACTGACCTGTAACTATCACACTTCCTTGCTTTGTTCTGAGAAGCTTACAAACTTATGTTGCTTATGGTAATACTTTAAAAAGCCCTGTGTAATTAAAAATACATACATGTTTGTTTATTTTTCAAATGCAGGGAGCTCAGTTTTTAACAGAACTTGCCCCTCTGTGCAGGATATCTTCATCAGATGGAGAGGAATACACCATTTATAGGTAAGGTTTTTCCCTTCTTCTTCTTACCTTGACATACCGTGCATTTCTGCTGAATCGAAACACTTTTGCAGTTGTATACGAGGGCGACTGATAGAAGTGAATGAAAACATTCTTAGCAATCCCGCTATTCTGCAAGAAAAGGTAAGACACTTTCTTGCTTTTTATTTTCTAACTTTTATTTCACTGCTAACTTCAGTCTTGCTTTTTAGCCATCAACGGAGGGATACATCGCAGTGGTTCTACCCAAATTTGAAGAAAGCAAGAGTGTAACTCAAGGACTTCTGACGCAGAAGGAGTACGAGGAAGTTTTGTTGAAACGTCTTAATTCTTCATGAAATTAATTATACAGTTATCATCTGTATTTGATACTAAATAAGCTACTTCTATTGTACACTGTAACTTTTATGGTATTGAAAGGCCTAGCACCTGTTTTTAAAAGTGGAACTTAAAACACTTGATTCATACAGGAATAAACCAGTTCAAATAGTTTGTATATTAAAATTTGCTTTCCTCTTTTTCTCTGAATTCTAGCATTACAAGTTTTTAAATAAGCATAGAATGATATGTTGGAGAGTATTTATGTTCCACAGGCAGCTTTGCTTCTGCTCAGTGCAAGCATAATACATACAGAAAAGTCATATGATTTAGCTATCACTTAATTTAGCTAAACTAATACAATATGGAGTTTGACGAAGATGAACTGAAAATAAAAATGCAACAGAAGCCTATGTACAAAGAGTAGATAATCTTGAAAATATGTATTCACACCAGGTTGTATTTTCATGGCATCCTGAAGTAAAATAATGCCCTTTGTACAGAAGTTTGTCATAATCAGTATCTATTTTCTTAAATTTTAAATGGTATAATGTGAAGTCTACATAATACTTCAGTGGTTCTACATGCAATTCAAATTCTGCTCAGTAAGTTTTAATAAAAAAGGAAGCAACAGCTGCCATCTACAAATAAAGACGGTAAAAGAAAAAGGGTTTGAGTCAAGAGTATTAATCACTTAGAAATACACTTTTGGAAATATGAATCATGTCAACAAGATTAAAATTCAGTGGTGCAGCTATTGGMAGAGGTTTTTTTTCCTGGAACTACTTCATTGCAGGTATAACTCATAACTAAGATAACATTTCAGTGCTTTAGGCCACAGCCTTTCAGACTATATTCCTGATTCTGCTTTATCAAATACATAGACTGAAATAGGCCAGAGATGAGTTTACAGACTTCAACAGTAGTGTTACATATAGCATATGCAGCACAAGGTTCTTTATATAAAATGTCTATTAGCAGCATCTTTGGGTTGAACAATCCATTAAGACATTCATAAGCATTAATTACAAAACCAGTATCAATAGTAAGCATAGGAAAGGCATTCACATTATAAAAATACATAACAATTARACTAGTTGGTGTAGTAATTGCTAAGTAATGGGACATCTATTAGATGTGACAAAGCTCAACAGTTTTAATTCAAATTAACCTGGTTTGACTTTCCACAAATGAAAGCAGTATTGAAAATTCAACAAGTGTTATTTTCAAATGGGAGTTCCTGCATTTCTAAGTGCTGTAATTACTTGCTTTCTAAAAACGTCATATTTGTTACATGATTTTCTAAAGACTTGATGCCAAATGTCTCAGCTCTTCTTTCTGGAGTTCGTGCACTTGTACCAGTTTGTATTCTGTCTTCTCTCCACGGTGGAGCAGGTTTAAGACAGCCATTTCCTGCTTTATTCTGTATATAAAAAAAAAAAGGTTTCTTAAAAACAAACAAGCAAACAAAAAACCCCAACAAAACAAAACAAAACAAAAAAACTTTAAAATATTGCAGATGAACCAAGTACTCACCTTTCTCAGTAATTTGCAGCAAAGTGGAAGAAGTTGGCATAACAGCGTCATMACGTTCCTTGTTTTCAGAATGCATGCATCAACCTAAAGAAGACAATTTAGAGTAAGACCACTCATTACTTTTATTAGGCAATTGTTTAATGCATGAGATGATAATCTATTTCAAGCTTGAATAGGTAATATTTGTCCTTCATAAATCCCTTCTAATCCAAAGGTTTTGCCTACCTTTTTTGAATTTCTCTATATAGTACGTGTAAAGCAACAGCATCCCTTCTGTTGGAACCCAAGACTTGAGCTAGGAAGCAGAAGGGCATGATACACATCCCAGGAGAAGGAACTAATAATAATATATTGAATAGTAATATAAGTGTCTTGGAAAGGAGCTCTTACCATTTAAGTATGATTCATCACAGTTGTTCATGTTTTTCCTTTTGTTTTATGTCCCGTCAGCATGATTTAGAAAGCCATGCATCATGTAAGCCTTACCTTGGTATGAGTTACACTAGAAGTTAGCTAAATCTTAAAGCATTTGAGTTTATGCCTCAAGTCTAACACTCAGCCCAGATYACAAGTCTGGGCCCTCGACAAACATTAATTTGATAGCCTATTATCACTATGTAGTGATACATCACTCTGTAAAACAGACTGGAGTTCCCACTTAGTTTAGCTAGAGTGTAAAACAAACCAAGCAGTAGCCCTGAGGTGGTCAGTTTGGTTTTGAGTGACTTGGGTGCTCTAGCCAGTTTCAGTCCCTGCTGTAAAATTGAAGTACCTTTTCCATAGCTCATTGGAAACAAACATCCAGGTGCACAGAAATGGTCTTGCTCACATTGATCATATTGCTGCTCAGGGATACTTCCAAGTTCTTCAAAAAGCCTGACCTCTTGTATTGGGTTTGCATGGGAAGGTTTTGGTAGCAGGGAGGCTACAGGGGTGGCTTCTGTGAGAAGCTGCTAGAAGCTTCCCCCATGTCTGATAGAGCCAATGCCAGCCGGCTCCAAGACGGACCCACCGCTGGCCAAGGCTGAGCCCATCASTGACGGTGGTAGCACCTCTGTGATCATGTATTTAAGAAGGGGAAAAAAAACTGTGGTGGAACAGCAGCTGTGAGAGAGGGGTGAGAATATGTGAGAGCAACAACCCTGCAGACACCAAGGTCAGTGAAGAAGGAGGGGGAGGAGGTGCTCCAGGCGTTGGAGCAGAGATTCCCCTGCAGCCGATGGTGAAGACCACGGTGAGGCAGGCTGTCCCCCTGCAGCCCATGGAGGTTCATGGTGGAGCAGATATCCACCTGCAGCCTGTGGAGGACCCCAGGTCTGAGTAGGCGGATGCGCCTGAAGGAGGCTGTGACCCTGTGAGAAGCCCGTGCTGAAGCAGGCTCCTGGCAGGACCTGTGGCCCCATGGAGAGAGGAGCCCACACTGGAGCAGGTTTGCTGGCGGGACTTGTGACCCCATGGGGGACCCATGCTGGAGCAGTCTGTTCCTGAAGAACTGCACCCTGTGGAAGGGACCCACGCTGGAGCAGTTTGTGAAGAACTGCAGCCCATGGGAAGGACTCACGTTAGAGAAGTTCGTGGAGGACTGTCTCCCATGGGAGGGACCCCACGCTGGAGCAGGGGAAGAGTGTGAGGAGTCCTCCCCCTGAGGAGGAAGGAGCGGCAGAGACAACGTGCAATGAACTGACCACAACCCCCATTCCCCGTCCCCATGTGGCAGGGAGGAGGTAGAGAATTCGGGAGTGAAGTTGAGCCTGAGAAGAAGGGAGGGGTGGGGGGAAGGTGTTTTAAGATTTAGTTGTTACTTCTCATTATCCTACTCTGATTTGATTGGTAATAAATTAAGCTAATTTCCCCAAGTCGAGTCTGTTTTGCCCGTGATGGTAATTGCTGACTGATCTCTCCCTGTCCTTACCCACGAGCCTTTCGTTATATTCTCTCTCCCCTGCCCAGCTGAGGAGGGGAGTGACAGAGCAGCTTTGGTGGGACCCTGGCGTCCAGCCAGTATCAAACCACCACACCTCTATTCCCAGCTAAGGTTTGCAGATCTACTTCTCATGGTAACAATGCTGAAACTTTTATGGCAGCTGTATACATATTTACTTATAACAAATATGAATACTATCAGAATAGACTCTGGGCAGTCTAGGGTAGACTACCTACCTACTGAGAAGCAAGCATGTATTATATTTCAGTAATAGGGTCTTTGGGGTTTGGAATTTGTTATGTTTATGTTAAGCATCAGTAACAACAGAATAACAATAATTATTACAGTGGTGGAAATACAGATTACCTTCATTAATACTTTGATCACTGAAGTCCCTTCTTAGTGAGGTATGCTTAATTACAGTTCATATTTCTCTGAATGAAGTTCTAGTGGATTACACTATTATTACTGTAATCTAGTGGATTACCATATTATTATATACAGTATTACTCCATCTCATCTTATTTAGCTGAAAATTCTCAGTTGCAGCATGATAAAATTCCAGTACCTCTCTTTATCTAGTGGGTAAGTTGAGGGAGATGTTGACAGAAGTTCTTTGAAAAAAGTTCTCAGCAGTAAAAAGCAATATAAAGTAGTGGAAGCCTAGGGACACCTTTCCACCTTTTGTTTTTTTTTTTTAAGAGCAGTCCAGGAACATCATTGTCTTGGGAAACATTTCTATAAACTCTTCCAATAACAGTGAAATCCAAAACCCAAATGATAATTTCAGTACTTTTAGTAATAGGAAGGAAAAAATCCTATTACTTATTTTACTGATACTTAGACTCTAAAGTTGATAAGCTAGGGGTAGGGAAACTGCTCCTTAAAACATCAATATCAATGATATGTCTGTGGCCACTATGCCATTTATACAAAACTTGGATATTCATGCTCCCTAAAGAAAACATTCATATAAGCCTGTAGAGCAATACTATCCAAGCTATCCACTGGCAGGCTTCCATGTATGCTGGGTGCCAGTGTACCATATTTTGCCTCCTATCAAACTCTCAGCATGAACAAGGGGGTCAGGTCAGGATAAACTTCACTGAAGTCCTTCTCTGGTAGCGGGGGGGGAAAAAAAAAGAAAAAAAAATTAAAAAAAAAAAGGCTAGAAAACAGTAGCACCCATGCTAAAGAAAATCCCTTCCTGAGACAAGGTAGTGAGGTAAATGGCTTGGATTACAGTTATCAGTGAGGGATGTCCCAATAGACGAAACATTTTCAGCAAGGGGAACAGTTCTTACTGTTCTTCCTCTATACTTCACGCATCAGCTTCTCAAAACATGTTAAGTGCAAAACAGTACTTCAAGTTGAAGTAAATTCCTCTTCTACATAAGGAACAGCAATGATGACATATTGCATAGCAGAAAAATGTTTGCACAACAGCATAAAATTTTGTACTTATTAATTTTTATGGTCCTCTGTCAATCCAAGAAGTTCAGCTGTCATGAACTGTTTCTATTTTAACAGGAGCATAAATTAGTAAGTTACTATATTTCAAAACAAGTTAGGTCTTACTTTCAGGAATATATATAATTTTTACCTTACCTTTGTAAATGTAGCACTTTTACCCTGAACAGAAGCTTTAGCTGTTATCTGGAGCTGCTTGCACATAGAGATCAGTTTTTCAGCCTCCAACAGAAGCAAAGGTTTGTCATCATCGTGTACCTGAAATGTGTTTCAGGAAAACAAAACCACTCTGTGTTAAAGACTCCGATAGTAAGTTAACGGAGAAGACAGCACAACCAGCTTTTAAGCAGTACCACTAGTGTCATAAGGTGAATGGCTGTTGTAGAGGTTATACATCACCTGTTCAGAAAAGGCATGAAGAGCTGAAGCAAGCTTTGTGCCCTCTGTAGCAAAAATCTGAAAGGGGGAGAAAGCATGTAACAAAATGAACCACAATGAAAGATGAGACTCTTTTTCCTTGTTGTTTTAACAAATAGTGTGCTATAAAGTAAAAAGGTAGCAGGAAATATTTGTGATAGTTGTATACATTTATAATTAACAAGTCGGCAGTTTGTAGTGACTTCTGAAATAACAAGCTACACTACAAATTGCCATTCTCCCAGATACGCAAAGTTTAAAGGCTTTCCCTTCACATATAAAAAAACCTGACTTCCAATTATTTTTTGCACTGTAGCAGCTCACAAGAGTTTTGTGGGTAGGTGACACCTGCCGTGTTTGTTTGTTGTCCTGACAAAGGTAACCAGTCTCCTGTTAAACACAGGCATGTATCTTGGAAATATCATGACACATTCCTTCATTCGGCCCCTCGTCTTTTGTTTGTATTCAAATTTTTACATCTTCTTTCCTTCCCGTGAAAATACTGCTGCTCAGAACTAGGATCGAGTATCCATTAACACTATCAGGGMCTGGGCTAAGTGACACAATGAATACTACTAATGCATTGAAGTCCACTACATTTGCCATAATGCCAGTTTGCTATTCCTACTCCTAACTGGAATCTGTCATTTTAATGACTATTGTCTTAAGCTACTACTGGAACACTGAAAAGTTAGCTTTCAGAAAGTACGTACCAGAGTTAGGCTGCTTAAAATCTACAGTTGCCAGTCAATTCATGGTACACTGTACTTATGTGTAAGGAATCAAGAGAGTTAAGTTCCAATTTGTTCTTCACTCAGAGTGCCTAACTTCTATTTTGTTAAAAATATATTACCTCTGCTTGATGAAATAAATCTTGAGTAGTTTTCAGAAGTCCTTCTCCTCTGTGGGAAATAATGAAAGCAGAATATATGCCGCGTACAGACTGCAGATTATTTTGCCTGCTACTTGCACAATTTATAGTATCTCTCTCTCTCTCCCCCCCCCATTCACACCACTGAACTGTAAAATATCACTCTTTTAGAAGATACTATGCATAACAATAACTTACTACAGGAATTGCATTTCAAAATATTATATAAACACCTCAGTGGCTAGAGCACTATTGGGAAATTAGCAATGGTTCAGTTCTCATCAGCTGAACAAGGACAGAAATCCATGTCTCTGGCATACTATTATTGGACTAGTAGGTAAGAAAAAATCTCAACTCTTATAAAAAAACCCCTAAATTTTTCAAATAAGAAAGCTGACGTTGCATGGGCAAGTTTCAGAAGAACACCTTTCAGTACAGCAAAGATCAGTAATTCTAATCTACCATTATATACCTGTGCTTTATTTCCCTTAATTTTGAAAGTATTTATGAACATGCTTCTTAAAATGTTTTCCGTACCCAAGAGATAGTTAAATAGCTGTTCTGCAACAAAACAGATGTGTAGCACTTTAAAAAACCCCTAATTTTATTATTGAACAGCTTAGAAATTTACAAGAATTTATAAAGCGTAAGGATAGAAATTAAAGCTCCTTTCTGAATGTCTCCCAATTATTATACTCTGAAAATGAAATTGTCTTATTTCTTATAAACACTCTTAATGCTCTTCTTCCCACCAAAACATGCTCAAGACAGTGTAATTACCTGGTAAATAAATACATGGAGTAGGCCATACTTGACATGCCTTGTCCGTGTTGCACGATCTCATTCTCCTGATCCTCCCATTTTTCTGTCTCAGAATCCACATCAGATGTGAGCAGATGCAATTCTAACCCAAGTTTTGCAATTTTCGCCTGCTCCTGTAAACAGTAACCATATTTATGGCACTTGAAAATACATTCTTCAGACAAGATAAAAAAAAATTTAAGAAGTTTTTTTACTAAAATGATGGCATCTTACCTCAGTATCTAGTTTGACTGGCTTTAATGCTTTCAGATTTGCATTATGCTTCTGTTTCAAACAAAAAATAGTATTTTTAAATAAAAGGAATTAGTAATCATTTTACTAACAAATCATAAGAGGTGGCTCTATACTCAGAGGCAGACTTTGTAGGAGAGTTCCAGTGGTTCAGACAAACTTCTCAGTAGAAGCTGAGAACCTGTTCTGAACTGGCTGTCCTCCTGAAATGGCAAACAGGGTCTGTGCCTACAGACACCCTGAAGTTTCAAGGAAAAGACCTCTTCCACAGTTCTCAGACTCCGCTTCCTCATGCAGTACCATCTCTTCCCCTTACCCTCTAAATCCCCAGTAATACTTAGGACTAAATAGATAGTCTTAATCAAGTACCACTGCACTGATTTTTCCATCAAAGGTGATACTGATACAACAGGGACTTGGAAGCTGATTTAGCCAGTAGCAAGCTGATCTAGGGTACAACCCATGYAAATGCTAGTGTGACGATGCAGCTCATTATCCTGTGTCACTTTGTTGAAGCAGCTGGAAACAAATACTGACACTTTGATCTTTTTATGGGTTCCCTTCTTCTCTTTAAGCCATGAACTATCTGAAATACCAGCTGGCTGCAAGCCAAATATTGGCTCAGATTAAACTTGGTACCGATGTGAGTGGGCTATCTGATAAGGCAGAGCTTGCCAACTGCATAACACATATACACAGTAGTACATGATTTGTTTCAAATCAATTTGCATGTAGAGAGCAGCAGTTCCTGGCTTTAACTTCAATGTGCTGGTGCTGTCACTGTGCAAAGACAGCAAAAACTAACAGACATGGGAGCCACAGTCCAGATACAGAAACTGCACTGGAGTGCAGAGGAATGGGAAGTACAAAGTTGGTGTCATAACTTGGAGAGGTATGAGCCACTGGAAGAGGTTGGATGATAAGAGTGCAGGACTGAGATCCTTGTCTGAGAATCTGAAAAGAGCTGCTATTCATTAGTGGGAGTACTTGGGCAAATTAAGCTCAGTAATGCCTGGGGGGGGGGGGGGGGGGGGGGGGGGGGGGGGGGGCGCGGGGAGCACTATTCATTGTGAACAGCATCAGAAATAAGCTCCAGGTGCGCTCTCCACCTCTCACTTCAAGAATTTGAGCAAAAATAAAGTACTACTACTGAAGTTCCTACTGCAATTTGCTGCTCAGTTTAGCTTTCATGCCATTTCTCTTTTCCCATCCCAAAATTTTTAAATATTCTGAATCTTACGAATGTCTACCCAGATTAGACACTGTAATTCTGCCTGTTAGAAATGCTGATCTCATATTAAAAGATTTAGCAAGAAGTGTAAGAACTGATACTAATTGTCATTTAAGTTTGACCTTATTGCGTATTAGAGATGCAATTCAAGAAATGCTGGTTTTAAGACAGAGTCTTAAAAGAAGAAAGGAACACAAAGCCAAACTAGACTTGTATGTAAACACAAACTTTGGGCTACAAGGTATGGCAAATATTTAAGCTGCTGAGTGAAGGGTATTCAAGAAAACCAGCACTCTAGCACAGTAAGTTTTTCTATCCACAAATAACTAAAGAAACCTCAGAATGTTTGTCAGATTTGTTGTTTTTTCCATTCTAGTGTTCACTCACACTATTTGAATAGGAGAATTGGTAAAAATCAGGTAAGTTGTTCTGCTTTTAAAACATGATTTGATACCTAATACTATAAAGAAAGATATATCTGTGCATTAAGCACACACATGAATCATCACTACTGCTCTGTCCTCAACTATGGTCTAGGATGCCACTCATTACCAGCAAACAGCACAGTTGCAATTAAACAGATGTAACAAAATTTGTAATTTAATCAGTTTGACAGGAACAGYGTGGCTTCTGTGCAGGGACAGCATGGGCATTAGCCAGGCACAACAGACCTCTGTGATGGCAGTAGGGAGACAAGAGGCAGTACCGAGAGTCACAGCACTGGGAAGAGAGGCAGTTCCAAAGGTTAGTGCATCAGGCAAAAAAATTACTCTGTGAAGAAACTCTGTTGTTCTATGGACATAATCTACATTTCCTGTCTACTTCCAAACTGTATATTAATCATAACTCCCCCAAATCTATGCATCTTGCAAAATTCAAAAGAAGGCAGCAACATTTCAAACAACAACAAAGCAGAACTGTTTAAATCCTGGGAACAAAGGTTTTATTGAAAGAATTTTTAAAAGGCATATGACTCAATAAGTGGGAATCTGACTTCAAACATCTCTTCTCTAAATTGTGGCTGAAGTCCAGAAGCTATGTAGCTTAGTCAAACCGGTGAGGGACAAAAACCCTATCAAAAGTCACTGAACCAATCTATTTTCCAGCCTCAATATTTAGTTCCATAGCCATAAAATTCACCCATGCTCACCCAGCCTAACATTATAAATCCAATCTGCAGATTTAAAAAGAATATAATGTATGACCTCTTCTCTTTTCATTAAGGGTCAGAAGTAGCATATTGTGTTTGAAGTCACAGAATTGCACAACAGGAGACATGGAGACAGGGGATCATTTCACACCCAAATTCCTCAACACTACAGGTTAAGGAAAGAAAGCAAGGAGAGAAAGAAACAAGCTAGAGCTTACTGTACCTTCTGAGATCATTCTTCCCCTTTTTCCTACCCATGAAAAGATTCCATATGTAGCAAGTGAATCAAATGACTGATTACATGATACTAACAAGGTTTAGGAGGTTTCCTAACACACAGATGCTCTCAGAAACAATGTAATATCAATTATGATCAATTAAGGATATTAATTACCTCACAACTAAACCTGGACATTTGGTGTAGCTTTTTTCTCTGCATTAAAAACATTTAYGATCAAAGAAGGAAACAAGAACCCATTATTTGAAGAGCCTACAACAGCCTCGAACATGTTGATTTGTTCTGAATAGGTCAACTCAGGCAACAACATTAAAAAAAATCAGATTATCAAGACATATTTTCAGTATGTTGCAGCATATTCTTACTGTTTTAATAGTAACAATGCATTTTTTATTATATAGTGTGACAGTCGAGTACGTGGTAAAAAATGTCATATTAATGAACAGGAATTAAAGCTCATGTACAAGGTGATTAAAGCATATTATGTAACTAGTTACCCTAGTTTTCAGTACGTTTGTTACTCATTTAATAAATTGACAAAGTTTGATATTTTACTGTCAGCCATCCAGTCAGGATGCATGTTACCAAGATAATGCTATGTCCTCATCAAGGTGTGACATGGAATGAAGTCAATTAGTTAAYAGCAGATATAAAGTAAATACAACAATCCCAAAAGCAACTTACCCCTGGTCTGGGCAGTGATAGGTAGACACGCTTCTCTCCTATGAGGAACACACACATTTACATCAAAATTTGTATGCAGATTTTAATCAATGGGATCACATGCCTTACTTCATCCTTCCTTAAGTTGCAGTACTATAAAAGCAAATTACTTACCTGTAATTCCTCCTCTTTGAATATTGCAGAGGATTCCCTCTCTGTCTCACACTTCCACAGAGAGACAAGCCAAGAACTCTGTACTGTTCAGATTTTAGCTCTCAGCAACTGGCAGTTAAGAAAGCTCCTCTGAACAGTTTCCCTCAGTAAGATTTCTAGTCCCTAGCACGCAATCCACAAGTGAGTAAAAAAACTCTCTCCAATGACTGAGTAGCTATCGCTACATGCACTCATTCTGTTGCAAAGTACAGAACATAAAATGGTAGTTCCATGTAAGGCTTTTCTTGGCATGGGTTGGATGGTCTAAAATTTGGAGTAGGCAATTCCACTAGTGAGAAATACCTAGGCAGGTTTTTCTAAGTAATGCCAATAAAACCTTCTTGTTGTACTGTACTCTACGTATCCCATGTGCACTGTATTTTATAAAGAAAAAAGTTCTACAGCATTTTACACACTTATTGAATTTTTTCTTATATCCCCAGGAGCCTCAGATATTCCAAGTCTGAGCGAAACAAATGGAGAAAAAAAAAAATCCTTTTAGGTGTAACCTAAAAGTGGGTAAGAAGAGTTTATCAGCAAGAGGAAACAGTGCCTGGCCTAACAGCCTAGGATTAGAGCTGCAGTTGCCAAAAGACTTCATTATCTATGAAGACTTACATTTATTACAATCGATTCAGGAGAGGAAAGTCTGCTAAATAAAATTAAAATAAAATAAATAAAAAACTTAAGAGCTAGTGAAAAATAGATTTTACCTGAAGAAACAAAGGGCTACTATATTGGATATTGGTACCAGGTTTGCATAGAGATGATGCATCTTGACAGACAAAGGACAAGCAACAAACCCCCCTACAATTGCTATTTCCTCCTCTTGTATCAGCTCCTAGAGAAATTCCATTCTGAGTCCTCAGAAGACAGTTCTCTTGTGCATTCATGACTTTTTGAAAGCATGCTCTTTATCTCCTGACACCACAGAAAGATCATGAGCTCCATGTCTAGGCAACTGACTCCTAAAAACCAAATTTCAGTAAGTTAACAAGTGTCCCTCAACCCTCTTGATAAGTATGAAAAATGTAATTCTTTCTAAAATCACCTCCTCTTCCTTCCCCTACCCAGTTTTGCGAAAGATGAAATGAGCTATCAGGGCACAAGCTGCTTAACTATTTTTTTCAGAATGCAGAGCTATTCAGATATTAATTGCCCAAGCATGCATCCAAGCAAGATTTCTCACTGAAGACTGATACAAATTATGAGAAGTGATTTACAACATCCTATGTATCACAACATTAGCTAAAGGGCATGTAAAAAAGCATGTAAGACATACCAAGAACAAAAGCTAACTTGTAAGTTTAAAATGCTGTAGCATGAAAGATCTCCTTGGTGCTATGTAAAAACCTATTGTGCCATGTTAAAAAAAAAAAAGTTCAAACACAGAAAGCTTTGACGTAACAAATGGAATACAAATGCATACTGAGAGGACATACTACTTGCACACACAAGGTGGGCATTCAGAATTATGGAAACCAAATGGAAAGAGGTGGTAAACAGAAATAAGAAAAAAAAAATTGGTTTTGCTCTTCAAGCAATTCCCATCATTTGGTTTTGCAAGGCTTAGTTGCTCACCATATTCAGAAAGAGGAAGGATCTCACTGTTTATTTCTTGGAACATCCAAAAAAAACCCCAAAAMCCCCAAAAAACACACACACAAAAAACCCACCTCACTGGACCCACAGATACCAGACCTTTCAAAAGTGCAGATCAACTCAGGCCAGAGATAATCCTACTTCATCAGAAAATACTTAATTACATCAGCATAATCACAGAATTTATATTTGTTTTCATTAACAGAATACACATATATATTTTTTCAGGTATTTAATTTCCTTAGTTTGTAAGTCAGATCTTTGCTATAATACCAAAAGGCTTTTCACCATATTATGATCTTCCTTTTGTTTATTCGAGTGCGCCTTTGTTTTTCCTGATGTGTTTTCTCTAACATGTTTTTCCTTTTTTATTTTTTCATTTAAAATTAATTTTTGTTAGTTCATCCTCTTTGTCTTCCAATTTTACGCTTTCCAGCAGTTCCAGTCATGTTTTTCCCTCCAAAATGTCTCTATTTCAACTTCTAAATCCTGCTTTTGATCTCACTTCTTACCTGAGAGTAGGATGGCTGCATCCCTTCTTCACCCTTCTTCCTAGAACTCTAAGTTCTGAAATTCTGGTCTGTATCCCCTTATTCATCAACTATGGCCCTCCCAAATCCTCATGGTCAAATCAAGTGGGCAGAACAAAAGAGGAGGGCAGAAAAGGAAGTTATCTTCATAAATCATTCTCTCACTTCTGACCAAGTTACAAGGGAGCAACCAGGGGATTATTCACATTCTTGTCCAGCATGTTGAAACCCAAAAGTTAGAAAAAAAAGAGATTGGCTGACATCCAACAGATTGGATCAATGAGAGGTACTTTCGTTAGGTGATTCATCTCAAAGTGCAAGAGCCTCAAAGTTAAGTATCTAACCTAAACTAGTAATTCTGAGAACAAACCGATCCCTCCATGGGCTGACCCAAATCTCCCAGCTAACAGGAGCCATGCCCTAGAGAGCCCGGCACTCTCCTCGGCCCAGACCAGCCACACCATGTTTCAAACACGAACGTTGTGCGGAATGGGCMTCCTCACCGTTGGATTAAGAGGTGGTTTAGGATTAAGCAAAAGAAGGCCAACTCTACCTCACTGTACAGTTCTGCATCACACGGAGACATTTTCAAAATACACGTGAGGGTTACTGGGCTGTGGTGTGCTCACCAACCTCCCCCACCCCTACGTGCACGCGCACCCCCCTCCCCAAGACAAGCCCATTTCAATTTGGGCATGATCTGGTGCGATTACATCAAAATTGAGTAAAATATTGCTTCATTTCCAAGCTAAATCTGGCTCTCCATCCATGTGAGTTTTGAACCAGTATGAGAAATATCTAATTTGCTGATATGAAAGAAACAGTGGATAAGGAGTTATGTAATTGCTCATAAAAATAAAGAAGTGAGTATAAACAATGTGAATCTAGTGTAATCGGAAAAATGCTTCTTTTATTTGATGTGTCCAGCACATTTAGTCACCATTCAATTTTTGCCTCTTAAGATGTATTCTGAACTCTCTAACAAAGCCAAACATTTAAATTGGTAGTACAAAAATACAAGTTTTTAAACTGAGGAGAAAAAAAAATATATACCTTCTTACTGTAATTCTATCTTTTGTTACACACAATCACAATTCTACTAGGAATAAAGCACTTGTTACATTTTAGTCTGTAAAATAAAGACACTTTTGCCAACCTCAACATTAAGACAAATATCATGAGTTACAAGAAGAATAAAGTCTTATAAAATATTGTGAAACTTCATTGTGTTTGGAGGTAAAAGTTTTGTGAATGCCACTCTTAACAAACAAATATTTTAATTTAACTTATTTATTGGGTCATCAGTCGTGTTTTCTAGGAGCAAAAAAATGTTGAAAGTGGTAAGGTACTTTAGAGTATTTTCTGGAAGCAAAAAGGTGGGGGTATTTGGGTGAGATTTTTTTTCTTTTTTTTTTTTTTTTTNTTTTTTTTTTTTTGACAAAAGTCACTCTGAAGTCCAAAAAAAGAAAACAAGCAAACAAAAAAAAGATTAGCCCACAATACAGAGGGAAACTTTGTAGAAGACGGGTGGATATAGGAGACCAAATTATTTCTAAGGAGGTAACTGACAGTTAATATGAAACAATCCAGATTCAGAGAGAAGTTCCTTACTAGGCCGGGCCACGAGACAAGGAAAACGGAGACATGATTTCTTAAGCATCGTTTTGGCAATACAAGACCTAATGCACCCAAGGCCATATAAAGAATACAAGCTACGCTCACTATCTTACCAACGGTGGTATCGGAACACTTTATGCTGAAAGAAAGACTGAGGAAACGAGAGACACTAACAGGGACAGACTCATCTGGGTATGCCAAACAGGAGAAGATGGTCTTCACTGCACCCAGGCCCACACATGCTATAGCCTCCAACATGCTCAGCAGCACCTACCCATTCTCTTCTCTCTCCTTCAAGCAATGACATTGGGTTACCTTGCGAAATGATGCTTTAAAGAGAAACTGGGAAGTACCACTTGTGGAAAATGTCTGTCATCTGCTGTCAACAGCCACAAGAGAAGAGAAAGTGACTAGCTACAGGAGAGGCTGGGAATCTGCCACAACACTTCAAGAACTATTTGTTTGGAGAGCCAAGTATATGCTTTGCTGTGGCTGCATGATTCTCATCCTATTATTTTTAAATAGAGTAATATATATATATATGTATACACACACATGCACATATATATAAATATATAAAAAGGTTATCATTCAACCCTGCTAGACCATTGTATGAATATGAAAAAAAGCAGATACTGCATGATCAGCCCTGCAAATTCCGAATTTTTTGTAACACATTAATATTAGAGTAATACCATATTTTAAGTTGCATTACATAAAATTTAATGCTATGTTTAAAGAAAGTCAGTATGCCCTTGGCTCCCAAAACAAACAAAAAGCCCACTGAAAGTTAAAAGGCCCATAAACAGGATCTCTGATTGCTACACATCTTTATATGGCATTCCAGTCCAAGGTGGAAGAACAAATAGGATAACAATCATGTACTTCTCAAACGCTGCAAATTCCCAGTAACCTGGGCTAGATACAATTATTGTAAATCCACTCAGAATTTCAGTATATGTTTTCCTTTTACAAGTCTTCAGGCTCAGACACACATTTATCTAGCAACTAGCAGCAACAATTTAAGATATTACTGCCCTGTGGTTGGTGGCTTACTGTCCTCACAACAAAGTTGGCAGAAAAGAACTGCTTACACAAAAACCTGATGAAGTACAGAAAGTTAAACTGACAAAATAAACTCTAAAAATGAAAAAAGGTCTCACGTTAATAGCAAGATGAAATATTGTATCATTGATAAAGTGTCATCTAACCTGAATAAGGATTTACTTTTTCTGTATCTTAGATACAAAAAAATGAAGTCCCGGTATTTAACTAAATCTAAACTTTTAAACCTGAGTGATTTTCTTAAAAATACAAGACATTCATTATTATTATATATTACATTCTATCTGTATGCAATTATATTTAAAGACTGAAACRAAGACGTAGCTGCAAGAAGTATGACAGGCTACACTAAAGACATCATCTGAAAAAAAATTAAGTCAGATAAAAATGAAAAACAAAATGGCTTCCATTTTTAAGGTAAATTAACCTATGCTAAAAGTAAACACAGATTTTTTTTCTTAAGATTCCAAGGTTTTCTTCTACATGTTGTACAAATACCAATAAACTTACCAACCAGAGAAAATATCCCAAGATTGTGCAGAGTCGTCCGAGATTCCATCCAGGAGAAAGGACAGCAGTTTAAAAATCAAATAACTACATTCACTACATTATGAAGTGAATACAAGGCAAGTTGACAGTATAGAATATATATGTGTATATATACTTTCCAGAAATACAGGAAATTAATTAAACATGTCACACAATTCAAGTTATATCTTGATTGTCACGAACTGGTATGTCCTAGACAAACCAAAAGGTGGGATGAAAGCTCTACACCCCTAATATTTGGAYACCTCTGGCAAAGAGCTGTGTCAAATACTTTTGTGTCCTTTGAACACTTCCATTTGATTTTGATGGAACTAATCGCAGTGCAGAAAGTTAAACATACCTAATTTTACACAAATCAGGCCTTTAAATTTTTGGCTGTTTTTCTTTGAAAAAATCCAATAAGCACCCTAATTCGACATCTATACAAAAACAATATAGTTGTGTATTGCCACCTAGATTCCACATTGCCATACAGGATGTGGGACTGTTTATTGCACTCTTCCCTTAAGAAAACAGTATTTCCTAAATCACACTTAAAATTCTTAGACTACATGTTTTGAAAACTACATTTTTCTATTTCTACATAGCATTCTTACCTCTTCTTCCTTCAAACACATCATTGATTTCTCTTAACAACGTAGACATGTCACTCAGTTGAGACTCCCAGGCCTCACAAAACACCTCAAGATTTTCTTTTGCAATCTTGCTAGATGGATGTAATGCCAGTGTTTCTGCAGCAGAAATTATCTGGACAGAGAACAAAATATTTGCTATTGGAAGTCCTAGTACATAGTGTTGCACATGAATTTACAAATGCCTTCACAGGCAAAACACAAAATTAAACTGCTACTATTATGTCTTTGTAGTGTATTCAGCTGACATTTGCAGGCTTGATGATCTTCCTTGTGCATTCTTTTAGCTACCGCCCAACATTAAAGTGTAACTCTTTCTTAGAACTGCTTTGAACAGTTCAACATTAGGTCTCCAAAAAATTCATACAAGTGATTTTTATTGATTTATGCCCAGTAGAAGTGGCCAGATAAAAGCTAAGCATACCTGTGGGCCAGTGACCTGAAAGGTATCTTCTGCATGTATGCAAGTAATCTCGAGGGGCTCAGTTCCAGAAACATGCCTCAATAAGCGACACATCTAAATATTTTTTATAAATTTAAAGATAAAAGAATGGTAAAAAATATGCTTTCATTAGTAGTGAGAAAAGGTGCACGTGCACAAACACACACACAAAACACAAAGTTATTGATAGTCCTTTCAGAAACTTACTGGGTACCACACAGCTGGGTGTTTCTCGGGGAAAATTTACAATAAAAACAGGGCTAAATCCTGACTTGGAATGTGTAGAAAATCACCAAGAGAAAGAAAAGTCTTAATAAAAATAAAACAACAACAATTTCACATATTTATGACTGAATAAACCTGAAAGTAATCAGACACCTACAGAACTTGGAAAAATTGTAGCATAAATGACTTCACCAAAACAGGCTTACTCAGCAATTAGCAACCATATGGAAAATTTAGGCTTTCATCAGCCAGGGGACTGGATTATCTTTGAGCAAATCAGTGTCAAATTAATTTAGGGAAGAAATGCTGTTTCCTTTCACAGTAAGCAAAATGTAGTAATCTTTTTTTTTTTTTTTTTTAAATAAAATTAAGAGTGGACTTTGGGCTGAGAAGGAACATTGAAGTTTTCAGATCAAAAGGAGAATTTATAAGACAGAGACAGCACATATGAAACTAACTGCACTGTCAATCATCAGAAATGCTACAAGGCCTCACATACAAACACTATTTAACCTCATGGTTATGCCTGAAAAAAACCCAGTGTCTCACTGGAACACTAACTAGTCACAGAAAAAGGGGACATCAAAGCCGAAATTAAAAATCCACCGCGTTGATTTGCCAGTCCGAGAAGTTCAAGGGTGTTGCTTCTGCATATTCATACTTCTCAGATGAGTCCTCAAGCCCCATATGATACCAGAATTTTTTAGAAATTAATAAGTATTAGATGCCATGCAAGTATAGCTGCTGGCATCACCATGTTCCAAGATCAAAGTGATGTATCTTTGTATGTCTCCTACTGGTACAGTTACTTCTGCTCATCTGCCAGACGAGAGAGCAACAAGGTATATGTGGCAGACATCCTCTCCACAGGCACTCCTAAGAGCCATGATCTCCTAAGAGCCATGATCTCTCACTTGTCTTCAAAGTCCTATTTGTTCAGATGTGTGAATACTACCGTATGAAACCATGAATGTATTAGTACATGAAACATACACACTGCTTTTCACGAAGGAGAAAAGATTTTCAGCGGCCCTCTTGACTGACAAAAACTACACAAGATCTTCAAAACAGTCAAGTTCACTGCATTAAGAAACTTAACCTTACATTCCCAGCATTCTTAAATGTGTCTTTGGATTCAGCTGTTGCTGGACGCCTACTGCTTGAAAGAAAAAGGCTATCAACTCTACTGGGATCTAGAAACCTATTTTTTAATGAATATTTTAGTCCCAGTATATACATACAGATTGAGTCTAGATCCAGGAGGAGAATTGGGTATGACTGTACATCCCTTCTACAACAATTTATGCCACAGTGACACCTCTGGCTCAGATCCTACCAAGAACAATACAAAATTCAACAGTATACTAGGAAAATAAAATAAAATAAAAATTACAGAAACACAGACCAAAGTCTTCCTAAAGAATAGATTAAGACAAATCCAGCCACTCATTTTCTAAGTGCCTTACAAAAYGAAAGCAGCCATGAACTCACCTCAACAAGTTGTTCTTTCTGCTCTGATAGCTTGCAAGTATATTCTGCTACAGCTTCAAGATTTCCTTCTACTCCTGTGATTTTTAATGCTTTGAGAACCATATGATCTGTATGGTATTTTAGCAGATCTGCTGCCAAAGATGTTGCTGCACTGTGGACCTTGAATAGCATTAAAAGAAGAAGGAGAGATAAACCTTGGAAGGAAAAAAAATTCATCCAATACCAAGTCAAATAAACTTAAGAGACGGATTAATTTTTCCAAGAAGCAAAAAATTTACTGCCTTGAAAGCTCATATACAGGCTGCATATTATCTGGGGCTTTAATTCTTCAATTACTATTCAAAGACAAAGATAAAATCCACTGCACTCCAAAAAAACCCTACAACCAAATATGGAGAGAAACAAAAGAGCAGCTGGGTAAAATGAGGACACGAAGTTACCACGCTGCTGCTTTCTGATAATGTTACAGCTGGGGAAAAAAAACAGGTGCATCAATTTCTCGGGCACCAAGTTCAGCATACGCAKGGCACAACGGCCACTCTACTTCTCATGAAGAACACATTAAACTGTGTGAATCGGACTGAAGCCACACAGCATCTGAGTTTATAATATATCAGAAATTAAGCTCCTATGAATAAATTGAATTCTCAGTGATGCAAAGAAAAGATTGAATATAATCAGCTTGTGACACAGCCTTAGAAAAGTAAAAAGCATCTTTTCTGCAAGGAGACTGAAGCCAGAGATGGGTCTTGGAGAAGTCTCAAAATGCTCTCCCTACACTCCCAACAAGCAAGGAGAAGCTTCCCCTTGAAACACATTCCTAAATCCAGACACACTTTCAGACCCATGGATCTGCTGAAATTGTGCTGTGAAGGACTCTGCCTGACAACAGCTATCAGCAACAGCCACTGCTAGTTCTAGTGACTAGTCATAGTAGGTTTACCTATGCCCTGTAATCAGCCCCGTTTTAAAAGCATAGGTAAAAAAAAATAGCAACCTCTTTAGAAATAGCAGAGCATTCTTATGCTCATAAGACTATTATGAGTCTTGTAATATTACGCTCACTTTGCTGGACTGCACTGAATATACAACGAACTTGGCTGTTGAAGAAGAAAGTTATTTTTCAAGTTCTTATGAATGCAACGARCTTGAAATTGTGACACTGGTGGGCCTTGACTCTGTAGAGAAGAGGATGTTTACTAGAATGATATGTTGGTTTTTTTATTCCACTGGACTCTACCTATTTTTACCCGCTTCCCCTGGCAGTATTTCTGTGCAGTCCAGAATTAAGGGGKTTTTTTTTGGTTTGGTTTTTTTTGGTTGGTTGGTTGGTTTGTTTTTTTTTTATGCAAGAAACCTGAATCGTTGCCTCAAGACCTGCTGCGACTGGTTTTTAGAGAAAAAAAAAAAAAGCTATGACAACCTGTTATAAACTATTTATAATAGCGTTGCTTGCATGCCTTAAAAATTAGCACAAACCACTAATCTAAGAAATGAAGTCAGCTCTGAAGAAAGGATATCTGCAAGGCTTGTAATGTTAAGAGTAGGAACTTGCAATTCTCATTTATATATAGGCTACATAGAGATTACCTTTTCATTAGAGATTCTTTTCATCCTGATCTAAAAAAGAAATTTACTTCTACTTAATGCTGTCTCTGATCATTAGCAGGAAAATCATCTCAAGGAAGAAACATACCTTTCATTTTTTCCATAATGGACAGAGATGGGAAAACTACTTTTAACAAGGCTGTCTTGTGTTCTCAGCCACCCAGGCTCTCAAAAACATTTTAATTAGAGTCACAATGGTGAAATTTCACCAATAGAGATCCTGGTTGCTGACTGATACACTGCAGCACCTGAAGTCAGACTGACAGGACAGTCCTCCTCAGCCATGTACAGAAGCATGGCTACTCTGGGATCAATCCAATCACTACATAAAGAACAAGGAAAATGACATAATACTCTAAATTTACTCCTACGAGTAGCATGAATCCTGTGGATTTTAAAAAAGCTCTTACTAAGCAAGCTTTCATACTCTACAGGTCACCAAGGCAAGTCATACAGAACTTTGGATTTGTTAGTTTAGAAATCCACACCCACTCAATTTGCTCCACAATTTCTAAAACAGCGTGCTACGTTTTCACCTGCATTGCTTTTAATATAGAGCTACATCACAGGGCACAGGTAACCCATTATTTTGTATTTTATGCCACCTCTGTTAGCTGGTTTACAGAAGGTAATTTTCTATTATTGTCACCTGACAAAATTCTTTAACTTAAGTGTGGTAAATGTGTAGTTTTTGTTGCATGACATTTTCATATATAGAAACCTGTGGGCAAGACAATATGGTAAGATTTACATTTATGGAGCTGCAAGAAAATACAAGATATTAATGATTTCTTCCACATAATATATTCCAGCCACCTTTGGCTTGATGATCTATGTAATTACATAGTCACATACTATTTTGACTGGGAACCCTTCCTCCTCAATCAGCACATGGGAGCGATGTTACTCAAAAAGGATGATCTTACAGTTAAAGCAGCTGAATGTCACTCTGGAAAAGCTCTGCTACTGACTTCCTACATAATGGTGACCAAAATAAAAACTATTAATCAAAGCGCACAAATTATGTATCCTCCATTTTCTGGGAGCCCAACACACTGCCTGACAGCAGAAGCGCAAAGCACTTAACTGCAACTGAAATAGATTCAAAGCATGGTTCAAATCTTCAGGACAGCTGCAGGAATTATAATCCGGAAGATGAAATTTCTCATTTTGCCTCTATTAAAAAATATGCAGCATGATTTTTTTGAGCAGTCGAGGTTTTCCAGTTACAGCAGCTGAGAGCTCAGTCTAAGCAAGTTCACTGTACTTCTCTAACATCTTTGCACTGCTCTGTAGCCTAGTGTTGAAACCCTCACTGTTCTTAGTCTTCATTTCTCCATCAGTTTAAAGGAACAATAATATGAAGCAGTTGAAAAGATACCTGAATGCTTTGCAAATATTTTGGAAGCTGCCAGAAACCAGTAATTTTGTATTTGGCTCAAATCTGTGGAACAGACAAGGCAGCAATGCTATCCATTAATAGCGGGGGGGAAGGACCCTGATCAGCAAGTGCAGTCCATCCCATGTACCAAACGAGGCAGCTATCTCATATGTGTATGTAAGTTGACACCCARCATGCTTGCATTTAGGAAGAGAATGATTTACAACAGGCACACACACAGCTGCCAACTGTCTAGAAAAACACCTGAGTATAAGGCACTGTCATAACACATTTCTGCTATAGAAATCAATAGAACAGGTTAAGTACAAACGAACAGCAAATGTAATTTATTCATTTAAGCACACACTACAAGAAAAAGTATTTAAAACAGTGATGCATGCATCCCCAAGGAAAGTTTAGCCTTTACATTTAAAGTAATGATTATATCACTAGTACTTATTTCCAAACACTTCTCTTTTTTTTTTTATTGTTGTCAGAGTTAGCAGAGTCTAGGTATCCAACAGATTTCTAATCAGTTCTAAGTAAGGACACAGAAGATGACTGCATACTAGCTCCCTGATGTAATTCTGATTTAGTTGCTCTTGCCTTTAAATAGATACTAGCCTTTTTGGGTACAGGATCCTATTTTACAACTTCACATACAACAAGTAAGAAAGTCAAGCTTTTATTCAGTTTATGCTTGCTTAAACTAGACTTACCTCTCTTTTAAGTTCATTCATGCACTGGCATGTTTTTAAAATGGCTACTTCCAAGTCTTCCATGAGATCCTTTGTCTTCTGGTTTTGCTACAAGCCAAAGAAAGCAACCGACAAAACATTACACAAAAAACCCAGCAAATCACACCTTCACATCATGTGTCATTACTTCAAGTTGCTTTAGAAGACAGCCTTTTCTTTCTAGATGTAATGTTTTCATTTGCACATCCTGTGTATATTCTACCTGAAAAATTCTTTTATAGAAACATTTATCATCAAATCAAATTTAAAAATAATAGTGATGCAAGCTAATTGACTGTTTCTGTTCAACAGGAATTTATTTCTAAACCTCACTGAGCTTTTTTTCAGGAAAAGGGTTTTCATTAAGCTTTACAACTTCCAAAAATCTTCTGTCTAAACATCCTAAAGTAGAGCAACAGTTTAAGGCATTTTTTTAATTTTTTTTTTTTTTAAATATAAACACCCCTTTAAAATAAAGTGGTACCTAAAATGTTACACCAAATGTTCTATATTGATTTACAAAAAGGTTACTTAAAGCATCCTTGCAAGACTTTAGATCATTGACTARTTTAAACAAGTACAGTAGCTAACATTTTGTTGAGGTAGCTTCAAGACAGAGCTCCCACTTCTGCAAATAGCACCTATCTATGGAACAACCCAAATGTCAAGAAACATACACTGTGAAAAGAGTTAAGCAGCGGTGATTTTGCATTCTTCTTCGAAATATATTGGAAACAATTATCCTAGGTGGGACCGATAACATGGCCATAGCTGCAAAAAAATTAGCCCCTCAGAGTCTAAATTAACATAAACATACACACACAAAATGTGTGTAGGTATAGACATACACACCCTCCATTTTATTTAAAGGAAAAAAACCCCACCCAAGCCAATATGATCACTTTCTCAGGTATTCTTACCTGTTCTAAGTCTCAAAGCTAGCTGTCGCTCAAATTTAATGCTTTCCTTTAAGTAATTTGTGTAAAAGTGTAACATCACAAAATCACTTTTAACACAAGGAGCATAATGTTTTACACTCACTAGACCGTCCTTTTTATTTCTTTTACTTATTTAAAGTGCACATTTTTGCTCCTTCTATGTGCAACTTTTTTTTAAAACAAAAACAAAACAAACCAACAACAAAAAAAACCCCASAAGTGAAGGAATWGTGTAGCCAAAATAAGGTTACAGGAAAACCTAAAAAAGGACAGCAGCTTGTGATCTTATGAGCTCAAACATACACAGGAAGGATTTCAGACATATTTAAAATTCAATCAACAGCATTAGATTATCTGTTGTGCTCCAGCTAGTTTTCATTAACATACAATAACACAAAAAAGAGCAGATCAGCGATGTCAGTCTAATTTAGACTTGACCTAGGTTACAAGACACTTCTGTTTTAAAATACTGTCTTCACTGAAGACTCACAGTTACTCTGCTTGCTAAAAGGAAGAATGGTGAGTGGAAAGGGAAGTAACTGGGCACTCCAACAGCTCTACATATCCCCCAGTTCATGTATCCCCAAGGCACGATAATATTTTTTTTTTTTAAAATAAGCAATCCCACTTGAATTACATTAAGTCCCTCAGAAAATGTTCACCCTCCAATGAAGCTGCTGAGCTGAAACTAAAAAGCCACCTCAGTGAGCTGATGCTATTTTATCTGCTTACTCTGTCTTCAGTCACAGCTAGGCTGGGTTACTTATTAATGAAAATACTTAATGCATAAGCACACATGTGTACGCCCAAGTATTTTCACGGATCATATATATGCATAGTCTTGTATTAGGCTCTCATTTCTATCACTTGAAATGTAGCATTAAATTATTTAGAGGTGATCATTTTCCACCAGTAACAGAGCTTAGAAATACCCAAGTGTACTGGTTTTGGCTGGGACAGAATTAATTTTCTTCGTAGTATCTGGTATGGTGCTGTTTCGGATTTGTGATAAAAACAGTGTTGATAACACAGGGATGTGTTAGCTATTGCTGAGCAGTGCTTACACAGCTGCTTACCAGGGCTAACCACCAACACCAAGCTAAATACAGGTTTAGTTTCTTACAGTTACGGGATTCTATGCAATTAATATTCTATATGTGTCTTCTTTGTAATAACAACAGTCTGTATTATCAACAAGATTTATATGCTCTTCAAACTGCACTACTGCATTAAGAACACCTGACTGCAGCATCTGATTCAAAGAGGAGAAAAAGAACAAAAATGCTTTCTCATAAGTAATACACTCAGTTAAGTAACCTATACTAGTACACATCTGCAGTATTTCAGAGTGTTGGTAAGATTTTGTGCTATACGTTTCCCCAGGAACAAGACTGAAAACCAGTCAGCATCAGAAACAGAAACTGCATTTTCCATCTCTGCTTTTCCTCYCCCTTTTGCATGTATCTTCTATCATCTTCAAGGAACAAGATAAGACAAATGACAGAGGGAGGCTTAATGTACTGCTTCTCTAAAAAGGAAAACTACCATCACTTAAATCTTGTAAAAAGGACAAAGAAAAATTGCCTGTAAGTCTTAGTGTCTCTTTCCTCCCTCTCTTCTCTCCAAAAGATTAAAAAAMCAGCCAATTTTTTAGAATATTTCCCTTTTCAATAGTTTAAGTGTTTTCAATATTCTGTTGAAAACAAGAAACAGAAACTGTGGTCACTGCCATGGGATCAAGACAATTGAAGTCTCTGAACTACTCAACCAGAAGACCTAACTGTTTACGACTGTGCAATGATACTTCCATTCACCTTCTTGTTTCCACTTACAGCTTCATTAAAATTAGTCTACCACCACTAGTAGCCTAATTTAGCCATCAAAGAATCAATGAAGCAGTACCACTGGGGAAGGGGGAGGACAGAACATACTGAAGCTGCAAAAGCACAGAACAAACTCTGGCTTCCTTGATCAGCTCTCACTGTGAGGAATGCACACAGTTCTCTCTTCCTAGACCAGAAGAAACACTGCATTAAAAATTTCTTTCCAAAGTAGAGGTGAAAAGATTTACTTTGCTAAAAAGCTCTTACAGCTTGCATCCACACTGAAACCAGCTGCTCTAGTTCCATTTTTGCCTGTTTAGACAGCTCCAAAATGTGTTCTCTGTGCTCATGACTGGTATAGGCAGAGTCTGTGAAGTCCTCCGTATGTTCCAGGATAACTTCCAGCATTGTCGAAAGGTTCTCTTTTGAGAGAAAATAAAGATTCTCACGAAGACCCTCCACCTTATTCTGAAAAAGAAGCGTATCAGTTCCTTGAGAATTTATGTAGTTATACAGTTGTGACGCAAAYGCAGAAAGCTGATGCATAATTTTATTTTTCTCCTCAGTGCTTTTTTTTATTATTCACTTATTTTCAAAGTAATCCAACAATTTGCTTGTATCCAGACCTCCAGTTTACYGTTTGGGATTTTTTTTTTTAATGTACTAATACCATCAGCAAATTAGTGGCCACTTACTAGAAGTAACAGCAAATACATTACTGTTCTACCGCTGTCAATAAAAAGTTTTTAAGTTCAGTAAGTTTCAGAAATTAATTGTGTATTCAGCTTTTGTTTGATTCTTCCACATCCATATCATCTATTTTGAGTATTTTTCTAAAAATTTACATGTAGCAAATTGAATACTTTGAGGCACTTCACAAAAATTTCAACCAAATTCTAAGGGGGNATAAATGAATAAAAATAAAAATAAAATCAAAGTGACAGACTCCAAAGAAACAAGACATGGTTGTTCATTAACTCTTCTTAACTGAGTATGAAATTTAGAAAAGCCCTGATCAGGAAAAATCAACTGAGCTACAAGATACAATTTCAATTCATAACATTACCTTTGAATGAYAGTTTGCTCTTTTAAATGTTTGGATGAATATTTTTGTGTGCAGTTTTAAAAATACTACCAATTACAAAGCAAGAATTCTTCAACAACAACTATTTTAATGAAGTTCTGATCCTGATACTTAAGTTTATTCAACGTCAAGGCATCACCTCAACAAAACATTAAAGTTCTGAATGCATTCTGATTCAGGGGGAGATGGCAACTATCAAAAGGTGTATTTTGGCAACGACAATGAAATTATAATCACCTCTTGTCAGATTCTCTAACATTCTGGGACAGTTATGTAAGTTAACACTGCTGAAAAGATGCAGCTCCACCATTTGAAATGTAAAAAAAAACCCCCCCCCCCCCCAATCCCAAATTCTAGTTTTGAGGTAATTTATTAGGCTGTAGAAAACAATACTATTTCTACTCTTACCTTGAATTCTTTGATGCCAGAATATATGCTGATGGGGGCCATTTCATTTTCTCCGTTTGGTCTAGAGTCAGTTACAATTTCTATTACCTGTTCTAAAGCTAATCTCATCCGATGAAAAACTCCGTCTTTGTTTATACGAGCAGATTCACAGTCCGGATGCCTCAAACAAGTCTTTTTAAAGAAAGAAAAGTTAAGTATATGAAAGAGTACACATGCAGTATAGCAAAATGAATGCTTCCCGCTAAGGCAAGTCTAAACAATGTGTTAGAATATGATAAATTCTTTCTGTTAAACTGCTATTGTGTTAAGTAGAATTCATACCATTACTCAGAATATAAAGACTTTCCTCTACTCATTCTTAACTATACACTCTTCTTTAGCATGAAGTTTAAAGTGAGGCTGAGAAAGAAGAGTCAGCTATCCTGCTAGATGCCCTACTCTGTGATTTATCCAAGTTGTGTAAGAGCACGCATACTCACTCACCTTTGAAGCAGTTAGGAGCATCATGGTGCACTTCTCCAGAACAGCCCTAGATGCTGCCATTCTAGCCTTTTTCTTCTCATCCTTCAAATCCTAAACACCAAAAGAAAAAAATACCTGAATATTACATAGTATCTAAAATGTTAACTGCTTGTGAGACTGGAAAGAGGACTCTCTTGCAGATGGATGGGTTGTGAGAAAGCTTTTTTATGTCTGACAACTGCTATTTTCAGCCTAACTCATGATCTAGAACTTGCTTTTCAGACAGATTTTAATTTATGCATTTATTCTTGGCTCTATTCAATTCAGATTTCAAAGAAGGAAGATCTCAGAGATACAGAGTGTGTTATGTAAACTGTCACTAATTTTGCTATCTTTATCATATAGCATTATTCATAAAACTGAAAAATGAGGGGAAAAGAATAGCTGACTAAAAAATATTTTTTGACATGGGGGGAGGGTAAGGCAGAGACAGAGAACACCAGCTTTTCATTGTACTGCAGTGAAGGAAATGTAAAATAAATCTTTTGTCTACTTGAGTGTTATTTACTACATACCAGTAATAAAGAAAGTTTTAACAGGCTAAAAAAGCAATTTCTCTGTAGAAAGGCATTGAGTACAGAAACTTTTCAAGAACTCTACAGGGAGAGGGATATATCTGCAAAACCAAAATATACCCCCAGAAAAGTTCATCAAAAGGGAAGAATTTAGAGTCCAAACTGGGATGGGGGTGGGAAGGAGGGAAGAGGGCAAGACATGAATCCCTCAACACGTAAGAAGGTCTAACAAGAGGAAGAACTTACAAAGCTACAACTAAGATCTTCTCAATGCTCGCAAAGATAGCTGAGTGCTATTTGAGTGTTAAACAGGCAACTGAATGGGACCAGCTGAACAGGGAACAGTTTACAGCATGGAATTAATCCTAATTTACCCTAGATTAGCAAAAAAACTTGGATAAATCACAGGAGCAGTCTGTTTTGACATTTTTATTTAGCAACTACAGAAAATCTTTAAGATGAAAATCACCACATTTAAAAAAAACCCAGCTCATTTCTGAAATTCTGACGTTACATTCTGATAAATCAAGAGTTTCTGGCATACTTCTGTCGTGGTTTAACCCTAGCCAGCAACTAAACACTGCGCAGCCGCTCGCTCACCCCCCACCTCCGGTAGGATGGGGGAGAGAATCGGGAGGGCACGAGTAGGAAAACTCATGGGTTGAGATAAAAACGGTTTAATAATTGAAATAAAACAAAGTAGAACAGTAATAATAACAGTGATAACAACAATAATAGAATACACAAAGCAGGCGATGCACAATGCAACTGCTTACTACCTGCTGACCGATGCACAGCCCGATAGCCGAGAGTCCGTCCCGTGACGCCAGAGGCCCCCCCCCGCCCCCGCCTTAGTTTTTATACTGAGCATGACGTCGCATGGTATGGAATACCCCATTGGCCAGCTGGGTCAACCGYCCCGGCTATGCTCCCCCGGCCAGTTTCCCCTGCACCTGGCAGGGCATGGGAGGCCGAAAAGTGCCCGGTGCAAGCACCACCCAGCAACACCCAAAACATCAATGGGCCATCAACGCTCCTATTATACCAAATCCAAAACACAGCACACCCCCCAGCTACTGGGAGGAAAGTTAACTCCATCCCAGCCGGAACCAGGACAACTTCTTATAATTATACTAAGGAAGAATACTTTGAGGGAGGTTTCCTCCCAATAAAACTAACAATGCCACATAGCAGCCTACACACTGTAAAGTGARCATATCAAGAAAGTCCTGACACAATGTAAAAAGTAGTAATGAAACACTCTTTCCAAAAGAGTCAAGTAGGCAAGGAGGGGAGAGCCGAAGACCAGTTAAGATTGAAAACCAAAAATAGTTGAAAAGAATATCACTTACTAGTAATGCACTAGTATGCTATGAATATTTCAGGGAGAAATAAAGAGAGTTCATTTCCAAGCATTTCCTTTAATTATATGTAGCTTTTCCAGAACTGATTCTTTTGATACTGAGCATGTACTTAGCAGACTCGGAACACATCAACAGTAAAAGGAGATGCATGAGGTTGGCCAATTGTTTATACAAATCGAATTCTGAATTTTGCCGAGTATTAGGGACTCTGTATATCTGTATCAGACCCTGGTTCAGTTCTGAATGGAGAATTTGATTGCCAAGGGGAAGCAACTAGAGCTCACARCAGAAGTCTTAAGCCTCAGCAAACCTTTTATTTACATGGAAGTAGCAGCAAAAAAGCTTCCTGCATGAACGAAAGGCTTTGAAAGAGTAGCTGCATGCAAGAAGTAAAAAAACATTACCCAACATAAGAAGGTTTTGACCTAAACCTAGAAAAATATTCCAGAATAATGGGGGGGGGCAGGGGGGAGGAAGGCAAATGCTTTATTAGGATCTAAAGATTTCATGTTTGGAGTTTTCTAAAACAATTACTCTGCTTTCAAATCCCTTCGCTATGTGCAAATATCAAATGTTTCTGTCAAGTAACAACAGACAAATTCTCTACCAGAGTAATAAGCCAGAGAAGTTAGAGCCAAAAGACAGTGATTGAAGACAAAGGACATCTCAAATAACATGCACCCAGGCTTCTGGAAGATATGCAGATCAAACAACGCAGTGATATTTCTCAGGCTGAGCTTTAAAATCAAAAGATGTCCTTTGGGTGGAGCAAGGAGAAGAAGTTAGGTTTCAGAGATAGGACACCAGCAATTGTTTTGTTTTATAATAGTTAATCATCCCAGAAGAACCCAAATCTTCCAGTGAATCAGATGAAAATGATACCTTACAACATCTCTCACAGCTTTTTATTAATGCTTACATTTTGCCGATCTCCAGTTAAATGGGCAAACTCTACCATTTCATTTCCAAACTGGCTGAATATTTGTACAAACTCCTGGAAACTACTGACTTTTTCTAGTTGTTCCATTGTTGCAAGAACCTGCAAGATAAGGGAAAATACTGTAGGTTATCAAGATGCTAAACAAAACATTATTACTAAACTAGGAATATTATTATTATTATTACTAAACTAGGATTATTATTATTTGCAGACACTTCTAAATCGTGTTGTTTAAAATGTATATATTTTGTCACTATTTAAGCATTAATAACTCAACAGCTGGAAATCAAGTCTAAATTAATAATCATGCTTCATTCAAAATGGGTCATTTGTTGTCAACCCTCAAAAAACATTTTCCTCACTCTTCCCAGTATTAAGAGTAACAGTATTACAGGATTCAATTTCCAGATTTAGGAAAAATGTTACTGTMATACTGAATTTAAAAACATAAGTGCTTGAAAGAAAATAAAAAAAGTTAGAAATGAGTTAATATATACTTTTATACTTTCCATAACAAGTTGCTCTAACTCTGAAGATTTATTAGCTCTATATAAAACAAAGATCTAAATGAACCCAAGTTGTATCAAGCTCTTACTCAAGATACATAAAAGCATGCAAAATCAGCATTTTTTTTAAAACATTCAGCAAAAATTATCATATAGCTTATAAATTACTGAAGCTATCCTGCTGAAGTCACTACAATATGGTTTATAACGGAGATTAACATTAGGGTTTTTCAGGTTAGAGGTATAGTTCAAAGATAGATCAAAGTGATCTTTCAAATCCACTAAAGGTCTTCAGAAGGGAAGACAGTCAAAGCAGTTCTTTATTGTGTTTCAGACTGGAGATAAGATACCGCATGAAAATTTAACAAACTCTACTTGAAAGGGAGAAACGTCAACTTATTTTTCCTTTCCTATGCCAGAAGTATCTTCCCCCTCAACTAAAAAAAGCAGTCTAATACCCGAGTATGACAAACTATCCCTTCCCTGCAACCCAGGCAAACCCTCCTAGAAGCACCCATTCTTTTGTAATAGAGCAGCTGCTCAATCTCACAGTTATAATCTAGGTAAAGCAAACATTCCACTAAATCCTGTGAGTACCGTGGAACTGATTGCTTTATCATGCAATATTAGACTGCAGTATCTGAGTATCTTATGTTATGCAGGGAGTTCCACAAAGGCTGCAGAAACAGGAACTTTGGTGATTCAGGTGTTCGTGCATGAGCAAGGCTGGGGTATAAAGGACTTGGAAGGAAGTTGCACAAAGATGAAGATGTGAAAACAGCAGTACAAAAGTGGAAGAAGCAGAGAACCACAGGACTGGGAAAGTAAGGATGTAGAAAAGTGAATGGGAGAAAGGAGAAAACATACAAGTTAAGGTCCAACTTTCTTTTCTAAGAATGGGTAAAAAAATAGTAGCGATTATGCTCAATCATTCTTGGTTTAAACAAGTATAGTACTTCACGAGTATAGTCTTGGTTGCAAGCAACTCTGTTACAGTTACCCTAGAGCAAGTGTTTCTGTCATGACAAATCTCTTGTCAAATAAGAATTTCAGTGAAAGCATACGTATTTCCATTACAGTTAACAATTCTAGACATTCAAGGCAGAGCTGACATTCCAAGAAACTACATACAGGGAGAAACCGTAYAGACAGCTCTAAATTTGTCTAAACCTCATTCAAGAAGCTGTTAAAATGSAAAATACCTGTGATGTCTTCATAATTTTTCATTTTAAACTGTCTTCAACATGAAACACACAGATAGTAATTAAAATGTACATTTTTAAATACAAGGTTAAAGATGTGTATCAAAAAAGGCCTTAAGTTCCTATTAATATCTAAATTAGAACTTAGTATTACACAGCTACTGCTGCACTATGAATGTCGCCTTTCAGACGGCGGTCATAGGCTGACATCACTTCAGGGCACATCCATATTTTGATCCAGTCTGCATAGTGCAGCAACACCCCCGCTATCTGTCACTTCCCTATTCGTTGTTCTGGCACTCCTAACCTGACTGATGACAGTAAGCGGCAAGACTTTAAGCTCACTGATGCAGTGACTGAGTCTGATGGACAGTGAAACAAATTTTGTAAGGTAGGAAAGATGTGGGCAGGGACTTAAGAAATGCACACAATCTAAGAACACAGGGACGGTATATATGGTGTAGAGGATGCAGAAGCAGGAACAGGATCATTGAGATCATCAACCAGAGGTTGGGTTCTGGAGCAGATCCATTCCAGAAGATCTCAATCACTTTATCAGCCTATGAGATTGGACGTCCAACCACTAAGCTGTTTTTCTGTCCTTTGCCCTTCGTTGACTTAACTAGTCTTGATTCATATGAGGAAGATGATGATGACAACAATGAAAATGAAGGCATCCAGAAAGAGGCAGCAAGAAAACTGGCACTAAAAGTTTAACATTGGGCATTCAGTCTCTAACATGAAAATGCTGATCTTCTGGAACAGTGACACACTCCAAGAAGCCGGCATCTGCTCCAGTGGGCAGCACTGATGATCCTGTTCCTGCATTTCCATCTTCTATGCCTTATTATACTACACTGTCTCTGAGTATTTGTGTGCACTTCTTAAGTCCCTGCCCACATCATTCCTCTACCACAATACTTCTTACAGGAAGAACTGCTTTGCTATCCATCACACCAGTGTCTGACACACTTTTCAGGAGTGTGCTCTATAAATATCAGAGTATACCTGTATAAGACACCATCATTTGTTTAATTTGGTCCTTGAGATGTGAATTGCTCTACTGGTACCATAAACAGAAGCAGACATTCTCAAACACACGTAGACTACGCGTAGAAAGGAGAATGCAGTAAAACCCGAAAGACCACAAAGACTAGGGTGACTATGGCAATCAGAGTCAGACACACTTACTCTGGAATATGAGACTTCATTTTAAATACCTTCAAAATTAAATCTTGCACCTACGCTTACTATATTCATATCACTGTATATATGACAATAGTTTCATATATATTTAAGACTATCATAAACCTTGCCCTGCTGCTGAAAGGATATATCCCTCCTTATCCCTTCATGATACAGGCACTTGCACAGTAGCTCTGGAGCCTAAATCTGTGCCAACACCAGCCACTTTTGGAAAGGTAAATTAACTCAGATCACTGCATGGCTGCAGACAATGGCAGAATAAAAGCTCACGAAAGGCAGCAAAAGGTATTAAATGCAYCATTCTGGTCTCCAGTGCAAGAAAAGACCAAAGCTGCAAGAAACTTCAGCAAATTAATATTGACAAAACTGCTGCCACCTTCACCAACCACTGGGAGAAGAAAAGAGCACTGACAGCAAGTCAGTGCTGCTAAGTCTAAAGCCAGACTGAAGCAGGTATTACCGTAGTTTTTGAATCCTGGACTCAGGACACTATGTGTCTTGGATCTAGAAGCTGCAAAATAGAGACCAGCATGTCTGGAAAGCAAACTGGGACAAAGGAAGAGAGATAGCATCAGGAGTCAAAAGAGGAAAGAGGGGCTCTGCTCTGGATTACGAGTTGAAAATTAATGGAAAAACCCAGGCCCTATCAGGATCTCGTTTTTCAAACATGAGGTTTTCTATTTTTGTTTTAGCACATCAGGGGAGAAAAAAAAAAGAAAGAATATCCTATAGGCAAGACAGTGCAGTACACGAAATAGATTACATTTGAGGTTAAATGGGCCTTCATACATCATTTAAATCAACTAAGTAGTTTCAAGCTAAGTTTCAAGATATAAGTTAAACTGCACAAAAAACTTTAAATCTGTAAACCTCACTTCACTAGCACACTTTTATCAACATTCCTCACAGCTTTTTGCCTTAGACACATTCATAATGCTCTCCTTGTCTTGATCCTGACACTACAAACATCCTGTCCTAGGCAAGTAGAAGCTTTTATTGGCCATTTTACTGACAGACACACTTTCCACCTCACAGCGAACTTCAAGTTAAATAAACAGTAACACAGCCTCTTCTTCAGCATACTAAGTCAATAGAGCAATACAGGTCACACAAAATGTAGAAAGTCACTGAAAATTGTTATTTTATTCCTCCTGACTTACAGCCACCCCCTTTCAGATTTCTGGTAGGTGAACATGTGCAAGACATTCACTTTTACCTCTTTATTTTGCACTTCCTCTACAGATACAATGAAAATACCACTTCATTTACCACCACTCTTTTGCATTGACTGCAGGTATCAGTTAAACAAAACAAAGAAGCAGCTACAAATACCTTGTTTCTGGAAGTTATAATTTGCTTAATAACAATTCTGTCTGCTAACACCAGCACCTTTGTGACAGAAGAAAGCAACAACCTTGCAGCTTTTACCACACCCGTTTTGTCTGTAAAGATTGTTATGTGGCTATCAGATTCTGGATGATCCAAGCTTGCCACGTCCGTAAGCTGTGCGATTGTTTCACCTAGAGGGAAAAAAGAAATAATTAACATTTTATACTTACAAAAAAGATACTGGGCCATTAAGCAGTCTTTAACTTTTACCTTTGAGGGATAAAACAACAATTTCAGAGCTACCTACAACTCTTTTTTATTCCACTTCACTTCCTTCTACTGACTGTTGATGGCACCCTCTCCATATTTAAATTTGTACTATTATTCAGTACTGCCTCATTCTTCCATCTGTAATGTACACTAATGTTCTTACAGTAATCTACAGATATTTGAAGTGGAGGGGGTGGAGCTGGGGAGTGTGGAGGGAGAAAACATTCATGGAAGATATTTTTCCAATGTTAATAGCAAAAGTCAAATCGGTGTCGACACTTGCAGCATCAACCCACTGAAGGAGTGGGACACAACATGGAAGGAAGAACTACAAATTCCCCTCCACTTTCCAAATTTCAGTTAGTATTCCCATAATTTATGGATTTCCTATTCCTGTGGAAGTCTTCAGGCATGAAGAATAAAGAGATTCCAAACAGTAACTTTATAACTTACAGGACTGAAGCATTATAGTGAGACTACTGCACTTTATGTTCAGAGGAGGGCCACCAAACAGTATGTTGTCAGAGATAGAAAAGGAAAAAAAAGCAAAGAAACACTGATTTTCAGTTCATAAGCATCTTTTTATTCAACTCGCATTTAATATGATAATAGTTAAATATGACTATTTGACCACTTTTWTTTTTTWTGTGTTTAAAAATTCTACAATCCAATGCAGCCAATGGATCTCTTTGAGAAAAATCACAGGCCCCTATCCAATTAAATCTTTTGGAGTACCCCAGATAATAGTGCAATAGAGGAAAGGCATAGAGCAGTTTCCTATTCCACAACCACAGAAGGACTGCTGGTAAGCTCTGAGACATGCTTTTTGTCAGCATACAAAACAAGATGATCAACCCACAACTAACCTGCAGATCATCCTTGAAGATAAAATCTAGGACATTTGATCAAGTCCCCTATGACTCATCTTCAAAACCTCAACTAAGCAGACAAGATACTCCAAAAGCCTGATAAAGCCGGAGGTCCCATATGAAGAACCTGAGGGGGCATTATTGCTCTGCAAATACCACACACAAACACTATGGAACAAAGAATGCCTGACAGTCCTTCAAACCACAGAGCTCCATGCTTCATAGTGTTTATGTATAGATATCTCTCCTCTGTCAATTGCAATCTCTTGAGCTCCTAAGTTGCCCGAATAGGTATTGCACTATGGCAAGGAACTTCAGTACTTTTGCTAGGACCAGGCCGGGTCATAAAAGCCATGCTACAAATAACCAGAGGGTCTCTCTAGTATAAGTATGCAAATACGATAAACAGAGTATACTCTGAGACAGTGAGTTCCACAGTTGAAGGGCCTGAAAATGAACAGAAGCAAAAACAGTTATAAAAGTATGGCTATTATCCAAACAGTGAGGGCAGCCAGATACACTAACAGTAAAGCTGTAGGACAAGACTCCAGTCAGGCGAGGAGATCATTTAACAGCAAAACAGATTGGCCACTGCCTTCTCCACAGTCAAATTCATTTCAGTTCAGGCCAATCTCTAGTTGGAACTGTTCAATTTTGTCAGCAGATTAACCCCAATCTCTTCCTTTGACCTCAAAGTACATGTGACAACATAAAATGCTGTAGAAACACACAGAGAACAATTAAAACAGACGTAAAGTGCTTTTGGTACCCAAGGAAGAATGCACAATATCACTATCCCATTTCTTATGCCGTGGGATTCACCTTCTTGAAGATGAATTATCAAGTCATAGGTGAAGCATCTAGTCATACAAAGAGTAATCAGAGAACATAGAAAGAGCTGCAACATCTGCTTGTCAAAAGCTCCAGACAGCCCTAGAAACTTGAGACTTCTGACAACAGAACAAAGGCTTCTTTCTCTGCCTGCAGGTCTGCAACTACAGGAACAGGAATGGTGCCCTGGGAGTAAGCTATGAGGAGCAAGACCTGTTAGGGTAAAAAGACTGAGCTAGGGACCATTTAAGCCAGCTGGGCATACACAAGTCCATGGGACACATCTGAGAGTGTCAAAGGAGCAGTTCAGTGTCACTGTAATTCTGCTATCATGTCTGAAAGATTGTGACAGCTGGGACAGATTTCCAATGATAGAAAGGCAACTGTCACACCCATCTTCAAGAAGGGTAAGAAGAAAAATTCAGGCAATTATGGGCTAGTCAGCCTCACGTCAGTCTCCAGGAATATTATTAAAATCATCTTGGAAGCCATTACCACATGAAGCAGAAAAAAAAGGCAATCAGGAAGAGCCAGCACAGACCTGCAAGAGTGAATAGTCCCTTATTGACCTGAATGCCTTCTACGACGAGATGACACTGTYTCTAAAAAAAAGTAGTAATGGATGCTGCATGTCTCAACTTTAGCAAGGCCTCCGACATGATCTCCCGTAATGTCCTTATAACTAAATCATGAGATATGGACTGGATAAGTGAACAATAAGGTGGGTAGAAAATGGACCTGACTGTTGGGCTCAGGGATGGTGATAAGTGATGCAAAGTCCAATGGGCAGTCAATTACCAGTGGTGTGCCTCAGGGACTGATACAAGGCATCAAAACTGTTCCCCTGGATGATGGGCCAGCATGTTCAGCAAGTGTGTGAACAATACCAAACTGGGGGAGTGCCCGATACACTGGAGGCTGCTAGACAGAGGGACAGGCCGGAAAGATGATCTGACAGGAAGTTTGTGAAGTCCAACAAAGGCAGTAATACCAAGTCCTGCATCTGGGCCAGGGTAACACCACGCAACAGTACAGGCTGGGATGAGCTGTCTACAGAGAACCTTTGTGGGGAAAGACACGGGGATCCTGGTGGACAAAGAGTTGAACAGGAGTCAGCAATGACGGCCAGCTGCACGCTGGGTTGTTAGTAAGGGTGTAACGGGCAGGGTGCAGAAATGATTCTTCCCTTCTGTTTGGCACTTGTGAGACAGCTTCTGGAGTACCATGTCCAGTTCTGGGCTCCCCAGCACCAGGGAAAATAGTGACACAGTGGAGCACGTGACGTAAGAGGAGAGGTTGAAGGAAGCGGGTTTGTTCCACCTCAAGAAGAAAAGGCCAATGGCAGAGTTAACTGCAGTCTACAACTACCTACCTAATGGGCACGTATGGAGAAGACAGACTGCTCCCAGAGGTGCACGGTGATAGGACAAAAAGAAATGGACAAGACATAAGAAAATACTTTTTCCACTGTAAGGATGGTCAAACACTGTAAGAGGTGTACAAGAAGTTGCACAGTCTCCATTCTTGGAGTTCAATGTCCYTTCCAATGTCCCTTCCAACCTAAGTTATTCTGTGATTCTATTTATCCATTTTAAATTGTTGGTTTTCAACCTTCTTAATTTAGTCCTTCTCTGTACTAAAAGACAAGGCAAAAATAGGAGAGAGTTATTTATTGCTTCCATTTTACTCCATGTCTTCCTTTAGGGCTATGTAGTCAACTGGCAGAGAATACTGAAAATGTTACAACACTAACTCATTCTTGACATGTGTTTTCTCTTTTAAATTAACTAGTCTTTCCTAGTTTTGGAGGAAAAAAAAAAAAAGAAAAAAAAAATCACAGATGGGCATCTAAAAATGTGCTGCTTTGAGTTACATTCCACTACTATACTGTCACTGTAAACACTGACACAGTGCAAGACTAATGTTAGGCAAAATCTGCTACATGACCCTCTGCAGTGTTTTATGATTCTATTTTGAGTCAATCAAATTACAAGGTTTATTACAAGGAAATAGTCATAACAAGTCTGAAACACTTCAGATCACTGATTATACCCTTCACAAGAGACAGATACAACATCTGTCATCCTTCAAAGCCTCTGCAGGATATGCAATTGATTTAAAGACTCTCTACTTTTCTTAGCAACTGAGATACTTAATGTTCTAAATCCTTTAGTGTTGAAATCTATCTTCTACGCTTAACAAAGTGTCCCTTTAATTTCTGAGGCATAATCTAATTTATCAGCTAAAAAGAAGTATGAACAGCTCTACAACATCTTCTGTCCTAAACAGCAAGGGCTTTCTGCTGCCCATGCCATCAGAACATGGGATTCCTTTATACAAGTCAATATTCTTGGCTATAATTGGCCAGGAGATTTTATTGGCTTGCTTGGGAACACCAAAGTTGTTCAAAATGGCACTTGAGCAACTGCCTTCAGAGACTGAATTCAGAGGACAGTTATCGATAAGAATTTATCTGCACAAAGGGCTGCCTTACCTTGTCCAACACTTAACAGTCTACAGAGATAATACTGGCACAAAAAAAAACCCAAACAAAAAACCAGCAGCAAACATGTTTGATGTACTGAATTTCCCATGTAAGTCTTCAGTTAGATCTCAAATGGATAGCTGAGAGAGAGTAACTGACCCATGCCAAGGTAAATGTGAGGCTTTATAGAAGAGTAAATGGTCTATATCTTCACTCCTCTAGATTGAGGCACATTACTGCGTAACAGAAAATAAAATTTACAATGTCAAAAAGTATAACCATTTGGTGAGAGAAAATACTGCAGATTTTTAGATTCTGAGCTCCTCCTGGACACACTGATAGGGAGAAAAAGCACTGGCCGCAGCATAACTGGCCAGTCAAGAAATAGAGATCCAGACTGCACTGCTCTTCCAGCAGCTGAGATTATTGACGTAAACTTTGGCAATTTTGGCTTGTCAGCATTTTATTTGGATCTCTGAAGAGAAAACACATGCTTCACATAACAAATGGAATGTTTTCAAATTAGGACATTTCTGTTTGCAGCCAAGTTTACTGGAGCGACTATGAATTTTCAGTCTGAAGTTTATCTAGAATAGTCCTTCAAATCACAAAAACAATCATTCATCACCAGCGTGTTTCTAGACATTGCGACTCATTGTTGAGGGACTTTCAGAGGATTTCTTACAGTACCATGTCCAATTTCTAAGCTTTTTTTTTTTTTTTTTAATCACAAAAGTAGTATGAACTGCATCCCCAAATTTTGAGGCCAGCACAGTGATTCAGCAACAAATATACCAGCTAGGACAGCAAAAGGCAAGTTTCTCAGGCTTCTGAGGTTATTTAAAAGATAAAAAACAAGCACCCACCCATAAGTCCACTGTTTAACTTAACAGATCAATTTTAAGTACAGTAACCCATGTCTTGGAGTAGAGTACTACTACTAATGTCATCAAGACATTAGTGTTGAAGGGTCATTTATTTGCCTCCACATCCAGAAGCTCAAGATTGTCTCCCTGATGCCACAGCAAGCAGAAGGTCTGTCACACCTGTAGGTACTTCTACCTGCTTAAACAGGAAAAGCTTCAAGTAGAATTTCCCATGATCCAAAGGTATTTGAAAGAAAAAACAAAACCCCACCACCACTAASAACAAAAGGAACGTTCTTCTAGATGTCATCTTCTTGAAGGCTGCACTGCAGATGTAAGAATATGCATTTACTAAGAGCCACTGAAATACCACGCAAGGAATAGTACTTAATATCTGAGAAAGTAGTTTCTAGCATGACACTGACATTCTCTTACAGTATCAGAGAATGTAACCCACTATTTGCCTAGACAGAGGCTTCTGGGGGGAGGAGGGTGACAGCAGGCAACTCAATCAATTATCCATACTTCAGATTCAATCCACACACAGAGCAAGTTTGCAACAAAAGTTGAATCCAGCAAAGAGGCAAGTATGATATGATAATTTAATTCTACTGAGGGGAGTCATCAGATGACTGATGTGAGTCAYCTTACTGAGTCCTGATGAAATGCGGGTTGACACTGACCTTCATTCAGACATTCAGTTTAGAACGCAGTGACCTCAATAGCATAACACTCAAACTACTTTAAATACTCCATTGTTTTAGCTTGACATCAATAAACTCTGAAGTTGTATTCTCAACACTCTGCTCTTTGTCTGTAGTAACATCATAAAACAAAGAGCAGTCAGGCAATTCCTTATGGCAAAAGATTCTATAAAAGTCAAAGCCAACACACAATTCCATTCCCCGTTCACAAGATGACAGCAATTTCAGTAAGTGACAAAATCAGGTAACAGATCAGGCCTTGAATGAAGTGGCAGAAGAGGGCTAAGCAATTAAATAATGAAGTTCTTACATTATTCCCGACACTAAAAATAGTGTGCCAAAAATGGCAAAAGCACAATTTCATGAGTAACTACATACCTGCTCTCCTTGCCTCGATGCAAGCAACACTCATTTCCTCTTTCAATTCATGATTTTCATTGGCTATAGCTTCACCTACTGTAACAAATCTTGCAACTGCCAGGTTAACTGCTTGGCCCACTCGCTGAATTGCTTGCAGAGTCTTGTCTGAACGCTTTGGTTTATCCTTATGATTAATAAGAGTAGTTATCTGTGAACAAGAAGAGTTAATTATTAGAACTGTATGCAAGAAGACATTTTAACTTTAGTATTAAAGGCAAGTTTTGAACTGAACTCAGTAATAGATTTTTACCATACTTCACTAACAAAATTTAGTGTTGAGTCATGAGGTATCATTTAATTTCTCAGAGAATGAAAAAAAAAAAAAAAAAATTGGAGTATAATTAGGTTTGCTCATCTGCTGTGATCTCAGCTTATCTTACATCGCAAAGGAATTGAGGGATTTTTTTTTCCCCTCCCATTTGCAGTATTAAAATAAGCTGCCCTAGGTCTCTCAACAGGCTTTCACACTACAGACACAGTAAAAGTTGAGGAGTCCAATAGTAGACATATCAACATCATTTTGGGTTTGCCAGCATTGGAAATCTCACAAAGTTTTTGTACTGCCAGGTAACTAGACGCACTCATCAACTAGGATTTGGGAGCTTTGGCTCTTTTTACTGAAATAAGCCTTTATAAATGATGTTTTATCCAATTGATTAAGGTAGGCTTTAAGAAAGAATGAGCAGTAGCACAGTCTTTACACAAAAAGAAGAACCATTCGTCTTTTAGAAATAATCTGAAGTATTCGAGCTCCCCGCCCCCCCATTAAAATATTCACTGTACTTATAACTTAAACATCCTCAATTACACGTGTTTTCTAGAATTTAGAAAAAGGTTGCCATTTAGATGTGAGTTATCAGTAAAACAATTTGTGAGGACATTATTATTCTGAACTCCACATCCTGTATTGGCTTTTCTGCCCGGTACTACATCGCGCTATACATTCCTTCTTGGATCACACTGACCAGAGATGGGCTCCATGCAGGCTGCAGGAGGCTGAAGATTTGCCCAAAACACCAAGCATGAGGAAACAAACAGAGAGATCCCTCTCCTACCCAAAGAGAAAGGCAGGATTGCAGAAGTAGCTTCTCAACCAAGGCATTAAATAAACATGAGAACAGTGTGCAATCCTGCCACTCAGAATTAACTAATTACAAACTGCATTACAAACAGTATAGCAGCTTTACATTTGTGGCATGACAACCATTTTCTAGTGAGATGCAGGACAGARGTTGAACTCCGTAGTTTCAAACATCCTAAACCAGCATAAAAGCCATCATTGTTGCCAACAAAGATAGTCCTGCCTGTCCTTGCCTCCCTCTCTCATTTTTGCAATGAATTTATCTGATGTGGGTTAAACCTGAGTTGTGGAGAAGGTGATATTTGTTATTTTAGTTTTCCTCATAATCAGTTGCCCAGTCCAGTTCACTGCATAGCTGTAGGAATACTTTTGGTGGCAAAAGGGAAAAGGTACAGACTGGAGTGAGAAAGATGGGCAGAAGTGCTCCTTTCAGCAGCAGTGTGGTTTAAAATGCCCACAGATCTGCATTGTAAGCCACATCCCCAGGAGCTCAAAGATGTCTGCTGAGAGAATCTCAGAATTACATGAATTACCTAAGTGTTTGAACACCTCAGCTGTACCAGCTTAATTACAGATGTCTTTGCCCGTTCCTCAAAAAACATAAATCATCATTCACTCATACATTCTCCTACCAGTCCAGCCTATGGTAGGACAAGAACATAGAAGCTGTACCTGTAATGCTCACACTGGATCCAAGGACAGAGCAGGAAGCAGTGTAGGAACTGTTCTGCTTCATAATTTGATCAATGCCCAAGCCTTACCCTTCAGATATCATTGAGCTTTATTTCTGGGGAAAAAAAAATAGTAGTGTTTTTTAACACCTTACTGGGGCTGGTTTTGAATGCCAGGAGCTGGTTTAGTCAAGTTTGCAGTAATAAACTCTTTGCAATGGAAAATGTCACTACTTCATAGAGCACCTTGCACCAAAAAAAAAAAAAAAAAAAAAAAAAAA
>JAYKAV010002772.1:359469-457330 GCA_035582835.1 Phoebastria nigripes
AAGCCAGAAAAAGCTAAGAACTATCCCAATAAGCAGTGCTGCCCTATCAAAGAACTGCTATGGGAATGGAAGAATATTTTTTCCTGGTACAAAACATCACAACAGAAACGCATCGTCTGCCCACTGCCTTCTTATATATGCCCTACTTCTCCAACTTGTACCTAAGCCACAAGCTCCAAAGGAAGGCCACTTTCTATAATTCATCTGTCCCTGTAAGAGTCCCCCAGTTCACCAAACTTCAGCCCCAAAGCCTATGAACCCCTGATGTCCATCCAGTGAAAATATCATCTTATGATGAAAACAGAGTCCTATTAAAGAGTAAACTAAGCAAACATCTGAACACCTTCAGGTTCATTCTAGAGGAGGAATGACATTCCCCAAAACACACAGTTAACACCACTTCAGTGGAAATTCAGATTAATATCAAAAGGATATTAAAAATAGCCGCACTAGGCAGCTCTCCTGAATTCTTGCATTGTAGATGCTTCAGGTATACCAAACTATCAAATACCTGACAGCAGCTAATCTAACAATCCCAGCTGGCGAATTCTTGACTTGTCATGGGCAGCAAGCCTACAGAGAGCATTAGACCAAATGCTGAAGAAAACCAATTTGATAGAGGGTCACAACTTTGTTTCCTCAACTGATTTTTAAGCAAACAGCAACCCAATGCTATGCAAACAAAGGGCTAATATTACATTCATACAGTTACTGACTTCTCAAAAGTATATAAAATAACACTGGCCTAAGACAAATAGAATACTAGTTGGATGCACGTCCTGGCTGCAAGTTTACCTCCCACAGCATTTTATACCAGTAGAAGTTTAAACATGCTCTGCATAACCCTGAAAAAAATGCATATGCAACTATAACTGCAGAGTGAAAGGAATCCCACTGTCTCTTACAAATCATCAAGGGCATTTTAATCCCATATGTTACTGTAGAGGTATGCAAATGATAAAAATCATGAAGATGTCACAGTTTAAGTTGCTTTAATAAAGTCTTACAAAACATTTTCAGAAACAATTTCATTTGAGACATGGGTGAAGTTCTATCACTTCTTTATCACTCTCTTCAGAGGGGATCATCAGTTTTGCAGAAAGACACCCCCTATACTCCCCCACATAAAGTCAAGCAAGAATCAGCAGCTGTTTTGGCAGGTCCATCACCAGTGTCATTCAACCTCATGAAGTTCAGCAAGGCCAAGTGCAAGGTCCTGCACCTGGGTTGGGACAATCCCCAGTATCAATGCAGACTGAATGGATTGAGAACAGCCCTGCAGAAAAGGTCTTGGGRGTACTGGTGCATGAAAAATTGGATGTGAGCCGGCAACGTGTGCTTGCAGCCCAGAAAGCCAACAGTACCCTGGGCTGCATCAAAAGAAGCGTGGCCAGCAGGTCGAGGGHGGTGATTCTGCCCCTCTACTCTGCTCTGGTGAGACCCCACCTGGAGTACTGCATCCAGCTCTGGGGTCCTCAGCACAGGAAAGACATGGAGCTGTTGGAGTGGGTCCAGAGGAGGGCCACAAAAATGGTCAGGGGGCTGGAACACCTCTCCTATGAGGAAAGGCTGAGAGAGTTGGGGTTTTTCAGCCTGGAGAAAAGAAGGCTCCAGGGAGACCTCATTGCAGCCTTTCAATATATAAAGGGGGCTTATAAAAAAGACAAAGAAAGACTTTTTACCAAGGCCTGTAGTGACAGTACAGAGGACAATGGTTTTAAACTAAAAGAGGGTAGATTTAGATTGGACATAAGGAGCAAATTTTTTACGATGAGGGTGGTGAGACACTGGAACAGGTTGCCCTGAGAAGTTGTGGATGCCCCATCACTGGAAGTGTTAAAGGCCAGGTTGGATGGGGCTTTGAGCAACCTGATCTAGTGAAAGATGTCCCTGCCCATGGCAGGGCGGGTTGGACTAGRTGGTCTTTAAAGGTCCCTTCCAACCCAAACCATTCTGTGATTCTATGATCTACTCTAGACACCCACTGGAGTAGCTTGTATATGCAGATTAAACTCAGTTTGGAAGCCTATGGTTATACACAGCAGCTGAAGCTTTGCAAATACCTCCTGGCATTATGAACTCTTAGCTGGGTAATATAATTTCCTCTCAGACTGGCTAACTTAGGGCCACTACAGTAACTATCTTAACATTAGAATGGAGGGAAGTTTGTTGAGCTCTATCATTTTTTTCCCAGAGAAGTCAAAAACTGTATGGATTGCCAGTTAAAAACAAACATCGTGAAAGAACTAAAACAGAAGTTGGTCAAGAAGTTTGAAACATATCAAGACAAACAGCTTCATGTAACACCTATTTCAAGCGTGATCAACATTATGTAGCAAATGCAGCCTGTACTAATATAGTAAAACTTGCATAGGATGTTTGTTATAAAAAAGTAAGCAACAAACAGCCCTGAAATAGGAGTAGGTAAGTCATGATAAAAGAAAGAGATAGAGGAAGATATGAAATATATATCAGCTAAAGCAAAAAGGGCTGTCTTTGGTTCTAGAAACATGCGTTAGACATATACCAAATGTAAAACACTTGATAACGTCAAAGCATCAGGAAAGTTCTTCAGATACAGATGGGCTTCTCATAACCTGCCACCTGCAGAAAACATTGCTGTGCAAACAAGGAGAATGTATAATTCTGAGAAATATCTTTCTCTTTCCTTCACGAAGTGTTAAAGTGACAGGTATATACTCAAGTATATCCTCCATTTAAAATAAAGTTATGAGAAAGCAGAGGTAATAGCAACTGCAGTTTCAGATTCTTTTCAAGACTTAACAAAACCTATAATTAACGATCAGGGTTAAAAAACTAACAAACAAGATCTTAACTGAGCAAGGAGGGGAATTTCACCAGTATGTTAAGTGACAAACTGAAGGAAACTGTGATGCTAATAAGCAAGACAAAGATTATTTAACCAGTTCAGACCATAGTGAAAAAAAAAAAAAAAACAAAATTCCTAAGCCATTTGCTTATTTGCCATTTGCCATACCATTTGCTTCAGGATACAAATAAAGCAATAAGTATTAAAAGGCCAATAAGCTAGGCTTCTAAAATAAAGAATAAGCAAAGTTTTTGCTCCTGACTTTTAAACAACATTTAAAACAAAAATATAAAATTGGACAAGTTAAATGGAGAAAAGCAAAGACCCACAAGAAACCTAACAAGGAACTTTCTCCTCAACGAGCAACCACCTTCCTCCAAAGATACCCTAAGAGCCTATCAAAAACTGAATTAGTGAAAACTTGCAGCGTTTAAGGATATTTCAGATTACAAAGAATTGCTTTTCCCCATCCAGTTGCAACGAGACCAGAACTATTACTGTTGTGTTTCTTTCAATTTTTTTTAAAAGAAGGAAACCCCTGTGACTCCAAGAACATTATCTAAGCTCTCCTTTAAGCTTAACACCTCCCAAATATTTAATCTGTTGTATTCTGATCATGTATCACTAATATTTGTGATGTTTGGGCAGGAGTTAACAGCTAAAAACGATTACCTGCAAGTCTCTTTGAACAAGAGTAATACATTACATGCTGTTCACTTAAGGATTTACTGATCAGGTCCTAGAAAGGAAACAGTCCTTTTGATGGTACTCATGCTCTGTTTAATGCGAGCTCTTACTCTGTTTCCATGGAATGCTTATCTGGGATTTGAAACAATCAGTTTAAGGAGCATGCAGTCTGAAGAAACTGTCAGTTACAATCTTTTGTCACTTGTTACGAGCAGTCCCAGAAAAATGGCCTTTTCCCAAGTACTCTACTGAAACTTAAGTGTATAGCCATAATGTATCAAGACGTACTTCATATTTAAGGAAACAAGCTCAGTTGTGGCAGTTTTCGAGCAGCTGTTTTCAGAGCTTTTTGAGGGCCTTCAGATACTGACATTTAAGTCGTTATATGCTTCACGCACAGGAAGCAGCATGACAGCATGCTTAGCTAAAAATATTCTAATGTCTATTTATTATCAGTGTAATTAAGTCTTGCATGACAGAATTAAGTGATACTTAAGAGATTGGGTTTCAGAAGTATTTATAGACAACTATAAATAAAAGCAGGGGAAACGTAGCTATTTCACAGCTACTGCTACAACACAAGAGTTAAACTGAGAATCATGTTGGAAGATCCCCAGGGAGGGAGATGGGTAGGGTAAGTACCCACATTGTACGTAGGATGATTTAGACTCTCAAGAGTAGTATTTGTTACTGCCTCACACTAATCAGTTTTCCTGCTGGAAAAAATATTCAGGATGTTTTCTCTATGCAATGAGGATTAGCATCCTTAGAGTAACAGCTCCTCTTCCATTCTGTGTATTTTCTGCTTTCTACCTTCCATTAATTTCATAATGGTAGAAAATTCCTTTCTGAAAACAATGTAATACCAGGAATGGAAAGCCTTTGCTAAGAAAATGCAATGGCACTACATACTAGGGAAGAAGCTACAAACCCCTACAACAGTGTGCTGTAAAGTAAATTTAGTTGCATTTGATAGGACATGTAGAAAACTTGGTCAAAAAGGCCTTTCCCACACTGCTCATGCTTTTATTAGTTCATCTTGAGTTTGGGGGTGGGGAGGAACTTCTAATACTACATTTTAGGTACTGTCTCTCATTAGGTCTTGTGTACTACTTAAGGACAAACGGGTCTTCAGACTTATTTAGCCAGACAGCAGCACACGTTGTTCCAACACCCACATCTGCTACAGAATACAACCACACTTGTGAGAGAGCACAGAAGCAGCAGCTGGCATTTGTCACCCAGTCCGTAAGGGCCACAAGCAGAACTGTCACATAGACTTCTCGTCACAAAAGACGAGCCTCAGGGATCTTGAGAAGTGAACAAGGACTACCTGCTGACCTGTCCTAGAAATCAGAAGTCTGTTAAGATTAGATGCCTGTCCAGGCATTAATAAAAGCCTTATTAAGCATTTTCTACAATTTCAAGCACTAAAATATTTTCTAGAAGTCTGGCTAATGTGCAGATTTTTAGAATTGGAAAGCCTTACCTTCCTACTCAGTCTTCATTTTGTAGAAAAATCCCACAAATAAACTTTGTAGAATTTCAACTTTGAAAGTTTTCAAAGGCTGGAAAAGATGAACCAAAATGAAATGCAACTGTATTAACTACTAATGCACTAGTTAACTATAAGAACCCATATTCTATGTATCCTGAAAACGTTGAGACAGCTGCCTCTGCTTTATGGACACTTGAACCAGAACAGTTTCTTCTACGCATTATTATTCAAAAGGGGCAACCAACCCCTTCCTGCAGAAGTCACGCAGATCTCAACACATCATTCAGGACCCTGAGTCACCACTTCTGTAAAAAACAGCTTCCAAGAAGCAGTATGATCCTGCTATCCCGTTTACATATTTTCCTCATACTGCCTATGCACTGGTGTCTAGAAGGGCAGTACAAATACACTGCATGTCCAAGACTGCTGAGTTCTGTTACACTTGCGGTATTGAGACTGTTGTAGTTCTACCTTTACCTGAAGGCTTTTTAAAAGCATCTTCTCATTGCTTTTGTACACATCTTTCATAAAAGCCTTCAGGGAAGCAAATGAAATAAACTACTTTAACAACCTGTAAGCTGGTTCACTTATCTGCGGGCAAATGCTAACATGCTTAGAGGAGCCTCAGGCAATCTTTCACCTGGAGTGTCTAACAAGCTGATAAGCCACCTCTGAAAAGGAAGAAGGAACAGTCCAGCACCTGCAGTGACAAGTAGAAGCTGACAAGAAACACAAGAACAGCCCTACCAAATCAAATCACTGGTATACCTAACCTAGTATCTTATCTCCTATAGTACCCAAACATGGATGCCTAGAAAAGAGCATGAGAATAAAACAAGCAAGTGAGATGCTAGCTATATTGCAGTTGTAACCAGATTTTYGGTTAACTGCAAATCGTACATTTCACTTTAAAACACTGCAACATTTAATTGTGCATGTTTCACGACCACAATAGCTTCAACAGGTAGAGAATATTATCTGGAAGGGGTGAGAACAGTCCTCTTCACCTCCTTCAGATCTAGGCTTCAAAACCTACTCTTTGTAAAGTTTGCCAGGAAAGACAAGAGTACACAACTTCAAATTCAAATACACACCTCAGATTATTAGGACTGTTGCTATGTACTTGTTATACATTCTTGGAATTGTTAAGAGATCAAAAGAAAGGATTGAACTCACAGCAAGACTGTACTATAGTAGTGAATACCCTTTCTTTGCGCTGAACACATTCCTAGAAAACCAAGGGCCCTTTAAATTTCAAGATCCAAAGCAAACACCATCGAGAAAATGATTATCCAAAATGTGATACAGGTGAACTTGTTCAACTGAGATTTAGTACTTTGATGACACCAATTTATTTCCTCCAGTGTGGGTTATTTTAGGTTTGGGGATTTGTGGGTTTTTTCAAAGTAATGAAAACTCTGGAAAGTTCAGAAATTTTTTTCAGTGGGATTAAATTATTTCCAACTTTTTTTGCAAGTTGTTATGAAAAGGAACTCTGGAGAAACAAAAAAAAGGAATGAACACAGCTGACTAGTTCTTGCAACCTGTGGATTCTTAGATATTATGTGGAGGTTTGAATTACTTTAGTAATATTATTAAAGTAACACTATTGTAGAGGAGAAATATGCTTGCTTTTTAATGTTCACTTTTCACAGACTCCTTAAAAGCAGGGATCCTCAATGATCTGCAGATATGAAGCAGAAAAGTACACAAAAACTGACCTGCACTCCTGCCATCCTCCCTTCTTTTTTCCCGCACATGGAAGAGAAGAGGAGAAGGATCACTGGAGAATGCTCAGTGAGGCTTGACCACCAACCAAAGCTACCTTGTTTACTCTTATTGTCACATGCCTAACAAGTCAGAGGACTGCCCTATCTTCCCTCCAAAAAAGGTGTCTTCAGAATTTCTATAGAAATGACTGACAATAACAAAGATCTTCATTTTCAGACAATTCAAGCTTCCTTCTCTTTTCAAAAAGACATATGGAAGCTTACAGACTGAAATCTGCACCTTTGAGCAACTTGACACGAGTTGGCAAAAATAATTTTCAAATTGAAAATTTAACCTCTTTGATTATATGATACGTGTATCAACAAGTATACTGAACATCAGAAAATATGTATTTACCTATCATAAAATGCATCCAAAAATAAAATGGCCCTTACTGCACTTTTCATTGTGAACTGACTTTCTAACTCAACTGCTGTCTTGCAGTTTGCTGAAACGCACAACTACCTCACTAGAAAAAGTGAACATAAGCTAATAGACCCAATAATTGGTTTTAGGGGTGTACAAGCCAGTACATTTTCCTCCCTTCCTGTTGCCCTCCAGTTCAGTATCTTCTTACCCAAATGGGTAGATTTCACAAACAAAGCTATTACTCTTTTTCATTCTGCACCTAGAAATCCTGGGCATGAGCAAGCCTAAGTAAACAAAACCAACTCAAAGGGGAGTTCATTGTTTAAAGTGTACTTTCATATGTGKTCAAAACAGATGCAGACATGTTTTCAGCACCAGAGAGATGCAAGTCTCAGAAATAACTCAATTTACTAACACGATCAGGTAACCTCAAAACCAGAGACTGAATGGCAAATGATTATTGTGGCTTTCCTCCCTAACTTGCCATTGTTAATGTACGTAACCTTCTACTGCTTGTGCAAACAATGCCCAAGCCAGCTCTGAGCTGCTTATTCAAAAAAAGCGCCACTGTTGCGGAACTAAAAATTCAGACATTGTAATGAAGGATATAACAGGGACAACACACCGACACCACCTGCAATTGAGAATTCCTTCTATTCAAATCGGGATTAGCTCCTGAAGATGCAGAAAAAGTTGCTTGTTAGTCCCATAAACAGGCAGCTTCACTGGTACGAATACCAGCCATTCAATCCATCTTGCACCGCATGTTGCAGACAGGAGGGTTCCTCCAGCCTTTTTTAGAGAAGGCTTCCTTAGCAGCATTTTGACATACCACTTCAATTTAGAGCAACACCTGGTGTTTCATCTTGAGAAGCACATACTTGCCCTAGGGATTAATAGAGAAGTACAGTGTGCTCTGGAAAAGGCTATGCAAATCCAACTGCTATCCACCTACAGGAGTGTAAAACAAAACAAAAACTTCATACAATCCAGGAACCATTATTTTATGTATGTTAAAGAGCCTGTATATTCTTCTGATTGCTTCCTTGCAGAGCCCAAGGGCAACAAAAACTCATTCAGTTGGAAAATTTAACAATATTTAAATGTAACATTGAGATACAATCTTTGATTGAATCTTTGATAATTAAAAGGGAACATTCCATACATTGATCTAACTCCTCATGTTAAGCACTTGCAACTTGGGATGATATTACCCTTCTAAGCAATTTTGACACCTGTGAATAAAAAAAAAAAACCACCACCCCAAAAACCATGTTTACAACRTTACATTACTACAGCACAATTTTACTTTATTGTTATTTGAAAATACATGATTTGTGTGCTTATAAGTGGTTATATTCATTCTGCTTAATAAGAAAGTCAATACAAAAATGTTTCTCTAAGACAAAAGCAACTGCATAATTTTTTATTTTTCCATATACATCTGAAAGAACCTTAGGATTTGCTCATACATGGGTTTTGTAACTTGTGTTTAGGAGTTATCTTACCATTTGAGAATTCATTTTATGTATAAAAACAAGAAATCATCCCATTCAGTATCTAGAGTAGATTAACAGTTACAAGTTAGCACTAGAATCTGTATCTCTACTCATTTACCCCACTAGCTTTAAACAAGGCTAGTGATGGAATGCAATACAACTCAATGAGTAAAAATTATCATTTAAGGCTCTATCTAGCAAGGGTTATGCTTTCTCAATCAATTAATAAACATAAAATAAATCCATGCAGAAAGCTCATAGTACCATACAGCAGTTTTACTAAGCTATAATCAGAGTTGTTTGCAATCATTAATTCATAATTCATCCTTTGGGGACTTCCCTACCTAATCTGTCTAAGACCATCTGTTAACAATGCTGAGTAGCAAGAAAGCTGCTCTAATTCTTTTTGTACAGGAWCACTGTGAGGCAGTTTTGATTTAATACTCATTCTGCTGGAGAACTACAAAAATTTGTTTAATCTACAGAAAAGTCATTAATCAGATCTCATAAATGTGAAAGATAAGATTCCATTGAAAAAGAGCAACTGATTTTCAGCTATGTCAGTAAGAAGCATCTCACTTCAGCTACTTGAAATGTTAGTCTGACTCATTTATCACATCAAAGACTAAGGTACTGAACATTATAAAGCAGTAGCCAAGCTTAATTCAAAGCCAATTTCACCATCCAAGGGTTCACAGAAAAAAAACCCTGTAACCACAGCTGTTTCATGGTAGTGCTGTTGCTCCTGTGATAGAATGTTCAAGTGTAATTTTTCTTGTAAAGCAGAATGTCATTAGTGATATTAACACCATTAATTATTAATGTAACAAAATAATTTTATTTACCTATTTAGGATATTCTAAGGTACTCCTGTGCTCCTCAGCATACGTTAAAAACCACAACTGTAAATTATTATCTATTTCCCTTTCACTGTTTCATAACAACCTAGCTTCAATGACTAAATAGCTGTCAATTAAAAACTAGCCTCAGTAAAGAGAAACCTGCAACCACATCAGCCCAGAAACAAAACTGATACTGTGACTGAAGTAATCATATTATCTACAGCCAGATGACAAACTCATAAGATTAAGTTTTCTACATAAAGAGAAAGAGTCAGGCTCCTTTAGGGGCACAGAGTACCAAGCGTAGGCTGAGTAACAGTTGAGCTGCTGCAAGCTTCATTTTCCAAGCAAAGAATTTGTATTGAGTGGAGGACTCATAACACAAACCACAAGCTCACAACTTAACCCACAATACCTATGGAACCAAAGGGAGGAGAAGAGTCAGTGAGTTAGTGACTAATTGAAACTAATGAGGTGCAACTCTGTACACAGGCAGCATACCATATGCTTCCAGACTCGGCAGCAGTTAATGTGTATGACTCCGCATCCATGGCATGGTTTCTCTGCAGTACAGGATGTAAACTAAGAAGAGTTTAGCAGGAGGTTTGCTTCACTCAGTACAAGTTACAACGCCTCTACACCGTAATTCATAATTTTATTACTCAACAGTAGTGCCAAGTCTCAAGTCTAAAGTGAGTACCAAATAAATTCACAAAGAAGAAAATCCTGGAAAAGGGGAGAAACAGCTTCTCAAAGCTTGCAAGTTACCGGAATTTTTAATGTACTGAAGGATAAACACTAGTACCCAAGAAGCATTTTAAAAGGAGTGCACTCAGATTTTTTTTTTTTCCCTCAGATGCACTGAAGAAAGCAATGAGTTTAACACAAATACAGATTACCCTGCTTTTTCCAAAAAGGAATTTTCCCATCCTCCAAAAAGCCATAAGGGGCAAAGCGCAAGCCCTGGCACCATACTGGAACAAGAACAGCCAACAACGTAAAAACCCTTTAGCACCTTAGAGGAAAGGGAAAAATGTAGAGGTACCAAAAAATGCCTAGTGAAACAAGGCAGCCAAGGGACTTGCTGGAACAAATCTCTCAGTGCATCTGCTGCATGGGAAATGCAAATAAGCTGCAATGGATGAGAGCTTGGACTGAATGCTGAAGTTCAGGAAGGGAATGAGACTAAACATATTCCTTAATTTTATTAATGTTGTCCAGGGAGTATATGAGACACTTTTATATAGTCTCTAAAGGAGAAAGAGAGAACACATTTGATTCGCAACAAGTTCAAAAGTAGGGATGTAATGAGCCTGTACTGCAATACAATACTATAAGTGCAGACATTCAAACATCAGCTTATATACAAGACTGATGCATGATGTGGAAGAGAAACAGATAAGGAAAACGTGGTGGGTTTCTTTCCCCCCTAGTTTTTGCAGACTTCCAAGAATAAAAAGCTAGTGATATCAAGTTAGAAGTCTAACAGTGCTCTTAATATAGGACTCTCTGCTTTAAAGCTCTTGGCAAAAAAACCATTAAGACAAATCCATGACTGAATAATTCCCAAGATTATTAGTTTTGCAGCTATTAAGTTTAGAAGAAATGAACACTCATTGAAAGGTATCATGTGTACGTATGTCACTTACCACATATAAACCTCTTACATAGGTTTTGGCCAGTGTTGGCACCACACACGCATACATCCCCCCAAAAATAAGCCTTATGAAGCTCCTTTGCTACATCCAGAGGAAATATCCTCCAGTAACGGGACATACTAAGGTCCACGTCTACAAGTATATTGAAGAACTGAATATTGCTGTTCCAACTCCAAGTTGCTGTTCAGAGTTCTGCTGCTACTGGGTACAACATGAGCAACCTAGGAGTTTCCAGTCACCTGAGGACTTCCAAGCCAACGAGACCACAAAACAGCTTCCCCAAAGACGCTGCTAGCCTACAGACAAAATTCAAAGTCCAGTGTCATGGAACAGTAGCATACTGAATTCCATGTCTACAATTTTACACTCCTCTCAAATCTCTCTCTTTGATAGAACATGTTTGTTCAGTTCCATGAAGAATAACATCAGTTCCACTAAACATACAGTAACTTACCAGCTATTACAGTCCATTTCTTCAGGAGTTATAACCCTGATATACTCAGTTACTTCCWTAACACAGCTTTGCCCCATCCCTTTGACAGAAAATAAGAACAGAGCAGAGCAGCTATTCATATTTATGCTCAACTACAAAAGAAAGAGAAGCGATCCCTACTCCAGATTGTATCTATGTGATGTACTCAGAGAATCTGTGTGGAATCAAAGTGACTGCAGAAGAGGCTATGAAAACATTAGATAAAATGAACCGGAACAACTTGCCAACATTAGATGTTATTCACTAAGATTTCAAGGGACTCAAAGATACAATGGATTATATCAACTTTCTCATGCAATCTCCTGCTTAAAACTAGATTGTCAGTTGAGGTATGGAGGTTGCCCAACACTTGTACATGGCAAATCACTACAAAAAATTAGGAAGAAGTAGTGGACACCCAAATAAATATGACGTACTAGCAAACACTCAACATTGTATTTGTTAAAGGAATTCCTGCCTCACAAAGCAACCAGATTTCTCTGTAGAGGTCACCGATTACATGAAAAGGAGGCACTCTGCTGAAAGAAAACTAGGAAACAAAGTCCATACCAAAGGTTTCAAAGGACACCAAGCAAGTCTCTGAAAAAAAAGAAAGAAGGCCCTTTGTATGAATATTTAACTCATTAAGAGACAGAATAATGAAAAGGAAAATGAAGGCAGGCAGGAAGTAAATGATTGCTTACTTTAGTAGAGGGAGATGACCAATGGAGTTTCACAGAAACCTGCGCTGGGACATGGACTATTCTACATAATCATAAAGAGGGAGGAGAGATAAGCAGGTAATAAAATGATGAAAATTTGCTGGTGATCCTACGTTATTCAGGACAGTAAAGATAAGATCTGACTACAGAATTGCAGAAACATCTTGCTACACTGACCAGGGAACAAAATGTCAGACAAAAAATCACTGCAGATTAAAGTGATACAGATGGGAAAGTACTATCCTAGCTTCCTATATGCAAGCTAGGTCCTAGCTGACCATTACTCCTCAGCAGCAAGATCCTTTCATTACAATACATACCTCCATGAAAAAAATCAGACTTGTTTATGAAGAAAGGGACTTCCAGGGTTATCTAGTCCAGCTCCCTGCTCAAACCAGGTCCAGTTAGAGTGTGTTGCTCAGGGCCTCATCCAAATAGTTCTGAACATCTCCAAAATTGCAGACTCTGTAGGTGCTCTGCACGCCTCATTCCAGTCCCTTACATTGGAAAAGGCCTTTTCTTAGATCTCATCAGACTTTCCCATGTTCCAACTTCTGTCCATCGCTTCTTGTCCTATCACCATACATGTCTGGGATCAGCCTGACTCTGTCTTCTCCATACCTGCCCATTAGGTGGGTAGTTGTAGACCACAGTAAACTCTGCCATTGGCCAGACAAAAAAATCACTGCAGATTAAAGTGATACAGATGGGAAAGTACCATTCGAGCTTCCTATATGAAAGCTAGGACCTAGCTGACCATTACACCTCTCTTCCTGAGGTGGAACAAACCCGCTTCCTTCAACCTCTCCTCTTACGTCACGTGCTCCACTGTGTCACTATTTTCCCTGGTGCTGGGGAGCCCAGAACTGGACATGGTACTCCAGAAGCTGTCTCACAAGTGCCAAACAGAAGGGAAGAATCATTTCTGCACCCTGCCCGTTACACCCTTACTAACAACCCAGCGTGCAGCTGGCCGTCATTGCTGACTCCTGTTCAACTCTTTGTCCACCAGGATCCCCGTGTCTTTCCCCACAAAGGTTCTCTGTAGACAGCTCATCCCAGCCTGTACTGTTGCGTGGTGTTACCCTGGCCCAGATGCAGGACTTGGTATTACTGCCTTTGTTGGACTTCACAAACTTCCTGTCAGATCATCTTTCCGGCCTGTCCCTCTGTCTAGCAGCCCTGTCCTCCAGCATATCAGGCACTCCCCAACTCACTGTAGAGTTCACATGCCTGTTGAACATGCTGGTCCATCATCCCAACTTTCAGACCATTAATAAAGATGTTAAACAATTTTGGCCCCTGTATCAGTCCCTGAGAGACACCACTGGTAATTGACAAAAAANAAAAAAAAAAAAAAGAGAAAAGGTCACTTATTATATATGGACCTCTAGCTTGATCCAGTATGGCTATTCTAAAGTCATACCTTCAGTCTGAAAACTGCATCAGTGAGCTTTTCACATAAATGGAAAAACATCAGCTGTTGGTTCTTCTTTGGGCTCTAATACGTAACTCTAGAAACTTCTGGAAAAACAGAATACTGGCAGAACATTATGTAATGTTATATAACTATATAATGTTTACTGAAATGGGAATTATTTTAGCTAGCTTCAGAGAAAGCAAGGAAACAATACCATAGTAAAGAACAGGTTTGTTTCATCCACCTCAAGGCATGTACCACTTAACTTAGTCAGAATCTAAGACTGACAATAACAAAATTCAGGAACATTGGTATCCTGGTCTTTTTGTAGTTATTTAAGCTTTTATTTTGACTATGTCAGTCAAGCCAATTCCAAAACCTCTGACAGGATCTCCTGTAACAAGAAAGTTGGAAAAGCATGTTCAGTAACATGTAGGCACACAATCATTCTCCAAAGTGCCTATGACAAAATGGGCTTTCTGAAGGTTGAGCAGCTGGCTGTAATCGCACRGGTCTACACTCAGGATGTTGGAAGATAGGTCACCTTCAACTATGAAAACTGACTTTGTTCTTTCAGGAACATAGGCAGACAGAGCTCAAAGTTTCCTCTCAGTGAACTGTTCCCAAGGACCTGACTGTGAAGGTTGACAAAAACCTATTCTGAAGTTTCTCAGAGTGCTTCCTTAGAACAGATCCAGACAGACAGACCCCTATAGCTGTGAAGATACCCAACTGCTGCTAGACTAGCAAACAGGTACATAATGGCAGCTGAGGAAGTCGCTGGTGGAGCCACATCCTGCAAAGTGCTTTTTCCCCCCGTCTTTGCCTTTCCTCAACTGTTTAAATGACTTGTTATTAAATGAGTCAGCACTGACCACTTTAAACACCCTTCCTGACTTGTGTTGCCAAAAACTTTCCATAAAAAAATAAAACCCAACATAATTAGACTGGAAATGGGTAGCAGCAGTGAAGGAGATGTCTAGATTTTAAAGAATGCTGTACTATTTACATGTGGAACACTGAACTAAAGACACCTATCCAGGAGAAGAGAATTCTACTTGTTCTAAAGAAAATTGTGGGGTTTGACCCCAAAAGCCGTATTTTCTGCACTGCATGCCACATGCTTTGCACAATACTGTAGAATGATTCTCTTCACAGTACAGATATGTAGATAGTCAAAAAGAAGTGTTAGCAAATATGCTTAATACTGCAGCTTAAATCTGCCATCTCCTTTTGTCATTTGTGGCACTATTAGAAAAGGGCCACATCAGGGTCTGAACAGATCTAGAGAAAATGAAGACCTAGTTTAACACTGTAAATAGTAAGTTTTAAAAACAAATTTATTAGTAAACATATACAGTAATGACTCTAAGGGTAATTTCTCCTGCCTGGAAAACACGAATCTTATACCACTGYTGGCAGCAAATATACTCTGATACTACATAGTCTATAAGAAAAATCAAGCTGCAAAGTGCAATTAAAAAAAAAAAATCAAACAAAAACAACCCTCACATTTGCTGAGTAAGAGCAAGCGGTCAAACACACATTTACAGTATTAGACATCAATTAGGACAATGTACTATACAGTACATGAATTTAAATAAGAATCAATGCAGCCTTCTTTTTTTTTTTTTGCTTAAAGAAAATAGATTTAGCTCCACAAGAGAGGTTGAAAGTGAGTTTGTCAGACAGGGCACCTTTTGTTTCCTCTTTGCTTAAAATAAGTAGTGAAAAGCAGTAGCAACATTCTGACTATTTTTTTTCAGTAGTATACAAGTATCACATAGTACTTCTCAGCTTTTAAAAAAAGGGTAAACTGTGAAGTTAACTTCACAGCAAGAACAAATCCCTTTGCAAGTGTATTCTCGTACAAGCAGAAAAACAAAGTCCTGAGCATTACTGCCGATACATAGCTTATGCAGAATATAAAAACAAATTCTGAGATTAAGTACTCTATAAACACCCTTTCTGCATAAACACCCAAAGAAAGCCAGCCAGTGAGACCTCTGCTGAACAATCGAGATGAAACAGTACAGACAGAACTCATAAACCAGTACAGTAAGTGGGGCATTTTATCAGGCAAGTATAGGGAGCTACTGCTGGTACCATCAGCAACTTCAGCCTGAATCTGAATGGAGCTCAGCGCTCACGCTTCAAGGGAACAAACTCGTCTGAAGTCTGGAGCGCTTTACCAGGAAAACAGTAAGCTCTGAGTGTTCACAAATGCTCAGACACCTTAGACTGTATACAGGGGAAGTGAAAGATGCTTAGCACTTCTGGATGATGCAGTCATACATTTTGCGGTCAATGAAAAATCATACGTGACATATTACACGTGCAATGAATCCACAGAGAAATAAGACCACTGTTCTTAAAGAGTATTCCAGAGGAATAAGAATGTGCATATCTTCACAGAAATCTGTTAAAAGTAAGAATTTAACATATGCAATTAAATTCAGCCTTTGCAATTGGAGGGGTTTGTTTGCTCTTAAGCTTCCTAAAAGTGGTCTCCATATTTTACCTCTCTCAATTGTTTCAGGAATAGAAAATTCATTGAACTTTAATTTTACTTTGCCTTGGAACAAGTGGTTTAATCCCTTCAATGGGCTTCTTAGAACTGACTGCGATTTCTTCAGAGAAAGACAAATTACCATGATAAGTACAGAAATACAATTACCCATCACAAACCCTTCCTGCAGCCCAGCTGTACAAACGCAAAACAAGGCTTACAACAGTTTGTTTCCAGATGGGCTATGATGGTATAAACATAACTTGACCTCACCAGGACTAGTTATTTTTGTATAGCTGTTACACATTGTTTAAAGTTTTTGTACAGATAGGTTTTGACTTGCTAACTTTAATAATCAGTGCTCGAAGTACAAAAATGCTATACAGCAAACACTGTGCTGTTTTCATACATTATTTTTCAAGAAAGAAAAATTTTATTGGGTATATCAAACGCCAATTTTGTAACCAAAGATCTAAAAAAAAAAACCAAAAAAAACCAAAACTCACCAACACCGAAGTGGTTGGCATATAATTACTTAGCAGACCACCTGAAAGCCCTTTTTTTTTTTTGTTTTTAAGCTCATTTAGCACTGTGGGGGACACGTTAAGAGGTCACCAAGACGCAGTTTGCATATTATTTAACTTCTTAAAATTCGGGTACTATCCTCGGGTGCGGTGAGAGCTCCAATCAATGCAACGCTCAGGCCAGACCGCGAAAACACAAAGCTTCGCCACATCCCCTGGAAGCCGACCGCTCTCACCAGCACCAAGCTGTGAGAAAAAGAGAACGCTCCCATGCGGAAAACCATCAGGCGAGAGGCTCGGGAAGCCGGGGGAACTGGGGCGGCGGTGCAGCCCCTCCGCCGGCCGGGCGGCGGGAACGGCTCCCGCCGCCCAGCGCCCACCACCCCCTCGCCCCGCCGCCCCCGACCGCAGCACCCCGGGGCTCAAACCGCCGACGGCACCGTCGGGCCACGGGCGTTACGCAACGGCACCGCGACCTTGCGGGGAACTTCGGAGCCTTCCTCGGGGAGGGAGGTGCGAGCAGCATCCCCCCCCCCCCCCGCCCACGGCGCCCCCGCTCCGGCAGCGGGATACCGCCCCCTCCCCGCGCCGGCTGCCGGGACCCCGGGCCCGGGACGCGAGGAAGGGGGGACGGCTGAGAGAAGCCGCCCCCGCCCGAGCGGCCGGAGACGGGGGGGGGCTACGAAGCACCGCGACCCGAGGGCGCAAACTTCGGCGGCGGCCGAGCTCCGTCCCGGGCGGGAAGGGGGAGGAGGGCCCCCCGCCAGGAGCCGGCGCTGCCGCCCTGCCCCCGGGCCCTTGGGGGCTGCGGGGGGGGGGATCGGGCTCGCGCGGCGGCATTTCTACCTGCGACACCAACGGCACCAGCGTCTGCTCCACGGAGCGCGTGCGGATCTCCAGCCCCGCGTCCGCGCCCAGCCCCGACGAGGACGAGGAGGAGACGCCGCTGCTGCTGCAGGGGGACGTGGCCATGGCGGGGAGCCGACCGGGACCCCCGCCGCCACCCGCGCTCCCTCCCGGCCAACTCTGCTCCCGCCGCTCGCACGGCGACCCCCCCCTGCAACGCCGCTCCGCACCGCCCCCTCCCCGCCCCCCGCCGCGCCCCTCCGCCGGGGCGCCAGGCGATGCCGCGCGCGCGCGCGCGCTCAGCCCCCCTCGCGGCCCCTTCCACGCCCCTTGGGACGGGATTTAAAGGGGCAGCGCCCCTTTCCCCACTCTGCGCCCCGCGGCAGCGGCAGCTCCCGGTGGTTGCCCCCTCCCCTTGTGGGGGCCCCCCCCGCCCTCTTTCCCGCGCCTCGTGGGCGCGCGCAGCCTCCCCTCACCACTTCCCGAGCCCCGGCGCCGGCGGAAAACCGGGACCGGTCCCTGCCGCCACCGCTCCCACCGCGAGTTTCTCCGTCGCTCTCGCCCGAGGCAGGCGGGGGCGGCGGGAGGGTCCCTGCCCAGGAGGGGAAGCCAGAGTAGGCGGTGGCTGAGGGGCTCGGGTGGCCCTCAAGGAAACAGGAGTCCGGGCCGGTAACCGGCCTCGGGCTTCAGCGGCACCGGCTAGCGCCAACCTGGGGAAGGGCGGTCCCCGTCGGGAAGAGGGGCGCCGGTGCGGGGGCAAGGGAGAGTCAGCCAGGGAACCGCTCTCTCCTTCAGGAGCGTTGAAATCACGATTCGCGTACTTGATAGCATCGGGGAATGATGAGCTGTCTTAACTAAACTCCGTCGGCTTTTCTCTTAGCAACCTCCCAATGAAGGGGGGGGGAAAAACCACGTCCCGCCTTTCAAAGATCTGTATTGCCAGCGGCCCTGGCACACGGGCTGCTTTCAGAGAACAGCTGCCGTGTGTAGCTGGTTTTGCCCAGCTTTGGAGCTAAAGCAGACCGTCTGTGATGGATCTAGCAAGAAGGCRGCAAAAGTAATTTCGAAGGAATGAAAGGGTGTTTTGCTTTTGGTTTTGGAATGGGCTAAACTCACTTCCCCATGTTTGTTTGTAACCTGTATTCAAGAAGTATCAATGCATGAATGCTTACTCGTCTAATTTGGCTGTGTGTATTTGATATGGCTGATTCTTTTACAGGCTTGTCTATGCAAAATTGTGGAAACAGAACGGAGCTCTTCTGGCTGTGATCCAAACCACCAAGGTGCAAAGCAGCTCTAGTCCAGAACTGGGGTAACTCAGTGCAGTGCTGTGCGTGAACCAGCAAGCCCTATGTAGGGTCTGGGCTGGTAAACTGCGCTAACGTAACTACTTATCTTCCTGGTCAGAACTGGTGATTTGTGTTTGACTGCTCAGCTCTCAGACAACACAACTCTGTAAATGTGTCTTTGGCTTTTTTACATTGTTAGATCAAGGACTTTGTACCACTTTCTGTCTTTGGAAAGATTTCTGACCTCTTTCGCACAAAGCATCTTTTGCACAATTTTGATACCTAGACATAAGATAAAGGACAGCATTTGTTCTCCTTTGGAGACCTATGGAGTTATCCATGTTTATTAAAAAAGAAAATTGCCAGAACTGCAAGTATAACCCTAGATAACGCTATGACCCTGTTCGTAGCTCTTCAGGAAATTGGTTTCCAACATGGTCTCATATTTTCTAAAATGACATTTCATATAACATCAAGTGTTACAGGAGAGAACTGAAGGCTTAAATCTGCCACGGTACAAAAACATCTAAATGATGGTGTTAGACTTGAAATAAATGCTAGTCATTCTTGATCAAAGTGGTTTAGAGCACACTTGAGATTTCTTAGGTTTTTTCTCCTAAAATTTTCATTTTCTTACATCTTTCATTCTTTTTCAGGTAGTTTGTTTTCCCTTTACTTCTCAATACGCAGATTCTAAGCCTTTGAAAACAATTGTTGTTTTCTGTTACATTTTGGTAGAGTACCTAGGTCAGGTGTGGTTGCAGCCTCCTCAGGACTGTACACAGGAGACTTCTGGATCATATGAGCTGAAGCATACACCAGACAAAGTGTCAGTAATACCAGAGAAAGAGAAGTGCATTCCTTTGCCCTCTTCCCCCTGCCCCCTTCTACTTGAAGTTGTTTCCTCCTTCAGAATTGTTAATTCCCACTCATTGACTATTTTATGAACATTACCATAATATAAATTATCTGCGTCACCAACACCTACAGATATGAATCTCCGATTCACATCAGAAATCAACTAGAAGCACATGAACACTTGCATGCACTCGTGGCTTATAATTTTGTGTGGTCAGCCAAGTCTGCATCACCTAATTTCAAAGGTGGCTGTCTGTCTTCTTCAATACAATAACGGATCAGACTTYCCAGGGATGACATTTTCTGATTCAAAGCAGAGTTAGTAGCAGAGGTTAACGATGAATTTGAAAGATTTTAACTTCACATTGAAAAAGAAAACAAATTTGGTATAAAAATGGTAGCAAAAATAGCAGTTTAAAAATAATTTTCTACACAGATTGGACAAATGGTGGGAAGTTTGCAATGCTTCTCTGCAGACAGAAGTCCTATTCCCAATCTACCACTCTCTTCTCCTGCTTTCATTTTGTTTTCACTAGAGAAGCAGCATTAGCGGGTGGTGCTAGTGACAACACTGTCTAGTTCTCCCACTTCTCTTCAGGTGCTTCCAGTTTAAACATGGAAACCACATGCTCTGCTTCTGGGTCCTGTGCTGGGCAAACAGAATGCATGTTGTGATGGTTTTAATTTAACACAATTGAAAAGCTCTAGCATGCTGCAGACTAATGTCTTTGAAGACACCTTGAGAAGATCTTCAAACATGATAGCCCGGAGCTTAATTGTGCTTTTTAATTATGTTAAGACAATTTGAATGAGCCAGTGTGATAGATTGCAACCACACCTTTGGCATGCCAACACGTACTTCTGAGGGAGCACTCTAAATGTGCAATGCACAGCACTAGAATATTTTGCATACTATCATTTTCAGCCCACGTGATGGATTCAGGAAAGCAATAGCCCATCACCCCCCAAAAAATGTCCCTCATGCCTGTAGGACGTGAGGACCACTGGCCATGGCAGTCTCTAGACAGCTACCACTGTCCAGCTCTGTCTTGCATCCGAAAAGCATTTGAACTATAAGGATAGAGGACAAGAGTRATGCCTAATGGACTATATTTCTAACTTTACAACTTTGTGAGTGGTCAAGGGGAAGGAAGCGATTCATAGCCTCATAGTATTGTTGATCTGTTCCTCCTCATATTGTTTCCAGACTTCACTCAAGGATGTGACACCTTCTGCTCCTCTCTCCATGATCTCCCACAAGCTTGGGTTCTGTGACTGATGACAGGTTCCCACACAGAAGGTAAACCAGTTTTCCCTCATCTAGCTCTTCACCTTTGTCTTTCCTATCTGAAGCACCTTTTGTAGGAGAAAACATTACTATCCAGCACAGTGCTGCGCCAAAATTCTCAGACTTTTCTCTAAGCTAATGTCTCCCACACCCTGACAGTGAAAATGCTCCTGAGAAGGTCGGCTGTTTTGAGCCTTTATGCGTAGTTAGGCCTCTGACCGTGCATGCTGGTCTCTTACCTTTGATGGGAATGATATGAAATGTACTAATGAGTAAGCCCATCTTATTCTACCTGCACCATGGCTCGTCTGAAGAGGCTGTCAGTCAGCCTCAGTTTGGTGGACTAGCTAGCACCTGCTCTTGCCTTCCAGCTAAGATGTGTGTGTTCCCTGGTCTGTTTAAAGCAAAATGAGATGGGTAACAAAGAGTTTAAATAATGTTTTTGCGAATCTGGTCATTTTGACTGGCAGTAACAAAGGCAGAAACGTTTTCTACTGGAAGAAACCTTGTGTCTAACCCTTAGGAAACAGGTTGTTATAGTTGTTGTGTATGTGCTGTTGAGGCACATGCAGCAAAGCAGATGCCATTTAACCAGTCAAGATGGGGTAGAACTTGTGTGCTGTGAAGAGGAGCCTAACAGTTTCTGGCCACAAAGAGCAGTTGGTCTAGGAAACACAAACTGCAGGGAGAACAAGGAAATACTGGTAAAGGCCAGCTGACACCATCAGAGGGCTTTTCAGTAAGTTTTGATAATGAGCACTTTTCCATGCATGCTTATAATGAATCAGATAAGACATAGGAATTATCTAAATTAATAACACTTTGAGAATGAATTCCAAGAGTGGGTAATTGCTCTTTACCCTCCCATAGAGAGCATCCCAAATATCCAGGGGTGAGAGGAAGCAGTGCTTCCTTATCTCCCAGCTGCAGTCTGGAAAGCAGAGCTCATAGGGCTAAGTGTCAGATTGCTCCCTTTCTCTTTCCTCCAGGTGAGAATAAAGTTAGAGCAGTGTGGGAGGGGAAAGCACATCAACCGTCTTTCCAGATGAAATTTAGAAATCCACTCTAAGATTAAACTTTTCACTTGATTACCTCCAGTTTCCTCTAAAACTTGACAAAGTCATATTTCTTTTTGTTTCAGTGAGGATGTTTTGCAGGCAACTTGTGAAATCAGTAATTTTAAAGATGACTAAAAATTTTAGCTTTTGAGAAATGTCAAAAGATGGGAGGCAAGCATTGCTTGTCTAATCCTGATTATTAGTGGTTATTAATTCCAAAGTACATTACACTTCTTTATAAAACCAAACAATCTTTTAGGTTTACTTCATACCTCATAGTGAAACACTTTACAAACATAACATTACTTTTTTACATGGAGAGCATTTTATGTGACTATACAGTGACTATATATTTTTGTCATTTTGTGAATCACCAGTTTCACAATGGGATTGCAGCAGTTATTACAGCAACTATGAAGAAGAGGGGGATGTAAAAATAACATATAGACATATTCAAAGGACTGCAGCTAGTGCCTATTTTTGGTCTGAATGTTTATTCAGAATGCCTGTGTGCCTATCCAGCCAGAGGGTGATTTCAAGCAGTGGCTCCCTTTGAGTTTACAAGGTGGTAACTGTCAAAATCTTCAGCAAGTAAGAGCTATTTGGCCATGCTACCAAATGTCGTACGCCTCCAAAACACTTCTGTTCCCTATGACTGTTACAAAGAAAATGAGGAACCTTGTTTGGATGGTCAGATATTGATAACCCATCATGGCGTGAGTGCCTCTTTTACAGGGCATGTAAGAATACAGTTACCCATGCTAGCTCTCCAAGAAGTGTAAGGACCCAGTATGCTTCATAAATCCTGGTGCCATCAAGAGATTTCTTCAATGAGTAGCTTATTTTTGAGAATACATCTAGGTATAAAGCATAAATTTCCTGGGACATTCTGAACACAAAGAGTGCAGAAACTTTAGTCAACCGATCAGAATTAAAGAAAGATAATTAAAATCAGGGTCTGAAGAATATATCCTACCTTTTCACTGATGTTTCCTACCCAAGCCACCTACAGTTGTAGCAGATGCGTGTCTGAGGGAGGGAAGAGKGAGGGAACTATTCTCAATCCTGTAAGATTTTACTTTTTTAATGATAATATAAGACTTTATTGGCAAGAAAAGATCTACACCAATGGGTACTGCTAGAGTCGCCCAAGACTTTCTGTTGTAAGACCCATGCTTTCGGTTGTATATGAATATGCTGAACTTCAAAACTTTGGTGTGGTTCTCCGACAGGTGTTTGTCTCAGAATGATTTGTTCTTTTAATTTTCAGAAGAAATGGCATAGCTTTGTTTAAAAAAAAAGTGAGGTTAGGGAAAAAAAAGCATTTGTTATAACTGAATAATTCTTACCATTGTTTTGCTGAGAAGGTCCAGGCTGGCTCACAAAGGTGAAATTTAATGACATGTATGTAAATGGAATGGGACAGTCAGAGAAATGCCTTTTGGAGTCCCTGTAACAGTTTGCCTAAATTTAGCTGAAGAATAAATGTCTGAAAACTGGGGGGTTTTTTGATACATTTTGTAGAATTTATTTGGAGACTAACAACTAAATTTTCAGAAAACTCCACGTACGTTGAGCGGGACTATTTTTTGAGAGCCTAGTATGGGGGCCAAATGTAAGGAGTAGGAATAAATGAGGAAAGGGCAGGCTGAAGGAGGGTGCAGCAAGTGATGTAAGAATAAGGGCCAGGCTGCGAGGGAGATGTGTAAGAGGAAACAAGTACTGTGCTAGTCAGAGATTTCGGTGTTCTCCAGCTGCAGGAACTCCCTTCACAAGGTCTTGTCTGTGTGACAGTCAGGGACTCGTGGCTTTTACACAGGTATGAGGTACTGAGGAGAAGCTGAAGGTGTTCTCTAATCAAGCCTGGTATTTTTTCCTTTATTTAGAGCTTCCTTGTGCTGTCTTTTAATAAATATTATTGGTATATGGACATGTGTCTAACACTTACTGACATTGGTGTGACAGCTTTTGGAGGTGAAAAGTCTCATCAGTTTAGATTCAACTATGAATTTGGCCTTGTTTCAAAAGGGATGTCTGAAAAATACAGTTTCATCTTGAACTGTTAGTAAAGTGCAGTTATATAAAATCATACCCTAGGAATGGTAGAGTACAGGACCTTTTTCAGACTAACACTATATAGATTTATCAATGTGTTAATATACTCTTCAAAACTCTCAGTGCTGCTGTAACATATCAGGCAAAATCAACTCCTAAATGATCAGTTCCTAGATGCTAAGCAATAATTTGGGGTTTTCTCCTTGCACTCTGTGAAGCTCTTCTTTCATACATGTACATTTTTCATAGGACTATGGCTGAGGCTTATTCATTACATCTAGGACCCTGTTCTAAACAAGAGCTAGCACACGAGTTTTAGAAGGTATGAGCAGCTTTGCAATACGCAGATACACGATAATTATCCCTCGTTAAAGTCTTAAACTGACCTGTGGTTAGGGATTGGATTAAGCTTCGATGCCAAATGTTTTATGTCTTTCAAATCTTCTATCATCCTAGCACTGAGTGTTGGGTTTTTTTTAACCATTCCTGTGGGTTATAAAATAAATATGGAGGATTAAAGGTTTGAAGAAATCTCTAGCCTGCAAAATCTTTAAGAGCATTTGCCACCTAGCAACAGCCAGGAATGTGTGTCTCCTTCGAACAATCTGCAATTGTGTGATTCAGAAGAAACCTCCACAGTGTTTATAACCGCAATTGTAACCTATGTAGGAAGGGAAAATGCAGCAAAAGGCTCCAGTTACATCACTGACAAAAGGATTTCATTACCATAAGAAGTCCCCTAACAGGGTGACAAATAATCAAGATTTAAAAGAATGTGTGAGACCAGCAGAAAGGGAAACAATGACGTTCCTATTATAGCCATGGCCTTTACAATAAATGATATGTCAGCTTTTTCATTTTGAATTGTGCTGAATAACTTGGTGATTTTAATTCATCAGCAAATGAATACTTAGATTAGAAGCTATTTTCTTTTCAAATTTGCATTTGCTAGCTTAGTCATGCAATAAATACCACATTMCTTGAAAAGTTTGAATTATCTGTGTATTATTTTTAAATATACCATTTATAGATGTTAACAATTTAAAAATTCTCACAGATACTCTGTTAGTTTGCACAGATATGTGAGGAAAGTATGGGAATTATATGAGAGGAAGGGTAACTGCAACATGCATGAGCTGGCTGACTATCAAAATCCTGTTGGTCTGCATTTTGTGATGCTAATGAGATAGTAGGAAAAAATTACACAGATGCTAATGCACGTGGGTTCTATTTAGATTGCTTTCATGCATAAGTCTTTGCAACATCTAAGAATATGTTTCACTGGATATCAGTTGTCCCAGTTGCTCTATTTTCCTCCTTTTTTTTACCTCCTTAGAGGAAACAAACTGGGGATATCCAAGGACGCTCTGTCTTTCATACCTCCCAGACCTCCAAACTGTTGACGCTTGTTAGGGAATTTTACCCATGTGACATTGTTAAATTAACCTGGATCTGTTCTAAAAAAAATGGACAGCTTCTAGACTCGTGATCATAGCATTACTTAAAATTCCCTATTAACAGGGTACTAAAAAATACTTTGTTTCAATATATGTTCTTTTTAAAACATGGGTCCTAGTTTCTCAGTTAACAGACCAACTTAAACCCAACAAAGTCATTACTAATAACAAAATACTTTTAATGCTAAAATATAGACAGGGTATTGTTGCTAAATTAGACTACTGTACTATTTGGAGAAATCAGTAGCCTAACCCCTTACAGGCAGCTGGTAGGATTCAATTCTGGTTCTGGCAGCAGGAGAGTACATGCTGGAGTATCAGAATTGGAGCAGAAAATTGTAAGTGCAGCTGAAATGGAAAGGGAAGCAGCAAGCTATTGCCAAGGGAACACAAGGATTTTTGTAATAAGTACTTTCAATGAGTTTATACTAAATATAAAAAGTTCCAGAAAACATAATGTAAATAACTGAAAATTTAGAAACCTCTCTTTTTCAGTCATGTTCAAAGTACTAAAAGTATTTCTTAGAACTTGACATTTGTACTGAATTGCCAGTGCAATGTCAACCATTTTTTGGAAATATCATAATGTAGACAGGCACTAATARGCAAAAGTTTTGAAAGCAAAATGAAGTGTTGGAGTGTAAGGAACACATTGACAGACTATTTTTTTGCTGTGCTCACAAATGGTAGTCCTTACTTGGCAACGCTTCCATTGATGTAAATTGGTGTGGTGCCAAATGAGGACAGCAGGTTTAGGTATGCTCAGGACACTGGACATGTTCCTCTAACAGGAACAAGTTTGCAAATCACAGGTGGAAGTCACTTCAAAGTCCAAGCTTTTTTGTTTCACAGTTAGTCTCTTCTAGTAATTAATCAGATCGTGAAATCTAATTGTGTGCTTTGGAGAAGGAGAAAATAATTTCCTAATCAAATGTTTCTTTGATCCTGTTTATTTATAAAGAATGGCAGAAGTCCTGCTTTTCTGAAGACAAGAGAAACCAATTGGTAGGAGACAATTTGTGTTTTCAGAGTTTCGTGCTTCTTGTCAGCTGTTTAGTCCACAAGTGGCTTCAGGATTCTCAGGACCTCATTTTGTGTCTATACCTATACATGTACCCATTTTGATTTCTTACAATACTATGTATCTTAACAGAGCAGCATGATTAGAAAAATATCACTCTATTTTAAACAATGTATTTTTTGAAATTTAAAATATCACAGAGTAATATATATCGATGATTACATCCTGATGGAATTGCTCCCTACTCTACCTGTCATGCTCAAATACTGATAAGCATGGGTTAGGGAATCTCAGCCCTTTCAGCAGGAACTGTGCAACAGCTGTATTTTGTCTACTTCTCTGTCCTTCTCAAAAATGATGATCAAGGTGCTGAGGGAATACAGCAAATGATAATATTCTTTTAGCTTTAGCAGAGCTTATCCTTGACTTTGAAAGACAGCTGATTAGGATTCATATTTTTTTTAAAAATGGGCACGGCAGAGACAAGATGGAAAGTGAAAATCCACATAGATCAGTGTAGCCTGGTGTCCACATGTCACACATGTAGCATGCAGAACCTGATTAAAATCCCTGCTCAGCCAGCTTTAGACCATGGTCTTGAAACCAGATTCCCACTTTCCCATGTGAATGTTCAGCTGTGGATGTTTCAGGGTGGTGTCTTTTTTGGAAAAAGCCTCAGACAGGCTTTGTCTTCATCCTGATACAAAACACAGACTGCTGTGTTCTCMACAATTAATTGTTACCTTAATCTAGGAAAAATTAATAGATTCAATAGGAAATTTTCAGTCAACATTTTACTAATGTACTTATGATTTACTGCCCTTTTTATTTCAAAATAGAATTGGGACTAAAAAGTGTGATCTGGAGCAGTTCATATTATGTTTAGCAATGTTCCTGCAGGTTTACCTTTCATCCCAAACAAATGGTGCTGGAGTCCACATAAGGATTTAAGCATAAATGTTTCTTTCTTCACTCCTAATGTTCTTTTCAATATCTGAAGATACTTTAAGATACTTCCCCCCAACACCTTCCTAATGGAAACTGAATGAATACTTTTGACTTCTAAGTCATGCATCATTTTGGTTCTTCCTCTTAAAAATTTCTTAAAAAAAAAAAGTCATTTCTGAAATATGAGTTTCAGAGGAAGTTCACCATTCCAAGGGCACCTTAAAAAAGGCATGAGAACCTGTCTTCAGATAGGGATTTTGTATATATAGGCTGATCCCAATAGACTTAATGTGCATGATGAAATTGTCCTATAGCCATGCAGTTTGTATTAGACTGTTACTTTTGTATCTCTTATCACTACTTTCCAGTTAACATTCTCTTCATTTACATCTTGAGTTTGTTATCCCTTAGCAGATTTTTTTCCAGCTTTTACAGAGCAAAATGTTCATATGATTAGAATCACCCATTTGTCATATTTCTCATTTGTATTAACAGCAAACCCACTTGTAGTTGATTCTGCTACACTTGGTTGCAATCCTCTAGCAAAGAAGAATAAAACCCAACAAACTGTTTCAATACCTTACACTTCTCCCATTAGGATTCCACTGAAGGAAATTCTTTGGTGAGAGTCAAAACCCTTCAGACACTGGCCTAAAACTATTCCTGTGGAAGTCAGCTGTCATCTCCTGAGTCCTCTGGGTGAGGCACAGGCCAATAAAAGGCACTTTTGTGAATCGCTGCTTCCTATAGCCCATCTTCTAGTAATCTCAAGCTCTGTTCTTCAGAGACTGCTGTATTCTGGCTTCCTGCCACCTGATAGGTGCCACTCTTACTTATCAAGGTATCCTCTGTTCAGCACTATGGATGCTCTTGGATTTTGGCAGGCTAATGTGGAAGGATTGCTAGAAGGAATTAGGTGCAGGGAGCATGCACCTGCTAAACCTTACAATATTTGTAGTTGTTGTGACTCTACTTTTGTCTTGTGCTTCTAGGGTCGATAATGAGAGACGTTTCATCCCTATTTACTCAGCTCTTTCTATGTTTATTTCCTTTCTAATGAGATGGATGCAAACTGCAGGGGGGGAACAACCCTTCCCTCCTCTCTGCTGATTATGTGATGCAGCTGGTCACTCTGAACAGTGCTGAACATCAAGTACCCCAGTAGCTGTAGGGACTGACTTCACCTTCTAATGATGAATACCAGTTATGCYTCTGCTTTTCAGAGATACAGACTCTTCTAGTCAAAGATCAATGACAGCCTCCAACAGAGGGGAAGTAGATTTGCTCCCAATAGGGAGACAATACCTTCCTCTCATCCTCTCTTGGCAGTTTTGCTTCAGAAGAATTGGTCATAGATTTTCTGGGGATTTTTTTTTTAAGAGTTTTTCCTTTGATCCTAAGAATGCACTGAAAGCTGATCCAACCGTAGTTAGTGTTCCCTTTTCTGGATTATTTATGTGAGGCTGCTGGGAGAATTGATGTATTCAATTCTCTGGCTTTTACTTTCTATAGATCCCTAGGAGAGCATCCTAGGTGAAAAGAAGTAGGGAATGGTATTATTGTCCCACAGGACCTCATACTACTCCAAAAAAAGAAAGGATATGCATGGTTTAGCTGAGTAGGTGTTTTAATGATTTCTAGTTGAGACATGTTGCTGTGTACACTTTTATCCTTTTCCAAGGGATGATAGACGAAATTTTGAAACTGTTAATTAAAGGGAAACTTAGAAGAGTTTGTTAGGTGAGAAAGTAAGACTGTATTAGGTTCRGCCTTGGTAGAAGACAATACCGGGAACTATGATCAAGGATAAAAAGGCTAAATTTAGCCCATTCCTTTCAATTTTTTATCTGAGGTCAAGGTCTTATTGTTAATAGCTGCCTTTCTTTGTGCTAAGTCATGCAGTTTAGGTTATATRCTTCCATATCAAAAAATATCAGTATGATCCAACATGGACATTTAAACTCTTCATACTTTTCCAACCATGCAGCTGTTAAGCACTAACCAGTTCACTGTAACCATTCAATCTGAGAAGGCATTCTTCAGCCAACTTTAATATTATTTCATGGAAGAGTTCAGTATTTTCAGAGGCACGTTTAAAATCTAAGCCTGTTGGCAAACAGAGATAGCTGAGCCTCCTCTGTTCCACAACACTAAAGCACAGAGGACAGGCAAGGCAGGCAGACTAAGCAGGTTTAATAGACAAAGCTTTATTTTTAGAACAATTTCTCTAACATATTTTGCTAAGCTGTAAGTTGAATATACGTGGAACTTGTTGCTCCAGTATAACGCAGAGCAAGGAACCTTCAGCTACCACCATTTCTGACCTAGGACTTAAATACTTGGAGAAAGCTGTGAATCACTAAATCTGAGATTCGAACAGGAATCTGGGATCCCATAACAAACTAAGTTCCCAGACACTCTATGAATATGGATCTTAATGTTATTGGTATRTAACACATCTTAGTTCAACAAAATAAAGAGATACCGGATTAAGTTACAATATCTAGTACTAAGTTACAAAGCTGGTAGTTCCTGAAAATGCCTTTGCATCTGAAAGACTGACTTGGGAACTATGTTATCGGTTGTGGTAAGGAAAACCTGAACTAGCAGTTACATAAAATTGGAAGTGTCTTTGTGCAGCAGCATCTGCTTATGTACCAGTAATATGGTCCAGAAACCTCTGATGTCTTAGGGAACACTATAAAGAGCATTAACGTTGTTTGCTGACAGCCTATCATATAATTTAGAACAGCCTGATGCAATGAATATCACTTCTTTCAATTTTTTTTCCAGTGTAGGCTTTACTGGAAAATGTTAAACAAGGTTTTCTTTAATTTCTTATACTCTGCTGTTTGCTATTTGAAAGCCAAAAATTAGGCTAACATCATTGGTTATAGATTCCCTGGTAATTTATTTTACTTGGTTGAACATAGAGCTTTTATCAGATTTCTACAGGGAATATTTTCCAAAGTAAATTCAGAATTGCTTTCAACATATATTTCATAGTGAGACTGAAATTCATTTTAGGCAAACWTATCATAGATGGTACCATTCAAATGAATGAGTGTAGAAAATAATGCATAAAATTGATGCATCAAATTAATTTAAATATTTTTGGGAAAAAATGTATCCGATACTCTTTTCAACAGATTTTGTATCCTCTCATAAAAAAAAGCCAATCACACAGACTTTTCTGGTTAGGGAGTGGAGTGATGTTGTTAAAGAAACATGTCTTTGCATCATGAAGTATAGCCCCGCAGCTCCTAAGCTTGCCTTCCCTATTAATTTCTTCTAAATATATTTTTAAAAACCTCTTATTTTCTTTCATCAACTAATGTGTCTAACCTGTATTTCTTCTCTGTAATTATTTTCTACATTTTCTCTGCAATCATTTTCTATGTCATTTATCTCAAGGGAATTTGAATGATTCAAACAAGTAGACTCTATTTTGCCATCACTTTAATGATATAATTTTGATAATTTCTTTATTATTTACCATATAGTTTTATGGATCCTGTCATCCACTAATGCAGTCCGCAATAACCAAAAGCTTGCTGATGAAACCTCTGTACTTAGATTAGTTCTCTGACATTTGTCACTTTTTCCGCAAAATGAAATTTACCCAGCGCAACTGAAATATTAGCTGGTGCAAAAAGATTGCTGGAGGACCTGTGCCTGCAGCGCTTCCATCCCCTGCCGTTGCTCAGATAATCAGGTGAGCAGCACATCCATCACTTTATTAGATGAGCAGTGCTGCTGCCTTCTGAAGTGAGAGACCTGGAGGGACCTTACCTGCAAAGGGCTATTTATACCCATAGTGCTGGACTGATTCCCGTACRCACTCTCTCCCAGGCACAGCTTGTGACTTCCAGCTGGTTTCTTAATAAAAACATTACCCAAGTTCTAAATATTTCTGACTGATGTTAATTCTGTTTATCAACAGGTGTACTATGTTCGCTTATAATTGTCAAGTTATGGAAGACGCTTATTTATTCACTGTAAGAAAATTGAGGTGGCTTTTATATATTTTAAATATGTAAAACTCATGAGTACTTGCAATCGATGCTGCATCCTATACTTTCCAGTTAAACTCTGCTTGATAGCATTTTGGTCTTTGCACAGTTCGACTTTTTGGTTACCTTTCATGTCCTGATTCTGCCAAAGTAATGCTTTTTTTTTTWAAAATTCTAATGTGAGAAAAACACATAGTTTTCAGTGTTAGCTAGAGTTGTTGTTAACCAAAATAACACAGTTTGCCATTCCTTTCAAATGAATTTCTCAGGCTGCAATGTGGTCTGTGCAGTTAAAAATGTGGCAATAAAACAAATAGTCTTATAAATTCATGTACAAGATGTTCCAAGAATGCAGTCAGAAGAGAAGGAGACAAAAAGGACTGGTGAAGGATAAAACACTGTGCAGACTCATTTGCAGTTCTACAGTGAATGCCTTTATGTGGCTGGTGCCTTTCCTTTCCCCTCCTTCTCAAAAGCAAGAGACTTCCAGGAGAGACTGAACTTTAAATTCGTTTTGGCATTTTTTACAGGGAGGAATTTACTAGGAGCTACAGCAAAAAGAGCTAGTGATTTTGGACTAACTTCAACATATTTGCTTTTCCTTTAACTCCTTAAAGGCAAGACTTTTATTTTACAACATAACTAGATATTTTTTATTTCTCTAGTTTGCAGAGCGAGTTAGGGGAACATAAAGAGTTCAATTTACTTCAACGTACTCAGCAAATCTGTAGCTAAGTCAGAAAGAGATGCCTGGGTTCTTCTGTCCCCTGCTCTAACCATGAGACTCACCGTGTGGTTTTGCCAATACATGTGTGATAGCTCATGGTTTTTGAACTGATAGCATTCTGAATAGTTAGGAAGCTGCCCAAGTAGAAGCTGAGTCATTAGTGGATTATATTTTTAACTGGTGTCATCATCTCACCATCCCAGCATCGGTTTGGCTGTATATTTCTCTTGCATCCCATCCATTTGCTTCTACTCTATTCCTGCCAGAGAGGGTTTCTAAGCTGCTCTGCAGTACGCTCCACTACTTATGCAAATCTCTTATGATATTCTAACATACTACTTAGGAGAAGCTAGCAGCCTAAGAGCTACATGAGAGGCAGTTAGGCATCATTTATATCTAGAATATAATTCTGAGTATAGGGGCAAAATATGCCAAACATTATATACACACAAAGATAGTACATGTATAGTAGATGGGTCCTTAATAGGCATATTTATTACAGTAAAGCCCAAGAATGCTTCAGGCTTACTTTCACACTGACTATTATTACAATTAATGCAGTGAGAAACTATACCAGCCAAAAAATTGGAGAAGTTATCAGTTCCAAGACATTTAATAAAGTTTCATAATTGCAGAACAGAAGGATCACTGCAGAGACAGGTAACGGCAAGGAAATAAGCATAGAGGCTGAGTCGAGTGGTGGGGTTTTTTAGTTGTCAAGCAAATTGGAAAGTTGACTAACAGAACAGTTACACTTTGTTGTAAYGCAGTGCTAAATGGAACAACACCCTTCAAACACTGGTATTGTTGAATCTCATGGGAAACCGCTCCAATCCTTGCATAATACAATGAAGAAGCTTTACCACCCTAAACCAAAGGAAACCCAGAGCAGATACAGAATCCTTTAACAAAAGGATTTTACTGTTTCTCTCTAAAACAAACCCAGAACATTGGCTTTCCACCAAGCAATTCAACCTATATAAAGGAGAAGCATAGCTAAACCGCCCTGGGAACTCTGACTCACAGTGTCAGGCRTCCTCCTTGTTGCAGAGGGGAAGCAGTTTGCACCACCCTTTTTCCTGGCCCAGCCTGTTTCCTCCTCTCCCGCTCTCGGATGCAGCCCAGCCCGCTGACCCATGAGGCCACAATGCTTTACGTACTCTGCCCACCTCAAAAGAGGATAAATCAGTCCACTCACAGCTCCTTGTGGTCTCATACAGGACAGCAGGTAGTCCTTGCTCTTCTGTGCAGGCATTCAAAAGGGCTCACAAAARGGCTTCAAAAAGTTGTACAAATGTTGACATTTTGGGTGATGTTTTTAACGTCATAAAATAAATCAAAATGTTACTAATCTGACTAATACTTTAGTGAACTTACTATTGCTTTTTGGCACATTTTCAGCAATTTCAATACGGTGAGAACTTCTACTGTTCAGTTTATCTCAAATATACTCTGTTAAGGGTGCCGGAAAAGGTGTACCTGCCACTTAAATGCATCAAATATGGTTGCTGAGTCTGAGTGTGTTGACAAGGTTTTATGCTAGCCCTCCCAAACTTCACCTTCAGTTCTGGTTTACTGGTCTCCTCTCCCACCCACTCATGGAACAAATTAAATTGAAGGGTACACTCTCAGTTCTGCTGTAATTACTTTGTAAGGTCAAGTAAAGCATCATGAGTTCAGCTACTGATGTGGTACTGGTCCTTTGTGGCACAAACTTCACTGTCAGCTGGCCTTCCAAGTCACACAAACTATATCCAGGTCTGTAGCAGATCTCTTCATTTGGTCCCTAGTTCTGTAAGTTCTGGGAGTTGGACTCGATGATCCTTATGGGTCCCTTCCAACTCTAGATATTCTATGATTCTAAGTTGGACCTCTACCTCTGCAAATTGCATCCCTCTCTTCCTGTTTTCCTCAAACTCAAAGCACTGGGGTATTGCTGAAGGTAGATCTGGATCCCGTGGTTCTCTGGAATAGCACTCTCTTTCCAAAACTAGTGTCAAACACAATGTAACTGTCCTCCAATTTCTTGCCCAGGAAAGAATCTACTCAACTCCCTTCTTCTTCTGTCCTGCTCCTTCATGAGCCGTCCCAAGTGAGATCTAACTTTCCTTTCTCCACTCTGCTCATTTATGCATTGACTCAAACTGGGGACAGATCAAATGATGATGGTGATCCCTTCCAGCAAATATCCACACATTGCCTGTGCACCTCAGAGCTAGGCTATGGCAACAACCCGGTCGTGACTGGCTTTCCAACCCACTGAGAGTCTGAGATTGTTGCAAGATGGACGGTTTCATTAAGCAGGATATTTCACTGTGAGCAAGTGTACTAGTGCTTTCTGTTCTGCAACAGCTGGTTGAGGATTATGGTTGGGGATTCAGAAGTGTTGCTTTAAATCTACAAATCTCTAGCTGGGCCACAACTTATTTTCATGAGACTGTATTTTCTCCTGTATTGTGCTTCCTCGCAACTGCCATGTTCAAGTTAGAGACTTTTAGCTGAAGGATCTGGTGGCAGTGCTCTTTGTGCTTTTGCTGTTTGTTTGGAAGGGGATTTCCAAGCATGGAGGAAACTGTCATTAGTTCCATTGTTGTATTACAGTTCCTTTTCATCTGTCTACATACCAAAGGAGACAGCAAACAATGAATTAATTCCTTCAGCAATATTCCATTGCTGTTATCTTTACAGAGAGTTGGTATCAGTGGCAGTCTCCAAATCTCAGAATCTTATTTCTGTTGCTTCTTGAGAAGGGGAAAATCTCTTTTAATATTTTTAAAAATCCTTTTTCTTCCAGCTTATGCATCTTGTGGACAGATGACTAAAATATACCGTGAGTTTGACAATGACTTCACAGTTATTGCTTCCCAGTTTAAATTGTAAAACTTCTGACATGCTCCATAAAAATATCTTGTAAGTTTTTCTCTGACAGTGAATTTTCATTATAAACTGCTTTATAAATTCATCATGAACATAAAAGGAAAAATTCATGAAAGCTGAGCACACTATAAGCTGTACTTGGCAGCTGCCCTGGATAATATACATGACAGAAAAATGGAAACAGAAAATTAATAGAGAGTGGATATGAATATGAACTATGTCAGACTTGTTCTAAATCACTAATGTTTGACAAAAGATTCATTCTCCAAAGATAACTTTTAATTTATTTTATTTCCTTCACTTCAGTATAAATTATCATTCCTTTGAATATCTTTTTGAAAAAGAAAGTAGAGATCAAAGGAAAATGATCAGATTTACTTTCCAGTTAAACTCCAATAATGAAACACCTATCTAGAGATGCATTTCTTTCTCGATGTATGTCAGGCTAGTAAAAAAATTTTACAAGATTTCTTTTCTTAATAAAAAATATCTAGGTAAAAAAAATTGCACTTATTTCATTAGGAGATTTCAGGGGTGGCTGACTCCAATTGAGACAGCTTGGTTTGAAATGTTTTTATTTCTTAGTTCAAATTACTCTCAGTCAGGCAGTCTCCCCCATCATTAAGCTGATACAGTGCAATGTGGGGGCCACAGGCAATGGCAAAGGCAATCTGTCTGGGAAGCCCAGACCATTGAGAAGAATAGGAATATGAGTCACATCTGAGGTACCAAGGGAAGGCCAAGGGACAAGTTAGTTTCAAACCAAGACAAAATTATGTGGTTTTACATTTCTCAACTGAAATTTGCTAATTGAAAATGAATAAATGAATATTTTGGCTTTTGGTTATCATCCATTTTTCAACAGTGGAATTCCCAGGAACTACAAATCCTCATTTTTAATGAACACTACTAGAAACTAAAATACACGGTGGACCTCTTAAATACCTTTTACACAAACAGCTACCTAAGAACGTCCTCTCGTTTAGACTTCAGCTCTACAGGTCACAAGGGCACGAGAGTAATAGCTTTCCAAATTGCTCAATTGCTAGCGCTGTTTCAGAGGATTTATTTCAGATTTGTGAAAGTTCGGGGTCCTGAGCAGCTGGGCTGTCCTGTGAGTCCTGCATCAATGCTGCGGGGATTGGGATGGTGTAAGAACCTAGTCTGAGATAAAATGGCAGGTCACTGTGCAAAGCTGTGGACTAAGATTTAGGGGATCTGGATTCCAGTTTTGTCTTCCTAGGCTTGGCTGCTTGCTGGCTTCCTATGCCTGTATGTCATCTGTAGAAAGATAAATTTTGTATCCACAATGGTGACAGCCAGCATGCCTTGTCTGTTGGAACAAGCTAGCTGTGTTCCATATACAGCAGTCCCCAGAGGGGCCCAGAATATTTAGGAACAGTGCCTTGGCAAAGAAGTGCTCTCATTGCTACAAGCAAAAGAATCCCATCAAAATAATTTTTCTTTTCAGAGTATTTTTCTTCATAATTCAGCCCCTACAGGTTTTTTCATGTTCTTCCAGGGCCTTCTAATTTCTATGTTTTCTGTGCTGGAGTAGTCAGGATTCTATGTTATTCCAGAGCGTTTGCATTTTGGTGTGGGGATAGTGCATCCTTCTGTTCATATAGAACCAGAGCACAGCCTGCAATACGAAATAACAAAAGCTTTAACAGATATGGATAAAATCCTMTTCTGAAGAATTTTACCTCTAAGCTGTGTGATACTTCCAAGTATTTCACTTCCTAATAAGTACCACAATACAAGCTCGTGTTCATAGACATTGCTATTAAAGACTACTGGCTGAACCCTTGCTGAACAATGTTTTATTCTCCTTGTTTCCACTCAGCAGGTGTCTTTGGATTCCTCTTTTCAAACATTATCACAGTCACTATTAAGAATCACCACCTTCCCATCACTGTCTTTCCCAGAGTTTCCACAAAGACAAACTCCTGCCCGATGCTAATCGGTATTTTTTTCTTCCAAGGCCAACAGTTTCTGTTTCTGTTTAAGAGAAGATGCTCTTTTATTCTTGGACATGAGATGCTGACTTCTTTTCTTTTTGGCTTATCTGTGGTTTTTATAGGACTGAGGTAGTGAGAGGTAAAGGACAACTGGGTATGGACCAGCCGAGAGGTGGCTGGGCTAAGTCTCAGGAAGGTCCTATAGCACCAAAAGCATTGCCAAAGTTAGAGGATGGATGAAGAGGAGGTACAAACTGTTGGACAAGCAAATGAGGTAAAGTATTAAAGCCTTGGAGTAGGAGGTACATGTTGGCTTTGGGAATGCAAGGTGCTGGGAAGGAGCAAGAGAGAGATCACAGAGAGGACGAAAATGAAGAGGGAAGGGAAGGGAAGGGAAGGGAAGGGAAGGGAAGGGAAGGGAAGGGAAGGGAAGGGAAGGGAAGGGAAGGGAAGGGGTAGGTGTGGCTGTTCACTCAACTCTCGCTCAGGTTTTGGCCTAACATAGCTCATGCTAAAGCCTGATGTATGCTTGGCTGCAGTGCCATCAGGTGAAAGTGTACGCCGGACACAGTGGACAGGAAGAGATAAGGGCCATCCTGCAGCCATTATCACCTGCAGCTGCTACCTCCTGCAGCCATCACCTCCTGCATTTTTGCAACCGTCCCTGTGGGCAGTTTTTTGAGAGTCCACTGGCTTACAGAGGTGGTCTAGACCAAACTTCCAAGCTGGGAAATATGTCAGCTCACCCAAAAACCTTTTGGAGTGGATCCAAGAGCAGCAGGACTGCTGAGGCTCTCGTGCTCCCTGGTGTGATACTGGGGATGCCTGCACCRTGACAGAGGAGGAAGGAGGAGTACTCTCACCCTCGGCTGGGGACCTGTCTTGCACATAAGCATGCAAGAATATGTGAGTTGGTAAGTTTGTGAGTTAGGGAATTTGTGAATTAATGAAGTAGTAAATTAGAAACTTAACAAGTTAGGCTAGTCTATTAAAAGTGGATTGAGTCCTTGTTCGATTTTTACTTAATGAGCTCATGAACTCAAGTTTGGCTCACAGGGTACATTGTCCTCTAAATTTGAGAGGTTAAAACGAACCATGACATTAGGACTGGCACAGTGTGTTGGGGGAAGACAAGTTGTCTTTGTTTGCATGTTTGGGGAGGTTATTGGTTGATTGGTTTAATTTTACACTGACTGTTCTTGCCATTTTTGGCAAACAGTCCAGGCATTTTTTTCCAGGCATTTTGGACTTTGTCACTTCACTACTTGAAATTTAATGGTGTTTTATCTGAGCATAATTTGCTAATGGCAGATTGTTCCCCTCAAGCCCACAAAACAAATTCCACTCACTCCCCATGCTCTCATTCCCCTTTATTCACCCCATGTAAATGGTTTTGTGGATTTGAGCAGAACTTCTTCAGAACAAGGGATTACAGAGCATGGGGGAACAGAATAGGAAATAATCAGACCTTACAGCGATCAGCCAGGCAGTGGGTACTATCTTAAATTTTTTTCAGAAATATTTCTTGGTACTATCTAAGATGCTGGAGATGACACCAGATATTTCAAACTGCCAGGGAATGATTACTCTAGAGTCCATATTTATTTCTGAAATTAGCTTTAGATAGTCAGAGGCCGGAGGCTTAAAGGATCTGAGGCTTTATTTTGCTGAATACCTTACCTAGTCCTGTGTTCCCATTTACATTAAAACACAAACATCTTGAACTATTTATACTTGGGAGATTAAAGAGTAAATAAACTATCCAAAGATGAGATATTCAGCATTGTTATGACAGGGGAAACAAACACAGGTCTCTGGGTTCTTTGGGGGTAAGGCACCGCGACATTTTGGAGAAGCATGACTGTTTTCCAAGCACCCACTAATTTATGCATTCAGGTCATTTCCCCTAATGTGCATGTTTTGATTTTTTTTGTGTATTTGGTCTCAAACTGCCATTTCTAAGCATTCTTTTCCTCTTCTTTCATTTTTATCTGCTGTAGCATCTGAAAATCCTTACAGTAGAGCACAATCATGTAAATAGTATTTTTTGGTGTTTCATCAATGAAGACTTTTAAGTTTAAGTCTAATGTGTTTCTATATGATTCCAACATATTTCCTCCTACAATTAAATAGTTAATCATAAACCTAAATTAATGATAAATGACAGTTTAAGTAATGATAAGCATCAATTCTTAAGGAGCATTTGAGTGTCTGCTTTAACATATAATCCTTTTTAGCACTGTTCTTAAGAATCTTGGATTTTTTCCTTAATGTCCTTTTGTGTCATACTTTCATCATTCTCATTTTACAGAAAKAAATAATTTTCCTGTAACTGGCTTCTGGTAGGACACTGACAATGTTTAAGAAGGATCTCCAAGTCAAAGCATTACCACTGATCATTGTCCCTTCCCCTGATGACTGATACTGCTGATTAGTTAAATGGATGGCATAACTATTCAAAGCACCAAGAATAATAAGCGCAAAATCACTCATCACACGTGAGATGAGCAGCTACTGCTCGCGTCCCATACTGATACATCTGAGGCATGTGAAGCTATGATGCCTGCAGGAACTGGTCAGCTAAGAGAATTTCAGTGGTCCTTCACTCCGTGTTAGTTGCTGCTGAGCTGTATTCAGATTTTGGCCCCAACTTGAGTAGTCTGAAGGGCTGCCATCCATCAGAGTATGGAAAGTGCAATGTTTATGTCACAGCTGAGCAGTTTTAGCTGCACTATTGCCTCGTGTCTTCACTGCTCTGGGTTACGCCGCTGCAGTTGCACTGAACTTCGAGTACAGCTCTCTCCATGGCAAATTCCAGGTGATTTTAAAAAGCCTTCTCAGGATTTAGGAGACTGTGAATTAAATCCCCCAGAAGCTGGTGTTGTTTTCCTCTGCAACTAGAAATAAGAATGAAATTGTGATTTTCTATAGGGTAAAACAGCTTCTGTTGAAGATTCTGGAAATCTGCCACAAGGTCTATGCAGCAGCTGTTGTGAAGTAGGGGGAAATGGTAGAGAGCTGGGAACCGAGACCAACAGCTGCAGAATTATTTTTTACAGCTGTCTCACGCTCTTTTCCTTTGATACGCATCTTTTGGTTTTGTGGTATTTGAGAACAGTTTCTCATGACAAAACCCCACTTCTGGGTCTGGGGTGTAGGGTGAGCACCCCCGAGTGACAAGAAGGTTCCCTGCTTTTTTGTGATGAGTTGCCTGGAGAGCACTTCCACTGGCTTGAGAAAAAACAACATTTTTTCTGTGGAGAAGATGTGCAAGAAATAGTCACTGCACTTTTGGAGACCCCTGGTAGGTGATACTACTGAGGAAGACTGCCCAATAAGAAAAGAAGCACAGCCTGCCCCTGTCCTGTGTCTGAAGATGTATGCCATTCAATGAGATACTAATGGAAAGCTACCAACTCCTGAGCTGCCCTCGTAAAGTTGTCATCCTCACCTCCCAAGTAACACCTGATTAGGGTACCCACCATTCCCTGACAGAAATATTCAGCCCCCTAGGATCTCCAGGTTTTGCAGGCAGGCATCGATGGAGCCCAAACGTCCTTTCTGTGTGCCACCTCTAATCTCCTCCCAAAGTCCAAAGTACCAGAAACACATTGTGTTTCACAGGAATGCCACAGTAACTCWTCATGGTGGGTCTTTGAGGATGTAGATAGAATTGCCAGGCAAGATTTAAAAACTCTGGACTTTACAAAAGCAATTGAAACGATGTGATCACCTTTGCATGGAAGAAAAGAGGATAACTATGCAAAAACATCAGGAAATGTTTTAAGCAGGAACTCTGTAAGCTTTAGGTATATGTTCACAGTTCCCTCAGATATATAATTCCCTACTGAATCTCTCAACACATATTATTCTTCATACATATTATTATAAAACAACCCAATTCCATCCTTTTGTCACATTTCAGCCCTTCAATCATACTTATGACATGTTGCAAATTGATATTTTTTCCACAGGAAGTGGCTGAAAATTTGTTTACTGATACAAAAATGTGAAGTCAGGTTTCTGAGAGCTGAGGTATGTTACTGAATTAATCCCTTCTCACACCTTGTGCTTTGTTCTGATGTGTTTCTTAGATAAAAGCTACCTCTATGACAAAAGAGTTTGTCATCCGTTCTTTGTCATAACACTCTCTGCAGAGAATGCATCATTTCAGAAACCTCAGCATATAAAAAGAAACTGCTCTAAGATTACACCATAAAAAGACTTTTAGCACACTGTAAAAGAAATATAAGTAGTATTCAGTTACCAAAAGTGGTCTTCYATCACCCACACCTTCATCATCTTTAACCAATTTAAAGATTGCATTTGAGAAATCCTCACCTAACATACAGAGTTGACTTACAGAACCTGGAAAAGCTTTTAAGTTCCTTTCAATGGCATTACAAACAGACAACCATTTCTGGTGAATAAGCCTCAGAATATTTGTGTATTCTGCTGAAAAAATGAAACATATCCTGAAATTCCTAGACTTTCTGGCATATGAGAGTGATTAGAAAGCTTTTTTGCATAACTTTCAAATAAAGAATTATCAGTTACGTACGTCATTGTTTTATGCAGCATAGGATCTGAGCGGCTAGATAGAAGCAAGTATTCTTGAATTTATTCAGATAGATACTAGAATATTCCCCTTGTAAATCTATATTAATATGACTATGATAACTATTTAATTCCAATTATCTAAAGTATCAGAGGTCACTGAGAAAAGTATGTCCTTTTCGTCAAAGTCTTTAATTATTTTCTATTTTTAAAACAGGAGCTATTGTATTTTCTGAAATATATAAAGCTTTTTTTTCCTCCAAATTATAGGTGRAAGAGTCACCCACTTCAGATTAAATAATCTACTGTCACAATCATGATTTCTTTGCTTGGCACACTTTTTATTGCTTCTGTAGAAGTCACTTCTGCCTTTTTCTTACTAACAGAATAAGTTGTTTCTTAGCAGAAATGCTGGAATTGATTTTTATGATTTTCTCTTTTACTATGCTGTCCTATGTCTGATGATTCAGCATGAAAAACTGGAAAGCTCTTATCTTTTTTGATCTATGTAGAATTCTACAGTGAAGGGGTATCTCTTGTTTTGCTGATGGGATGTTTTAATCATCTTCAAAGTCATGCCCATCATGTATATAGGTATATAATTAAACAAAAATAGAAATACATGAGGGACACAGCCAACCCTAATTCACAATCACTTACTTGCCTCTTTAGTGCCTGTATACATGTCTATTAGATAGACAGGCATCACATATGACTGTATATGACATTTTAAGCAGGTAGGATAGCACAATCCTATAGAGGATTATTACAGAGGGTAATTTTAACTGAAGATCTTGGAAGTAGACTAGAGCTTTTCTGGAAGTTACCTAATGTATCTTCTTACACTTCAGCAGCAGCTGAAGCTTTCCATATGAAGTTTATGAATGAACTTATGAAATTTGGGGTTCAAGATTTAATTCAATCACTCACAAGTCTCTCTAGGAGTAAGCACTCACCATACTTCTCTCAACTGTTCCTAGTCTTCAGAAAACAGAAAGAATTTCCATTTCATGGTTTTTTGGGGGATGTGCTCCACCTCTGCTGTCTCTGGAATGCTCATGTGGTCTTTATCCTAAGCTCAGAAGGGTCCCAGCTCGCTTTCCAGTTCCCTCAAAAGGCCATAACTCTTCTTTGTGCAATGTGATAGTGTGTGTGGGAGAATACATCAGTGACATGGTAGAATCCCCAGTTGCTGAAATTCTCCTTTATTTATAGGATGCTGAGCCTGTTATGAAACTTCCATAAAGCTCTGGTAAAGCCACTACTTAAAAAAAATAAAAAATATGGAAACCAGAAGGGCTGGTTTGTTTCATATTTCTGCCCTTCCCACAGTACTCACTAAACATGTGCAATAAAATATATTAGACTTCAAATAACGTTAAGTATTTTCTGTTCCTATAGCCCTACGTCAAGCCTTTGAAAGGTTTCTTTTTTGCATGCCATTTCCCTAACTGGGTTACAAAAGCAGAAATAAAAGTGTGGGGGAACAGTAGTCTTCAATAGCCAATGGCTCAAATACAGCTCCACACCCATGACTTTATATTTCAAGTGTGCAATTCAGGAGAGCCACAGATTAACAAAAAGTTATATTTTTTCCTAGGCTTTGTCTTTAGATTTTTTGGAAAGATTTCATTTCCTCAGGCTGAACTCCAGCCTGAAACAGGTTTTAGTCAGCAATTAGATCTGTTGGTGTTGCCTGGCAAAACTCATGCCAGTAGCATTTGACTGAATGGTTCAGCCTTCTCCATATCCTTCTGACAAGTGAATGAAAAAAAAAAATGTCCCTTACAATTAAAGATGGAGTGCACCCATGGTGAAAAAGGTTTTTCTGCCAGCAGGGAGTGCTGACCCTCATGGGGTCTCATCAGCCTTTACAGACTTGAGTGCATCAGAATCTGCCCATTTTTGGACATTGTCCTTAAAACCTACCTCTGGTTAGCTAAGCCCAGGAAGATGCTGGCTCACTCAGAATGTGTTGTCATTAATGATGTAGTTCAGATCAGAATTATGCTTTTGAAGTGATTCTCCTGGTTGTGTCCACTTACTGCGCTTTGGTTTGCATCACAGAGAGGTCTTGGCATGTGTGGATGAGGTCTTCCTAAGGTGCCTAAAACAAACTGCCTTTCAGATGAAGGAATCAAACGGTATGCTTCAGGACTGCGCTAAGTGTGCTCCAGCCACTACTGGGCAGTCAGTCCAGGCGACCAGACAAAAGCTGAAACACGTCTAATGTCAACGTTGGCTCATCACCACAACCTCGGATTGCAATCTGCAAAGTATTAGCTCCAACTGTGCCACATAACTTTCTGATGTAGACGTAGCCTTGGCAGGAGAGAGCTGCGGAGACGTTTGCTTTTAGAGGTCAGAGGAAAACATCTTTTGGGTAGCAGAGTCCTATGTTCAGAGTTCATGGTTCTASTCATCATGCTTCCTGCATTTGCATAATAGATTTTGAAATCAAAAGGGGGTTTTGGACATAGTAAACTGGGAGGCCACTCTACAGCCTCGCGGTGGCCAAAAAACCCAAGCTGCTTGATTTTGTCTTTAATGAAACTGTGTCTAAGTCATGATGTCTACAGGCACGTGCTTTCAGACTGGATGTTGGGAACTCATGGAAGACCTGCAAATTAAAATTTGATTTGAAAAAATGGGTCACTTCACGGCCCCCCTAAAAGAGAGCAGCAGTGTGTGCACTGGACCCAGCTTGAATGAAGTGGGAGGTAGCTGCTGGCCTATGTTTGCACCTGCACAWCTTTGCTGTGAATCACTGTCCTTGCTTGGAAACTAGAGCATAGCTGACCTTCCAGGRATGGGATAAAAACCTACCTTCTGGGTTGCAATGTTACCATCATTGACAGCTTTGTGTTGCCCTCCTTGGCAAAGTTTTAAGTAAATAGCTGAGTTCAGTGTCGGTCTTGCGTCCTCTAAGTTTCCATTTTCCCTTCTGCTGCAATTTGGTTTTACTGCTCCACTGCCACAAGGAGCTTCGAAGCCAGTGATGGGCCCCAAGAAGATTTTATCAATGGGGAGGGAATGTGATGGGACACAGATATTTAGCAGAAAACCATAGAGCATCTTGTTGTCCCCACTGGTATTTAGGTCATCCCTGGTAAAATAAAGGGACAGCTGGATAAGTGCAGCAGCTATTTTTGGCTCCTGGAACAATCATTTTGGATTAGAGGAAGCTAGGGCCAAATTAAAGAGACCTATCGCTGTCTTAAATTTTCGAGGATTAATGACTAGTCAGTTAGCCCTAAGAAGGGTGAGCAGGAAGATGGAAGATAATCTGTTTTAGCAGCATTTGTGAGCTGCATTGTCGCCAGCATTTGCCCAGAAGAAACATTCAGGCACATCATGTTTACAGCAGCTGCTCTGCAGTCTGAACAATCAAAACACAGATTTCTCCCGACACCCTGAAACTGAAGCAGGCCATGGTGAAGCTCCTGCGCACAGATGAAAACTCCCAGCTATTATTTTCTGTTTATTTATTGTGCCTGCGGAATGGACTGTGGGGGCCCCCCGGTGATTTCCAGTCCATCCCGCTGTGCCTGCGTGGGCAGAGGCACCACGGCTCTCTCGCAGTGGTGGGAAGCAGCCAGGCTGCCTGCAAAGGCAATGCTGAACATAGAGCTGGGTCTATCGCTCCGGAGAGCTCGCGCTGCCCGTGGCGAGAGCCAGGATTTCCAGCCTGTGGTGCTGAGCGGGTCATTGTTTCCTGTAGCAATCCTTCCCCAGGATGAGTGATAAGGAGGAGATTAAACTTGCAGTGTGACCCTGCTTCTGGCTGTTGGAGACTTTTGAAGAGACTGTGGTGGTGATCACTTATGAGCTAGGAGATTATAAGTAGCTTCTTGTCTTTTAAAATGCAGAGCCACCACTCCAGTTACAGTGGATGTGAGACCTGCCTGGTTACAGGAGAAGAGGATAAGAGCTCACTTGGAGGATAAGAGCTCACTTGGACTTAATCCAGTCCAGCAATAGAGAGAAGTACAATGAAATCAAGCATTTCAAAATACAATTATGCCAGAAACAGTAAACTGTGCTCAAAGGACAAATTCTGCACCAAAATTTCAAACCCTGCCTGTTTATGTGCATTCAGGAACAATTTTACATCAAAGCAAATCTTTTTTTTTTATGATGGCTGAGTCAGAAGGCAGTGGGATTTCCTCTGTAGAGAGCTGTACAGCTTTTTCTTTAGAGAAGCAAGGTCTTGCATGGTTGGCATCGAGTGGAAACCAGGAGAGCTGCCGGACCAAGAGTCGTAAGAAGTGGGATTTCTAGTCCAGATGAGCCTGATTGTGTTAAAAAGTACCAAGAGGCTGTAGCAGAGCAGTGGGCTAAAATCCAAATTACCCCTTATAGCTTTCACAGGGCTACAGCAGGTAGCTCCCACCCTGATAGAGTGAAATTAAAGGGCATGTTTCAGCCTTCAGGTCCATGAACAGAGCTCGATGAACTGCATTTTACAAAATCTGCTCTGTTTCTTTTGGATGTGTGAGTAACTAGGCTGGCACCTCCAAGCCATTAAGAGCCCAAGACTGCTCCATGGGCCATGTGTAAGGTCCTTTGTCCTTTGTTTGCAGCTTAGTCTCAGGTTTCATATGACTGCGAAGACACCGCAGTTTCAGAAATCTTAATATGCTCGTTCCTTGAATAGGAATGTCCACTCATCAGTCTAGTTTCCTAATAACTAATGACCTTCTTATCTGGCTTAATTTCCTAAAAAAAATTTTCAAATGCGAACTCATCATTGTTTTTTCTTCTTCTATTGATTTGCTCAGCCCTGTTCACAGGCCTGCAGGGTTACAAACCCTCTCTGATCATATGCTAATGAGTCATTAGTACTGACTGTCTGTTAATGTGAATAAATCACTCCTTCTTAGTCACTCTTTGTCCAAATAAAGAAGTCTATTCTGATAACAAAAATGTTACAACCAGCCAAGAATCAGTGAGATAAAATTAGAACAGCTCTTCCTCAGGGCTGCCAGGAGCAGGGGTCAGCTGGCTCTGCCTCTGCCTGGCTGGTCCTCACTACCACTGCACCCTTGTTTTACCCCCTTGCTTTATTTAAGCATACGCGTTCACTTAACTACTCTTTGAGTCTAAGATTGCATAATCGTGTTTCAGTCAGATTTTAACGTCTTTAGATGGCTAAGAACAAAAGGTCAACACTGTTGTTTGTTAGCTGTGTAACTTTACTGAAGTGTGACTTTCCACCATAAAACTGGTACAAGGTCATTTTAAGATATTTTTACACTTTCGTTAGCAAAGGGGAATTACCCATTCACTTCTGGACAAGGTTAAATAGCTGACAACAGTTACAGGTTAAATATTAAGCCATTGGTCCTTCATTTCAAGTAAGAAATTGCAGTTGTCTTCAAAAACACTTGAAAGTTCAGGCAGCATCTTGGAACTGGTACAAGGAAAGGCCACTTTTAATTAGCACAAGGGAACTGTACAAATTTTGAGCCAGACTCCACCGTCTTGCACCTTCATACAACTTTGCAAGGGTAACAAAGGACATATATTGCTGTTTGAAAAACTCAGCATATTTTTTTCAAGAACAACCAGTGTTTGCTTGTGTTATATTCAGCAGGACTGAAGATGCAATCAGATGAGATGGCCGAGCTGACTTCACAGCTTGCTATTGCTAAAAAATAGTTCTCTTTTTTTTTTTCTTTTCCTGCGTTAATTTCTACCACTTTCATGAGCTCAGCTGCCTCCTTGCAAGGTCAGATAGCACCAAGTTAGCCCAGGGAAAAGCTGGGGACCACTGGGGTAAGAGGAAGAAGGAGGGCACCGGTGACAAAAAGGAGGAGGAGGAGGGGAGGGAGAAGGACTGCTCCTTTTAGCAGCCCTGAGCTGCTGGATTACTTCAGCCTATTTGGTCTGATTGGACCCTTGGGGTCCTACAGTAGATTTGCAGTAGCCCAAAGTCTCCACAGTTCAAGCATTTAATAAAATTAAATTTTTAATTTAATAAAATGTTTAGGCTCCTGGTTTTTTGCTAGATTTGTAACTTCCTTTTTGATTTGCTTTTCAAAGAGTTTGGTAACAGCTAGCATCAATACCTTATTGTTTTTGGGTCTGTGGAATTATGATTATCATGATAACCTTGAAAATATGAACTAAGTTGAAGTCACCCGTTTGCTCACAGCTTGCAATAATAGCTACTGTAGGGGGTAAAAAGCCGCCTTCATTTCAGACAGGGACTGTGCTTCTAGAGTGCATTATTTTGGTATTTTTTCTAAAATGTTACTGAATTTGCTATTTGTACTCTAAAATGTACATTTAGAGCTCGTTGCTCGTTGCATTTGGCCACCAGCCATTTCTCACCCCTTTTCATAGCCAGGACGTGCTTGCAGCTCGGTTTTCCTTCCCGATTTTCCTCACATGGCTTTCTGGGCTGCCTGAACTATGGCACATGATGCCTGAAGTGCTAAACCTTTACCTGAGTACAAGCATGTGCCCTCATTTACTATCCAGCCATCCTACCAGCGCTGGACTAYAGCATGCTGCAGCTTAGCTCTTGAAATCTCCTTGGGGATGTGGTTCAGAGCAGAGGCAAGAGATGCAGCCAGCATTTCTGAAGGTGGCCATGACCCACGTTCTGCATGTTGTGTGGCTTGAATGACTAAGTCAGGCAGAAACAGAGGCTAAAAGGTGGCAGTCTGTAGCTGTGTAGAAATAGGGAAATTTTTTTAACTGCATTGAACATGTGAAAGCTCCTAATTCACAAAGGTTCAAAGCCAAACTTAGTACTTTATTACGGTTGTGTTTAAAATTGCCTCGAAAAGAACTGGAAAAGCCTAAGCATCCTAGGATGGCCAGGAGGCCATTTAAGAAGGTGAAGTGCCTCAACTCAATTTTGTGGTCTCCCAAAACACACGTGGTATTGACTGTGAGTCCTTCTAGTTTCTTTTAGTTCAAACTAAAAAAGATGCTTTCCACACACCTACTTAAACTTGCGCTGAGATGAAGAGGGAACTTCCCAGAGAGGAGATGGCTGTGTAAAGATCACCTAAGAGCTTTTCCTGACTGCACCTCAAATGCTAGTTGCTCCTGGCTGGCTGAGCAGTACCTAGCTGTACGCTGATGTGGTCAGGGCAGCAGTGGGTCAGGCCGTGCACCAGGAAAAAGGTCCGTGCTAAAGTTCACATGTAGACGTGTTTCAGTGGTGCTGCAGGCTTCGTGCAGTTGGGGAAAAAACCTAAAACCTCACTATTGTGATGTTTTATAAACAGCATCTACTGTTGCTTTGCTTTTGAGAACTGGTACTTGGCTATTACTGTAAAATTTCTAAAAAGTTTCCCTTATATTGTATTTTATTGATGCCAGTGCAAATCTGATTAACTCTAACAGATAACTGAGGATCCATCTCTTTCCAAACGGTGAGAGGTGTCCTGTAACATTTGCCGGCTGCATTAGCTTAGGTTCAGGGGTGGTGATCACAGCTATGGGACTGCTTTTTCTTAAGTAATACTCTAATTCATTTAATAATGCAAATGTGGTCCCAGCAGYGCAGCTTTACTGCATAATGACTAATCTCTGTCACGGCAGGATGCCGAGAATGAGTTTCTCTGGGAAGCTGTGGGTATGCATAATGAAGAGCTACCCCTCATAAAGTCTTTTTAATCAGGAGTCTTTCTCAGATCAATTGAGTTAAATGAGCTTGCACTTTGTAAACACAAGGGTCCAAGTCTCAGACTTGAGTAAAACACCACATCTACTCTGAAGTCAGTGAAGATTTAAGTAAATTGACATCCTAGCCCTAAGAGTTAACTTTTATGCTCATATGTGGGAAAAGGAAAGCCAGTGAATATACATAGAGTCTGTGATACTGCTTTGTGTGCATGCATTTCATTTTCCCTCTAACAACCTTTGAACACAAGTCACAGCCAAGGACTCTGTATCTGTCAGTATATTTCAACCAAATTTGAAAAAAAAAGACACATGTTTCAAAGGTGCGAGTTTCCTGTACATTTGAAGAAAGCAGGTGAGAAAGGAGACAGACTGTATGTATGGGTAGTACTCTGAGTACTTTTTTAAGTACGACTTTTTAAGCAAATTTCCCATTTGCCCACTCTTGCTGTGTGTTGTTTCGTGACACGGGGTGGTCTCAGTGTGTACGAACGGGATTTCTTTCAGATGAAACTGAACTGGGAGATGCTCTCCAGGGCTGTCTTTAATGTACTTCAGTCACATATGGGCATATAGTCCATGAGACCAGGCAAGGGATGCTCAAAAATCCCTGAAATGTAGATAGCAGAGACCGTGATGTCCTGTTCCTCTCTACAGACCTGGTTCTATTGGTCTGAACTTGCTTGCTAACATAGACATGGCCATCAGTGCCCTCGCCCAAGGCACCCCACCCTGGTTGACATCTGTCAGATGCTAAGTGCTCCAACTTCAGGAAAGCTTCTGCTGGAGTTCATACCTTATTAGATGTTGGGGAGCCTAGTCTCCCATCAAAGCGTGTCTCTCTTGATTGCACCTCAGCAGGGAGATCCCACTGGAAGCAAGCAGGTCTCCTGGGGTCTGGTGTTCACAGGACTACCTGTTTAATAGAAACAGCTCTGCTTCCAGTTTGGGATTTATACAAGTATAACTGCTAGAAAAATCTGTCCTGGGAGTCTGGACCACTGCACTCGTTCTTATGCATTAAAAATCACTTCAGCAACACATTTTGTGTTTGCGAGGCTGTATTCCCTCAAGGATTTGCAATTGAATGTCACAGCATTATAATTAGACATGAGAATCAGTACATAAAAATGACAAGTTTGCCTTTGATGGCCATCCTGAGTGTCAAGGTCAATAACCTTTTAAAAATGCAGGTATAATACAGGTATAACAGACTAATCTTTTATTCATAGGATCACCACCAAGGAAATGAATCTATGCTTCTTAATATGACCATTGACTTGACAAGATTTTGCAGGCTTACCCCAAATTCAGGTGCATCTTTTCCTTATTTCTGCTGTTAAATAGAAGGTAAGCCTGCCTTGAGCTCCAGTAAGGATAATAATTTAGATTCCCAGTACAGACAGACCCAGGAGAGTAAGATACTCTTCTTTTTCCTTGACTGTTTCTATGTTGACTACAGAGGTCAGAGCAGCCAGTCATAAAAATTCAGATGCTGTTGTGGTTAAAGTCACTTTGTAAAAGAGGCTGGAAGCATCTTACGTTTTTAACTTTTTTTTGCTACATATTTAATGAAGTAAGAAAGATAAGTTCTTTTCATGCCAAAGATGCAAAGTAGAAAAGCAGGATCAGTTAATAATTTCTGCCTACTTCCAACACCATTTGCAAATACTGTCCCCTTAGAATTTCACACCAAACAGATTTTGTAAAAATTTAAGCCTCTAAATCTCATCTCTTAATTTTTTATCACACATGATGTGTCTGGCAGAGGGAAAGCCCATAGCCCACCCAGGGACATCACACAGACTCTGCAGTTGTGCTGTATAAGCACAGCAGCTACTGCTCCCACTTTGGGGTGGAAACATTCCAGTCTTCTCATGGAAAACCAGCGTAGCAAATCTATTTCTTCTGTTAAAAGCAGGGGTTTGCCTTTATTTTCTGGCCATGAWAGCATGATCCATTTTTTCTCACATACTTGTCCAGTTAAAATTGTAATTAATTATTACAAAGCCATGTCTGGCTTCTCTGGCTTTAGAGTTTCACAAAGCAAGTCACCACTAGGATGGGAAACCCAGGATGGTCTGTTGAAGAGCTGATAAAAAGACGTCTAAATTTGGTTACACAGAGAGTCATAAAAGAAGAACAAAGGGAACCTCCCTGGGTTATCTTCTGGGTTCCTTCTTCCAGTGCTTGATGACAAGCGTAAACCTGAGGACTGTTTCAGAAGGCCAGATCTTTTTGCCTGAATTTTTGACCAAGTCATCTGGACCTAGACCTCCTTCCTGTCATGCTATGTGAGAGTGTATATGAGAACTATAGCGATGTGTCATCTTATATAATGTGCTGCCAGTGAGCAGCAAGGAAATCTGGGAGGGACTACTAGATAAGGCTCAGAGAAAAATTCATCATAGATTATAAACCTGTTTTTTTGGGCTTGTGGTAAAATCAGATGTGGGATCTTCATGAGAGGGAAATTTAGCTCATGAATCATGTTTGAATTTTTCTTTTTAAGCACAACCACTATCCATTTATTTAAATGTTTAAAAGAGACAGAGAGAGAAAGAGAAATTATTTCCTGTTCCCCCACTCAAACTTTTCTCTCGCCTGATCCGAGAGACCTTCAAGGGAAAATGGACTTAAAACTACTCCTTTGTGAAAGTTATAACCGATAAACTGGTGTGAATTTCACAGCCGTTCTCAGGAGCTATCTGAATACTGTCTGAAAATGAAATAGGGTGTTAAGGATATTTCTTATAAAGAGATCACCTGAATTTTGTCACTGGAGTTAGGTGACCTAAATTAATTTGTTTAGCAAGATGTTAGCTAACATAGAATCAGTTATAGTGTTGATATTTTTATCTTCACAAACCTACATAAACCTACAATCCATGTAGCTTAAATTGTCACTGCAGCATAAATCAAAGGCATTAGTATATCTCTTCTGAGGATGGCGTATATGTTAAATGTCTATGCTCATACACTAGATTAAATTTTATGATTAGCAAGATGCAATAAGCTTTAATAAATATACTCACTAAGGAGGGTGCCCAGAAGCTTTTAAAAAATTGTATTCCTTATTAATATGTTTAAAGACTGTCACTGTGAGCAAAAAAGCACAGATATAGAAGTTCAAAGGAAATCGTGTCTCTACTCTGCCCTGTAAAGACCAGCCTGTTCACAGCATGGCCAGATCAGCCAACGTGCCTGAGGTGGCCGATGATCACAGGTGAGTGTCTCTGGCAGGAAACCTGCAGCTGAAGAGGGATATTTGAGCCCCAGCCTTGATGTGAGGTGGGGACCCAAGTACTCCAGTTACAAATCTGGCATGAGGACTACTGGTGAGAGAGAAAACAGGGGAGAACAAACAGCATTTGGCTGGTTTCTGAGGGATGCTCTTCGCAAGGAAATTCTCAAGTCTTGTTGATGCCTTCATAAAGCTGATGTCTTTATAATGCTTCAGGAGTCTCAGAGGTTGTTGGGGAAATTGCTTTGCTTCCACCTTCAGGAACCGGTAATACTGTATTCCTTGGCAAAAAACATTTTAAAATTTTTTTCCTCGGGGCTCAAACAGAAGCCCACTTGGGATCTGGGAGAATAACAACTCCTAAACTCTACCATTTCTGTAGCTTGCTAACATTGTTTACCATTATGACCAGGACAGGAATTTTGGAGGGAAGGCTCGGGTAGGGCCGAACAAGAGCAATCGTCAAAATCTATTCTGCAAGCATGCCAAGAAAGCACTAAAGGTTGGTGGTAGTAAGTGCTGTGCTCACTGCTGGCTGCAGGACTCAGCTCTGCCTCTGCACAACCTGACTGTTCTCTACTTAGTTGTTGGGGTTTTTGCATTTGGGTTTTTGCATTTGGCCTTTTTCATTTTTCAGGGCCTAATTCTTTTCCAGGTTATCTAAAAGAACCTTTTGGATAATCGCTAAAATGATCTGAAAACCATTAGCCAAAGACAGTGTAAAGAAGACAGCACAAGCACCATAGTTCTGTGTGTTGTTCAGCAAAATGAGAAGAGAGACCTACGCTGCTAGAGTGTTCACGTTATTTGAAAAAGTATTCTCAAAGTACATTAAACTCCAGAAACATAATATGGCAGTTCCATTTTACCCCTAGTCTACCATGAAGTAGTACCACACCTGACCCACCTTTATCATGGGTCTCTGTACTATGGACGTAGGAATGTGAATATTTTAAAATTGCCACTCCTCAACAAAGTGAGCACAGCCTGTCCCAGCCTTTATCAGATCACAGTAATAGCCTGTGTTTGCTGGATGCAATGTAGTCCTAGGTTTTAAATGAAGTGTACCCACTGTGTGACAGAACCCATAACAACAACAGCTTTAGATGGGGAATAGTGTTTGCCTTTGAAATATTCCAGACATTGTCCAGCTTTTTCAAATTGTGTTGTGAAAGCAAATAAACGTTCACACTTAAAAATCCCTTCACTGATTTATTGCCGTAACTCATTCTCACTGTATTTTTTTTTTGTTGGCTATGAATTGTATACTTCATATAGAAAGCCGTGCTCTTCAGGAGGGAAGCAATTTCCAATTACATATTCCTCGTAAGAAAAAATATTAGAGTGATAATGGTTCCTATATTTAAATTGTCAAATAATTTACATTGTGAGATTAAAAAAAACCCCACAACATCAACAAAGGCTGAGCATTTCCAAAGAGTCTCTCCGTTAGCCTGCCTGTAAAACTGAGGGATGCTAGCACCTGACGGTTATCTCAGGCTGGGATGTATAGAGCCTTGGTGAAAAATAAGGAATAATGATAAACCTGAACACATGTGCTCTTAGTTTCCAATTCTCTCCATGTTGTAGAGGATTGAGTCTTTGTAGTGGGACTCTCTCCCTTTCTCGTACAGTTGCGCCCAAAACACCCCACACAGTCTGGAACGCGCAGCACTGAAGACTGAGTTTGCCTTGCATGTCATGGGCAGTGGTGGTGCTACAGGCTCAACCCCACTCACTCGTCCTGCCAACCTTCTTCTGCTCCCAGAGTCCCAAAGTTTTCTCCTGTACCTCTAGAGAACTGTTTTGGCTGCTTTATTCTTCCATCAAGTGCATTGTGCTGTTTCTCACAAAGATGCAACATCTATTTTAGATAATAATATTAAAAATGGATAAAGATATGGCGTTTGAAGTTCCTCTGGTTTTCCCGGTGTTAATAGTAAGTAGCAGATGGTGGAAATCAATTGGCTATTAATTTACTTTCATGTCAAACACTCAATATAATTAAGCAAAGTGTCATCTAAACTCTGATTACTTACTTTCAAATTAAAATGATGTGTAAAACAGACTCCTAATTATCATGCTAATGCCTGTGAAATGCTGTTTTCAGTTTCCAAGCTTCATAGGCTTTTTAGTATCAGACTTCAAAGCCTCCTGACAGGAATTATGGGTAGGAAGGTCAGGACTTAAAGCTAGATTTTTTTCATATTATCCTTCATGTGGGAGCCCTCGTTTCAGTTGTTAATTCCCTTTGCTAAATTTCACACATGCAACGAAGCATGACTATCAGTGTTATACTCAGGGGACCACTTGCTCCACCTGCACTCATAAAGAAAAAGTGGTATTCTCCCTGATACTACTAGAAATTATCCAAGTGCATCACAGGTGTGATTTAAACCTTAATACAGTATATATCTGTGTTTATATTCAGAAAAAAACCTATTTGTGTTAGTATTAATTAAAGCCAAATTAGAGGAACAGAAAAACAAATCTGACTGAGGAAAACATCATCATGCCATTTGCTTTGTAATTGTGCACATACCTAATTACCCTTCCATAGAGATGAAACATCAGAAAGGACTCTCAAGCCCCTTTGCTTATTATCTGCGTTAGTACAACATTTTTCCTCTATAAGCTATCACATCCAACCTTGTTTTCAATGTTTCAAGCGACTGATAATTTTTTTTTTTTCTCCTGGGGAAAACTCTGTTTAATCTTTTACAGACTGACCAAGGAAATCTTTCCAGATACTCACCCAGCTTTTTTTATTCCTCTGAGTCATCCAATCCCTCCGATGTCTGCTGCCGGACTTCAAAACAGGATTATTATATGTGGCTTACAGACTGCGAACTGGATGTAGGATTAGCCATTTTAGCTTGATCCTACCTGATAAACTGTGAAATAGTAGTGGGAGAAGAAACCTTTTTCCAAGTAATAATTTTCCACATAAGTAATGTCTCTTTAGAAATATTGTTGCCTCAAATAACAGGAGAAAATCATAACAATTGCTGTGAGTGGGAGGGAGGATGATCCACGCAAAAATTCTTTCTCGTTAAAATTTCTTGAAAAGGTCTGAAAATCAGCCTCAGCTGAACAACAAGGAAGAAAATCAAGGAGCGGGGCAAAGATCAGCAAGGCCTTCATCATACTTCATTAGCAGAGAATACGCGTGCCTTCGTAGCACGGCAAAAAGCAACCTACAGGCAGAAGCTCCTTTCAACAAGGGGAAGAAATAAGGAGACCACTTGCCAAGTTTTAAGAAAACTAGCCATATAGGGCTTTGACCAGCCTGTCAGTGGGAGGCCAAGGACAGCCTGCGTAGATGATACAAAAGCAGCTCTGGGAAAAGTTTCTAGAACGTCTCATACAGTGTTGGGTGATTTGCTTTTATATAGCTGACAAAACTCAGGACTGTCCCCGGGACTCCTGACAGCCCTGCATTTAAAGAAGCAAAAGGACTTAGCTTCTACTTTGGAGAWTAAATGCATTAATTTTTGTCATTAGCAAAGTTACAACCTCAGCGTACTGTGGCAAAAGCCATGCTGAAGGCTACCCAGCTTCCAGCATACACCCTGTAGATAGTGCAGCTTGCACAGGGGCCACATCAGCAGATGCAGGGCCCAGAGCACATCACATTCGGACATCTTCATCACCTCCTTCCAGGCCTTTATAAATGATGCTCAGCAAAACAAACCAAGTTCATTTTAAATCAAACTATACTCAAACAAAAATAAAACAAAACCTGCACTCCTTAAGAAGTGCCACCAAAATGATTCGTATAAGGACAATGCTTTTTATTAGAGATGCTAACATGAAACGTATTTGCTGGACTCAGGAATGGGACCAAAACACCTCTATGTCAAGGCAATAGGTTTCCAGGTAATGAAGACCAGTATCACATCTCTCACTTGCCTCTGCGTGGGAGGGCGCTTGCTCAAACAGATCAAACCCATCACAGTGCTCAGAAGTGCAGGAGAACAGCGGGGTCATAGGTATTACCTAAATGATGTAGAATGACTGAAATCAATGACTACTTGAAACCAAATGACATTGAAAAGATGGATATGCTTTTGAGAGCTAGATGTGCTTGTGCAAATGCGTGTTACGTGTGAGAAGCTATATAGGCACTGAGATACAGTGGCCCTGCCTACCTGAGTGGTACTCAAATACCTGACCATTGAATACAAACTGGATGAAAATACAATATATATTCTTCACCTCCAATGTCTGTCAATGAGATGGGAATGGAAACAAATGTATGACATCGTGCTTTAATTGAAAACATAACTGTACTTGCCTTGAAGGAACTCTGTTGCTTACTAAATGTAGGAATATCACAACATCTCATGATAAAAGATGCCAGTTCTGAAAATCTGTATCTTATTATGTGGCTGTTGAAAAAGAAAACAGTACAGAAAATAATAACATTTCTGACAGATAAGAAACATCCTCATTTATGAATGTTGTGTCTTGCCTGGTTATTATATTCGCTCTATGGGTTGAGGGGATTGATCAAAAAACTCAGGCAAAACTTACTGCAGCAATTTAGGAAATAACAAAATGCACCAACCCACTCTGCACCTCGGCTGCAGGAAACAACTCTCTAGGGCAGAGCTGGCAGGACCGAAGTGTTTGCTCAGAAAGGCAGCGCAAAGCCTGCCATCTTAAGCTGCATTCAGGTTATTGGACTTCAGATCACCTTCGGTCTTGCGGGTTAGTACGTGTATCCCTGGCTCCACAGTAGGACAGGATTGATGCGGTGGGGGAAGGTGGAAGGGAGAAATACGTTACCTTCCACTGTGCGCCTCTTTCTACAGAAAGGATGCGGGGATGGGAAGGACGGGCGGTGGCCCGCGATACGGACAACTGGAGGACCAGGACTTAGTGTTAGGGATTTCAGCAACAGGTATAATATTGAAAAAGGAACATGAAGAACTTGTAAGGGTTGAAAAGGTTGGCCTCTGAGAAAAGCAAGGAGAGGAACCGGCTTCACTGGTCAGCGCTGGAGAAGGTAGATCTAATTAATGCTGCTACCATGAGATGTTAGGGTGTTAAGCAACACAGACAGTTCTATGGAGTATTTCTCCTTTTAAAAATATTTTACAGTGACCTTTTCTTCTGTTGGTAAATAAAAAATTTAGTTTGGTTTAAGAAAGCTGTAGGTGACCAATTTGCCACTGACTCCGTAAGGGAAGAACTGCAAATGACCAAACACAACCAGATTTACAGGACGGTGAGCAATTGTCATGCATTGATACAGGCAAGGTCTTAAGCAACTATTTGCTCAGACATAAAAAACTTTCATTGTCTGGAATAAATTATTATCCGTGAAGAAGGCAAAATGCGGAATCTCTTTATAGAAACATAATAACGTAAATCTCTAAATAGGGTAGGAGCAGGGGAAATAATACACCATGGGAAAAACGGAGGCTATGGGAGAACAGAATATGAAGAATAGATCATGGTCAAGTTTTACTCAGTGTGTTGCCTTTTAAAATTCTGTATGGAATTTAAAATTATTTATAAGCATACACAGAGTTTTGTTGAAAGGGTTTAAGGAGAAGAGAGGTTTGGGGTCAAAATTTGGGCGAAGAGAACTAGGTGAGGGACTTCGTGATCAGAGAAGACATGTCACATGTAACAGAGAGCAGACAGAACAAGACACAGGGATTTCGGTGGGATAATGCGATGAGTGAGAATAACTCATGTCCACACCAGCTGGGAGTTAGCACCTTTGCAAGGTAGGTCATCTCTGCTTTATGATGCTTAACTTGGATTTGGAGCCCAACTTCATGCTCCAAAGATGTGAAAACTTTAAATTTCTTTAATCTTCCTGTGCTATAACTCAAAAGACACTTTATCAGATACCTTCTTGTCAAATGAGACATAAATCAACAGAGTGATCACAAAAYGTAAACCCTAAACCAGATTATCTCAGGCTCCAATGTTCAAGAGGTCTTTTGAGTTAAAATGTGATTCTCCTTTTATGGCTATTATAGATATAAATACTAAATGATTGCCATATTATTCAATTCTGTAGGTTAATATATTTTGTAGCTGTGTATAATATTTGGTTTGCCACTAGATCTTATTTAGAATTCAATCATACTCAGAATGAAGCAGATCGCTTACCAAAACAACACATTTAAGTCCCTTAGACACAAAAATAATGTCTAAAGTTTTGAAAGGCCAAAATATATACAAGCTAAAAGCAGACGGATGTCCATGTACTGAAAAGTAAAATATTCATGTCGTGATGTGCTTGTAAGAATCAAGGTAGGACTTAAAGTAAGTGGAAAGAAAGGGAACTACTATATGAGAAAATATGGACAAAAAGACAAGTGATAACCCTACACTGTTTATTTGAACAGACCAATAGGCTGTTCATACAAATAATGTCCTTAAAACTGTAGGTTGATGTTTTCACTTGGAAGTGAACAGTGATGTGAAATAATGGTAAAACCCCCATTAGTCATTCTTTATTTATTAAAGCTTCTTCCAACATATTGTCAAATTTGAAAAAAGGAATAGTTCTGGACAAATGGAAGTAACAATATGTGGAATAATAGTCACGCAGAAAATAGAAAAACCCCAGGTATTCTACAAAGATACATGAAGATGAGCTATTTTTAATAACTGGAAAGATTTGGATGCAATTACCTGTGATAAAATAGGGAAGGTAGATCCTTCTTGTTTGTATGCCATAAAAGCAAAACCAAAAAAAAACCAGAAAGGACAAATACTGCCCAAGAGGCCTCTGCTCCTTTTTTTCAATTTCATGAACGCCCACCTAAAATTTTTTCCGTTTGTTTTTAAACTGCAGCACTGAAAAAGGCAGATCAAATTTCCAACATTCAGAAGAGGATTTTTATAATGTAATATGGCTACAACAAGATAGCAAAATTGATTTATGTCATAGTTTACTGGGAATATCGAACACTTACTAAAGCGGAGAATAAAATGCCACTTTCTTTCTCACCATCCAGAGGCAAACCGTCAGAAGATGCAAACAATCAAAGATTTGCTCCAATGGAAGTATAACAATTTCCATCAGCCCGGGACAACTCCTGTAATGCTTTGCATGTCTAGAGAGAGATTAGGTTTATTTTAGGAATTCTCTGAATCATGAATTGATTAAATAAAGGAAAATAAAATTTTCCTGTATGTGATGGAAATAGTGAGAAGGAAAACATACTCTCTTCACAGATCTCAGAAAAAAAAAAGGATCATGTTTAAAAAAAAAGGATCATGTTAAAAACATTTTCTTAGCATTTTCTAGAACATCAACATCTTTCAGACAGTACAAGAAAATCTGTGTTTACTTCCTAACAGATGTTACATATTTGAAAGGGGATCAGAAAATATTTTTTAGATATAAATTTTGATACAGAAAGTGACAAACATACAAGACAGAAATCATAATGACTCTTACATATCCTAAAGCTAATCACTGCCTCACGCCATAATTTTTTATTCACATTGATGCCTTTTATCAGGAGAATTTGGAAAAGGTTGTGATAACAATTCCATTGGTAATCATCTGGAAAAATACACCTAAGCATGACAGAATTATTACAGATTATATCACTCAAATACAACCAGAAGCTGGCTCTATGGTTTTAGAGCTTACCTGCTAATATTTTAGTTGTTTTTGTACTGTATTATAAAGTAAGAATGTTGGTTTTATTATAATTAAGTTAGTCATTCCTTCTACTAAAAACTCTATAAAGATGACTAATCTTTGATGCAGTTGGATGCAGGCTGTAATAAAGTCCAAGTAAATAACACAGGGTTTTTTTTGGCTCCAACATGAATGTGCCAGCTTCTTTCTCACCTGTCCTCGAGGCTAAAGATTTATCCTTTTTTTGCCATCCTTATTATTACGCCCCGGTGTTCAAAAGGTAGAACTGTGCTAGGGGTAACACCACCATCTATTAAGCTCATGGCGTGTGCAGACTGTTACAGACCACCCCAGGGCTCCTGCTTTTTCCTGATAGCCACCTGAGGTTGTCCTACCGCCCTGACCTTGGGTTCGCTGCAGGCTCAGGGAGCGCTCTCTTGCTGGAGACCCGTGGTGGAAAAACTTCTCATTAAGAATAAAGTTCTGCCATCTGTCACAAGCCTCATGTAAACAGCTGAACCAAAACGTCTTGGCTTCCCCGGATCCCGAGTGCTTCCAACAAAAGTCAGGTAATGACTAATGACAGCCAGAAAAAAAAAAAAAACAGGCACAAGGCCACTGAAAACAGAATAATTTAAAGCCATTCTCACAACGTGCTAAACAAGAAGCAGAAAAGCGGGTGGGTAGAAGTCATCTCAGCAGCTCCCCCTTTTCTTGCTTGCTTGATACAYGTTTTTGGGTGACTTGATAACATCCATCAAGCACATGTACTGTACCATGAATAGTCTGGGAATGATACGCAGCTCCCCAGCTCAGCGTAGCTGGTTTCTGTATGAGGCATCTATACAACTCTTCAGCGCAGATCTGTCAACTTCTATAGCACTCTTTTTTTTTTTTTTAATAGTATAAACACAACTGATTTACACAATTTAGGGAACATGCTATAGTTTGAGAAACATAAATGCAGTGCAAATGCACTGAGGTGGGTGACAGAGTCTTTCAGCCCCCAATACTTGGACTCTATGCCATCTCACTAGCATCTCGAAGTCTTTCTACAGGCTGGCTCTCAGGGCCGTGAGGTTGGAAGTGAGTGAGGGGTGCCGGGGGCGGTGGGCCGAGGGGACAGGGTTACAGCAGCTGGTACCTGGGGCAGGGAAAAGGCAGAGGAGGTTGTTCTGCACCAGGGAGGGGGTGAGGTGACAGGGGAGAGGGACAGAGCAGGGCTTGTTATGGACATCAACAAGGAAGGCCAGACAACAAATAGCTTAATAAAATAGCAGGTTTTGTAAGATAGGATAAGAAGAGGAATAGAGATAGTGAGTACATCTTGCATCCCTTCAGATGATGGGCACCCCGTGTTCATGCAGCATCGGATGGAGCCCAGATGGATTTTCCCAAGAGATGCTGCGCAGAGCAGATCCTGTCCATGGAGAGACGCTCTCCCCCTTTTGATCATTTGAGCTACTATAGGATTTCCTCACAAGAAGACAACTCTATTCCTAAAGGATGCTTGCACGAGAACTTCTTGCTGCACAGTCAGATAAAGGCAAGGCCACGCAGGAGATGAAATCACCAGGATGGCGTGGGAGCTGCCCGCAGGCGGCTCTGTGACCGTGATGCAGCCGAGGTGACCCCGCGGCCAGGGGACCCGTGCAGCCCAGCGCAGTCCAAAGGCCCCACTGGGCAAGCAGCCCGGCACCCCCCTGCGCCCGCTCGCGACGGGCAGTGCTCTCCCAGGCAGAAGCGCTGCGCTCCACCTCTTGATCTGCACACAATCTACCTTTCTCAATGGTATTATAAGTCACAGATTATCTGAGTAGGCTGTCCAGCTAACAGACAGTTTCCCAACAGGCTGGAAGGTTATCTCCATCCTAGCACTCACCAGTGCAGCTCAGGCTGGTGTGGGGCAGCAAGCCCTACGAACAAGGCCCAGTAGAGCAGGCATGTTCAGGATCGCTAGCTCCTTGAATACAATGTCTTCTGCAAGGCTCCCAGTACAGAGGTTAGGGCAACAGGGAAGTGAATAGGAGAGGGGAAAAGGAGATGAGAAGGAAAAAAAGTTTTTAGAAGGTGAAGACAGACTAGGAACAGGGAAAAGATCATAGAATATCTCAAGTTGGAAGGACCTATAAGAATCATCAGGTCCAACTCCCTGCTCCTCGCAGGACTACCTAAAATTACACCATACGACTAAGAGCGTCATCCAGATGCTCCTTGAACTCTGACAGGCTTGGTGCCGTGACCACTTCCCTGGGGAGCCTGTTCCAGCGACTGACCACCCTCTCAGTGAAGAACCTTTTCCTAATGTCCAATCTGAACTTCCTCTGACGCAGCTTCATTCCATTTCCTCGTGTCCTATCGCTGGTCACCACAGAGAGGAGATCAGCACCTCCCCCTCCACTGCCTCACTTGAAGAAGCTGTAGATGGCAATTGGGTCACCCCTCAGCCTTCTCTTCTCCAGGCTGAACAAACCAAGTGACCTCAGCTGCTCCTGGTAAGTCTTGCCCTTGAGACCTTTCACCATCTTGGTCGCCCTCCTCTGGACACACTCTAATAGTTTGATGTCCTTCTTATATTGAGGCGCCCAAATCTACGCACAGTACTCGAGGTGGGGCTGCACCAGTGTGGTGTAGAGTGGGACAATCACCTCCCTTGACCAGCCGGCTATGCTGTGCTTGATGCACCCCAGGACACAGTTGGCCCTTTTGGCTGCCAGGGCACACTGTTGATTAGTATTCAACTTGCCGTCAACCCAAACCCCGAGATCTCTTTCTGCGGAGCTGCTTTCCAGCTTCTCGTCCCCCAGTTTATATGTATAACCAGGATTACCCTGTCCCAGGTGGAGAATCCGGCACTTGCTCTTGTTAAATTTCATACAGTTGGTGATTGCCCAGCTCTCTAGTCTATCCAGATCTCTCTGTAAGGTCTCCCTACCCTTGAGGGAGTCCACAGCTCCTCCTAGTTTAGTATCATCAGCATACTTACTTAATGTACATTCTATTCCTGCGTCCACATAATTTATAAAAACATTAAAGAGTAGCGGCCCTAAAAATTGAGTCCTGGGAAACCCCACTGGTGCCTGGCCACCAGCCTGATGTGACCCCATTTACTATAACTCTTTGGGCCCAACCCGTCAGCCAATTGCTCACCAATCGTATTATGGACTTACCCAGCTGTGTGCTGGACATTTTGTCTAGATGGAGTAGAAGAGCTGAACAGACTCAGAATTCAATGGCTGTAGAAAATACAGTCAGCTGTTAGAGCAACTATGAGACTCATCCAATGGTTTAGGCTGGATGGGATCTCTGAAGGTCCAACTCCTGCTATTGAAAGAAATGCTACTGAAAGAAAGGATAAATCGCATAATCAGGAAAACATTTCATAAAGGAGGTGACAGAGGCAGCAAATGGATGTGGCAGTTTATGCGGCAGTTTATGCAGCAGTTTGTGCAGAAGGACACACAGCGACTCTGCTCTGAACAGCATCCATGGCCTCAGCAATGGTGGTGATGCACTGCAGGGCACAGTCCCCAGCAGACACTGGAGCAATTTCCCTATAACAGAACCACAAAGTCACAGAACGGTTGAGGTTGGAAGGGACCTCTGGAGATCCTCTTGCTTAAACAGGGCCAGAGGCCTCGACCCAGAGAGAACTCCAGGAGGATGCAGCTCTCCACGTCTCAGGCTATAGGGAATGCCTAGGGCCTCTTGTGGAGGCTGGGGCAGCGGGAGATGGTCTTCTAGCCTGTAGGAGATGTGTGCTCATTGAGGATCTGTGTCACCAAGTTAAGGACCTGCAGGAGGAGGTCAGCAGTCTGTGCAGCATCAGAGATGACGAGGAAGAGAGGGACTGGATCTTCTCTGAGACTCTGCAGCTTCAAGAGCCTTAAGTAAGAGACTGAAATAGAGTGGGTGGATGCAGGTTTCTTCACCTGTAGAAGATGGCCTGAAGCAAAAGAAAAATTTTGCTGTTGCTGATTACATGGATGATGGACTTTTTGGATGGAAGAAATGGGAGAACTGGGGAAGGAACTATGAGGAATGTTGCAATTTACCCTGCCAGTATTCCTTCATGCACTCAAAACGAGGCAAAAATTCAGTCTAGTCTTGTGTAAGTTTAGTTTTGTTGACAGTTAATGCAGCATGAAAGGTAAACATCTACTCTCTAAGTTTTATTACTGCTGACTGTGCAGAAGTTTGCTTCTCATCAGTGAATTTCAGCGTGCACCACAGGCTTTTGGTATATGCCCCTTCTGCTTGGGTCTTTCATGCAAAGCTATTTGCAGAATGTCCTGTAAGGCTCACTAGTGCAGAGATTGCTTTTGCCCTCATTCTCTAGACATCCCTGCTTCAGTATTTTACTTCTTTAAATGGTTATATCTGTGACTGGAAATGTAAAGAAAAAGGAAACAAAATAACTCGCCTCAAAATGCATTAGCATGTTGTCCTCCACGACACGTGAGAGTTAAAACTCACGTGCTTGGAAATGCCAACTTGAGTTACGTTATATGTGATTGTTCAAATGATTAAACTGATGCAGCTTTCACTGTTTCTATAAAACATCCTTTCATATTTTCTCCATTTTTTTTTCCTGATGCAAACTCATTTTCATTTTTTCTATTTCATCCAGTGAGTTAAATGAACTATGTCACAGGTTAAGCTAAACGATGTAGGCATGGATCCTCAGAAGAATTCAGGCAATTGCATAGAAACTGGGTTCCTAAGTCACGTTGGTGATTTGAACCTTGGTCTTAACATTTGTCTTCACCTCTTCAACAGTTACTTTGACAAAACAGGCAGGTTTCATCTCTTATGGTGGCTTTCTCCATTTGGGAGGTAGGAAACAAGAATGGTAAAATAACGATCTATATCTTTGTTTAATGATTATTTCTGATATTTTGGGGTCTATTGTGTGGCAGTTTGCTGTTTAAAGTTCTTTTGGTTGCTTTAGCTGTATATTTTCATATGTGAAAAGTATCTGTGTCATCTTGTAAATAAAGTAATTTTGCATAATGAAAAGAAAAAGGTAGATATCAAATTTATTGAAGAATGTCTTATTATTTTAAGTATCAAAATATTTACTCAATGTCCAAAGAGTATGGTTTTTAGAATTATTATGCATAAGAAGGAGGCTGAATTCCAGCTTTAGGTGCAAAGCAGAACTCACTACCTTAAATCTGAAGATGTATCAAAAGTTCCCGTTCAGTACACTGCAGTTTCCTACATCTGGTATACTTTGTCTGATTTACCATTGGGATTTTTTTTCCTCATATTCAGTCAATACTCTTCTCTTCTAAATTTCTTTCCCATCAACTATAATTCAGTCTCATATGTCTGTAAGAAACACCCTTGTTGTTAACAATGTTTTCTACATGCTAGTGTGGTATGAAGTCTGCTTCTGAGCCTCTTCTATTTAAGCTGTGCCACATTAAATAAAAACCACTTTTTCCCCGCTTCAAAGTAAAATTATTTCCCCTCTACCACCTGCGGCTCCCCAGGGACACAGCCTGGACAGACGCCATGGGTGACATAGGGGAAATAACAGCAGTCACCTGTGATGCCAACCCCGACTTGAATGGTGCGGGGCGCTTCGTGGCCACTGCGGCGGGACAGACTCAGTCCTTTCTTACAACTTCATCTGTTAACGGGTGGTAAAGCAGTTCATTACAGCCTGCAAATAAATTGTTGCCTACTACAGAAACTTTGTACACCAATATACACCAATATTCACATAAAAAAAAAAAGAAGAAAGTGATTTTAAAAAGTAGACTGTATTTTGACAGAAATTAGAGAGTTTTTCCTTACCTTTCCTAGGAAACAAAGTTTTACCCAACACGAGCAGGCTGTTGTATGACTGTTGGATACCCTGTGCCATGTTCCCCTTTCCCCTGCAGCTCTGGGACTCAGAAGATGTTTGCCTTTGCACACGTAGCGCCAGGAATGGGGATTTTCTCATACAAACCTATAGAGCTGTTTGTATTTCCTCCTAACTGAAACCTGTGACAGCTCCAGACTGGCGGGCTAGAAGGTTATTACTTTTCATACCTGTGCTCACCAAGTTACTGTGTGCGAGACAGTGACAAGCAGCAGGGAAGAGTGACATTATCGTACAGATAAAAAAGGCTGCCAGCTCCTAGTGCCAGGAACCAGACCCCTGATTCAAAGCCTCATCAAATACTGGGAACCTCTTTGACCACCGAAGGCTTTGGATCAGGCTTATCCTTCTGGAAATTACTAAATATCATATAACTTGTGTAACAACGCTTCAAGATCAAACCCATTATAATTATATGTATAGGGGATGTGGTTGCATGCATATACATATGTGTGTACACAAATAAAATCACCCATTGATATTAATTCAATATGTTGTTTTTTTTTTAAATGAGCATGAAGAGATGTGTCGGGAAAATATTACAGAATTTATTTTTTGTTTTTGCGAGACGTTCTTCTATAGTGTGGAACAATATCCTATCCAAGTCATACAAGAACTGCTGCTAATATGGAATTTAAGCGTAAAATATGATTTTAACTATTCAAGATTACATTTCCAAGCACTCTTTCTTTTGTGTGTGTGTGTGTGTCTGTACGCCCTCTGGAATGCATGCCTATTATCATGTCTCCTTTTAGAGCTTCTGCTTCAAAAACATAACGCATAATCAGTTTGGTTCTGTGACAAGCTGTTTCATCCTTTTTCTTTTTTTTTTTTTCCCCCAAGCAATTTTCTAGGTCATGTTTGCATTAGGTCTTCCTTTTTAAAAAAAAAAAAAAGAAATCAGAGAGATTTTCTGTGGAATTTCTTTCAGCCAGCAATTACAGTCATTGTTTGGAGAGCTAATTTTGATGGTGTTTCTAAAGAATTAGTTTATTTTTTCTTCGGAAAATCAGAAATCCATTTAGGCAGTGGGAACATAAGCCATTCATAGAATACTTAAAATACAGCCTTCAAAAAAAATGGAAATAGCTATAGTTAAGATTTGTTCAGTTCAACTTCTTTCACCGGCATCATTCAACTTTCAGCGAGATGAATTAAAGGAGAAATTGTCTCTAAAAACTTATTCTAAACATTTTAAATTAAATCTATTCAAGTGACAATATCTACTTTTTTATCTCAAGAAATGCATTTGAAAAGGATGCCACAGGCTTACATTATGCTTAAGATTCACTGGAAATCTTAACTTTTATTGAATGTAGAATCAATCAGTGGCAGTTAAAAACTAGTCTGACACTGAATTTTAATGGACCCAGTCAGTAGCTTTAGGAATGGCACTTGTCCTTGGTTATCCCTTCTGGTAGCAAATCTGGTAGGTGCAGGCTCAAGGGAAAGAAATCCCAGCAAACCCACGAGTTAGTAGTATTCCTCATGCACCGAAACGCCTTCCGAAGCATATCCCACAACTGGCAAAAAGCTGGATTTGTACTGGAGACGTCTAAGGCAATAGAGTTGTTCCTAGCTGTTGTACGGGTACCCTCTGCGAAGCTGGCAAATAATTTAAACTCATCTTTATGTTTTTGGTCACTACTGTTTATTATTTATTTTCTCAGTGCTCCAGCTCTGATCCCTCAGGTGAAATCCTGGCCCGGCAGAATCCGTCAGGAGCATCCCAGTGCTGGAATCCGATTTCCAAAAGATTTGAACGCTCGCAGTCCCAGCTGGAGGCAATGGGTGCCATGGGTGGTTAGCCCCTCTCCTGAACGCCGTTCTGCGTCTTCCACATTGGGCACTTCATCACTGAAGAACTATGGTGCTTTTGTTACAAATTCTGGTCCTAGGAGAAAATTGTCACCCAGAAAATGAATATAATTATACCCCTCTGCCTAACAGTGATATTGTAAAGAAGAATATGATTCATACATTTTTCTGAGACATTCAGGTACTGTGGCAGTAGAAGTCACAAAAAAAAAAATGCTATGAGGAAAAGGATAATTCTGTGCTAAGAATACTGTACAGCAAATTAGGCCTAGGGCCAGGATATAAATAATGAGGAGAAATTGAAATATTGAATAGCTGCCTCATTCACCAGGCTCTATTCATCCAGGTTGCTATTGGAGGCAAGCAACCTACAGTAAAAATAGCAGGCAGTAATCTGAGTATGAGGTAACTTCATTAATGATTACTTCATAAGGCATGTATACAATGAAGACAAATGAAGACAGGCTAAGTTCAACAACTACAAGAAGAACAAGGCCCCCAACCTTTAAGTACTTGGCTTTGCTAATTTAACAACTTTTAAACATTCTTCTATAGAATTAAACTGCATAGAATTAAACTTTAAACCTAACATATGATTGCTGCCTTTCATAGTATCATGCATAGTATCATGTCTATTAATACACATTTCTTTACACCAACAAGACCCCACCCAATAAAGGAAAGCATAAAACTTTGATTTAATCTATTGAAGACCAGATTTCTTCTCAACATGCATTCAATTAACAATACATGCAATATATTTCAACACTGTATTCTTCTCATAAAACAAGAAAAGAAAGATGAGGCTAAATATGCTGTATAATTGGTTGGAAACATTCTGCAGGAAGTGAAAACATATTTGCAACATTATTATATTTTCATGTCATTGTTTAGACATAATTAGATAAATATATTAAATACTATATATCATTTTTTGGCTAGCGTTGTATTTTTTCGGTCTATCTAAAAGCTTGCAGGCATAACTGAGTTGGGCAGGGACCACATGAAGATCACTAAGCCACCTCTGCCAGCAAAACCTGACTTGTAGGCATGAATTTACCATCAAAATGAATATTTTGCTACTATTTTGCTATTGGAATAATAAAAGTTATTCCAATATCTAACTGGTGAATTTATTTTAAGCTCAAGAAACCTTTTGTCAGTATAAGCAGTATCTCCCTTATGGGAATTTGTTGATGTAACTCCATTGGCAGAACCAAACTGGGACATGTAAAAGATGTGAACAAGGCTATTGAGTGACTTCTGAAGTCTGCTTAGGCACCATCACAACCTTTTCTGATGCACAGTGAATTGAGTTGTTCCTGTGCCTCAAAAATTGCACCAAAGAGGAGAAAAAGAGGAAGATTATTTTTACATATATTTCTGAAAAGTGAAGAAGTTATTCTCTGGGAAGATGAAGGAAAACAGCAAGGACAGATTTGAATTCATTAAGGACATTAGCTACAAATGAAGACTGGCAGTTGGTGACTAGCCCAGAATATGTCCTTTTCCATCCTTCTAACATCACTGACCACCGCCGTTACTTCCTCATAATGCACATGTTCCTAAAAGGCATATTGGTTCTGTTATAATTACCCGATATTCTAAATTTCTCATACATTATCCTACAGATAATTCCATTTTCAGACATAAGAGAAGATCCTGTAATGTCAGAACTCACAAAAAATCTTTCCTGGGTTAGACCAAAGGCCCAGCATCCCATGTGAACGAGGACTTAGTCAGACATAATACTTACGAAAAGTAGGAAACTGGGCTTGTCTAGGCTGGTCTGTCCTGACACAGACCCAGCTTCCCGCGCTTTTTGGCCATACYGCCATGGTGCTGTTACAGCATTCCCCACAGCACTTTCAAGTCCATATTCCGTGTTGATTTATTCCAGTTCTCTCAGTGTTGGGAGTGTCAGGGTGGCACGGGGGTGACAGTGACAGACCTTTGTGGCAGAAAGGAGGCAATCACTGGCAATACCTGGTGCTAGCAGCCCCCCACAATGTGCTCCCTCAAGTTGCCTGGGAAAGCACCATCCCCAAGGTGGTGGCCTAAGGCTGCGAGGACTGGCCCCACAAAACAGCCTGGTTTTTTGTCAACCCCTGGTTGACAGCCGGCTGACTGGCTGACAGCTGGCTGAACATGAGTCGACAATGTGCCCAGGTGGCCAAGAAGGCCAACGGCATCCTGGACTGTATCAGAAATAGTGTGGCCAGCAGGAGCAGGGAGGTGATTGTGCCCCTGTACTCGGCCCTGGTGAGGCCCCACCTTGAATACTGTGTTCAGTTTTGGGCCCCTCACTACAAGAAGGACATTGAGGTGCTGGAGCATGTCCAGAGGAGGGCAACGAAGCTGGTGAAGGGTCTGGAGAGCAAGTCTTAGGAGRAGCGGCTGAGGGAACTGGGACTGTTTAGTCTGRAGAAGAGGAGGCTSAGGGGAGACCTTATYGCCCTCTACAACTACCTGAAAGGAGGTTGCAGYGAGGTGGGTGTTGGTCTCTTCTGCCAAGCAACTAGCGATAGGACGAGAGGAAATGGCCTCAAGTTGCGCCAGGGGAGGTTTAGATTGGACATTAGGAAAAATTTCTTTACTGAAAGAGTGGTTAAACATTGGAACAGGCTGCCCAGGGAAGTGGTGGAGTCACCATCCCTGGAAGTATTTAAAAGACGTGTAGATGAGGCGCTTAGGGACATGGTTTAGTGGGCATGGTGGTGTTGGGTTGACAGTTGGACTCGATGATCTTAGAGGTCTCTTTCAACCTTAATGATTCTATGATTCTATGATTCTAAAACCCTGCAGCATGGGGCCACAGTGCCCTCACACCCTCAATGATGCGCACCTCCAAATCTCTCTGACACAAGCAGCGCCCAGGGCCCTCCTGGGGGCTTACAGGACATCATCATCAGCAGGTTATCTATCAGATGAGTAAAGTTTTCATGTCACAGAGGAATCCTCCACCCAAATCCATCTTGGAAAAGTCTACACTTTGCCCACAATCACAGTCAGAGCCAGCTTCGTTCCCACAGCAACAAACGCAACTCCTACAACATGCCCCAGCTTTTTGGCAGAGCCCGACCTCCTCCTGCTGGAGTCCTGACTCCGACCCTGGCAGGGCAAGCTGAGAAGGGGGTTGCTGTGCAACCTGACTGCTGCGCAGCCATCCTCGGCAGCTGGGGACAGCACTCCTCAGTTAAAGCATGCTTTGATGACTGGATCCATGCATTTTTGTGCAAGGAGTCATTTGTTCCCTTAGCAGCTAACATTTCTGGCTGTATCTTGTATGTGATCAGGCACAGTTTCCTTCCTCTCATACCCACTGGAAAAAGCTGTGCCCAGCTGCAACATTTTTGTGTCAGGTTACAGTGCTGCTGACAGCCAGTATTCATGAACACGCAGGCACAGAGGGAGATAAAGGCCAGGCAGGAGTGCTTTAGGGTCCAAAGTGTTCCTTGTGCTACGCAGAGCGCTTCCCCTGGCTGCCTGCTTGCTTTCTGCTGCTTCTCTTCCCGCCCCTCCCGCCCCGTTCCCTGCACAGCCATGTAGAGCTGTCTTTCTCCCTCCACCATAGGCTTTCCAGCTTTTCAGTTCAGCTTCAATTATTTCAGGATATCCCAGGTGCAATTCGGGGGCAGGAAGCACAGGACAGCTGTAGGTAGTCACATCTCTGTTTCCTCTCCCTTTCCACGCTTTCTGTTGCATAGTCGTCCATTTAGACTTCAGCCTGGCCTCTGCTCCAGGGCCTTCTGCATGTTTGGAGGCAGAGTGGATGTCTCGAAGGTCCTGCTGAGACTCCTACACAGCCTGTGAGGTAGCAGGTGGCACCTGTAGCCGCTGGGAACTGGCAAAATTCTTAAGCCTGCGAAGCCAAATGGCTGAAACAGTTCATAGCGCATCCATATAGTGTAATGCCCTCTAATGATCCCATTTCTTTAGGCCAGTGACCATGCAAGTAAAACTAGAACACTACTGCAGTATTTAGCTTTCTTGCTTTGGTTTTAATTTCTTGGGCAGGGAGGGCAATAAATATATCAATAAATCAAAAACCCAAAAATGTAACAGAAGGAATTCTCTAATTTGCTACGATCTCACCTTTTGTCTTGGAAAACAGAGGTACTCAGACATACTCAGATCACCCCATTGGGGCCCTGGCCATTGCTCAGTCGCAAATTCCCATCATTTCTGTGACAGTTATTCCAGGACATCATAATAAACTATAATATTAAACTCAGCCTGAACTCAGTGACTTAATTTAAGAATGGTTCTTCATCAGAGGGGGGGTTTACAGGTGACAGAACCAGACCAGAAATGGACAACGACAACATGATCTCCGATACTCAGTTCAGCTCTTTCCTAGCTCATGTGGAATCAACTTCTATGCACCAAAAAAAAAAAAAACAAACAGAGAAGTTTTAAACTTTTTAAACCTTTGAGTGTTGACAGAAGGTGCAATAAAGATTAAAACTCTCCCCCCTACACAAAAACCCCCCCAAACTAATTGCCGTTYCACTGAGTTTTACGCCCCGTTTTTAGGCTCCTCCGCCGGCGCGGGGGTGCGGCGCCCCAGAGGCCCGGCCGGTCCGGCGGACTCTTGTGGAGGCAGAGCACTGCGGGGCTGCCTCAGGCCAAGCCCAGCGGTGGAAGCCCAGAGCCGGGCTCTCCCCACGGCCACCCAGGCTCATGGGGACTCCCTCTGACCCCACGGCCACGACGCCGGGCCGGGCCGGGCCGGGCCGGGCCGGGCCTGAGACGCGCCCGCCTCCCCTCGGCGCGGGCAGCCTGGCACCCCCCCGCCCCACGGCCGTGGGCCAGCCCTGCCCCTCGCGCCTCAGTCCCCGCCCCCTCGGGCGCCGCGCGGGGGTCGTTGCTACGGGAGCTGCGCGAGGTCACGCACGCGGCGGAGAGGAAAATGGCGGCGCCCGTGGAAGTCTGTCACGTCGCCTGCTGCGCCAGCCGGGCGGGCGGCGGGGCCATGTCCTGGGGGCGGGGGGGGCTCCTCGCCTTCGGCAGCTGCCGCGACGTTGTCCTCTACGAGCCGGCGGTGAGCTGAGGCGCTGTGGGGCGGGCCGGGCCGGGCCGGGCCGGGCCTGGCGGCGTGCCGGCGCTGGGACCGGCAGCGCGGCCTCACTCTTGGTACTTTCTGGCTCTCCCGCAGGCGAGGCGGGCGGCCGTCGCCCTCCGCGGCCACGCTGGTAGGGTGAACTGCGTGCGCTGGGTCCGCCGGCGGGACGGCGGTGAGTAGCGCGGCCTTTCTCCCCCCACTCCCCCTCCCCTCGGGTCGGGCGTCCGCCGCGGTGCGGGCCGGGGCCGTGGGCGCTGCTGCCCTGCCCCTCGCTGGGGAGGTGAGGCGGGAGGGTCGGCAACAGAGGGGCTGCGGTGTAAACTGAAGGAAAGAAGGAGCTGCAGCGGTTCCAGCGCATCCTCTTGCCTTAAGCCCAACTTCCCAGTAGAGATTTTAACAGGTGGCTCTGCAGGAATCTGACCCTCCAAACTCAGGTGAGCGGCCCTGTAAGCGAGGGGATCCGGTCGGGCTGTCCTCTCTGGGCCCCGCAGGCAGCGCCAGCCCGGGAGGCTGTTTTGCCTGGGAGTGAGGTGGCTCTGACAGGTCGGCGGCTATGATGCTTGTGCTGCCACTGGGCTCTTTACTAAGGGTTTTGACTTTGTAAACCGATTTGCAGTGCCTTTTAAGAAATCTCGGACTACAAAACTGTAAGTTGCATAGAGGTCATATCCATGAAAAAAAAAATCCTCTAAGATAAAAATGTTTGAGACCCTTATGAGGCTTTTGCTTGATAGTAATTCCAGGTTTTAAAGTTGCGTAGTGCAGACTTTTCAAAGGCACGTATTCTTGCCCTTAGGCATTTATAGAAACTCGCTGATAAAGAGACATGGGGCTGTTGATTAGACTGTTAATGTAACATGCCTGTTGCTTTTTTAGTGGAGAAGTACTGAGATGAAAACATTCCTCTTTAATAGTGGAACAAACTGCATCCTTTCAACTGGTTGCACTAAAACATTTTCTTCTTGAAATTGATTAAAAAAAATTATTTTCAGGGAACTTGGGAATTTATTTTCGTGTGAAGCTTTGAATTCTATTGGGTTAGGTTTTCTTTGCTTTATTTTTCTATTCTCAAAAAAGACCAAACAAAAAAAGAAAGTATTAAATTACACTATTGGATTTGAGAATCTTTTTTGAAAGATATATTCATCACATTCATGCAGAACTCTAAATATTCCTGTGACTTTTATCTTTCTGTTGTCTTGGAGAATACCTTTGCTTGTAAACTGCCCTGCGCAGTGCAACTCGTATTAGCTATACTTTGATGAAAACTTTGCTTACAGTTGATACGTGATATTTTGTGAGTAGCAACCAATGTAACTGCTTATGTTGTTGACTGCTGTTACAAAGTAAGTGTTCACAAAACTTACCAAAACCTATTTTTTAGCTTCTGAAACAGAGTTAATTTCTGGTGGATCTGATAAACAACTCATTCTTTGGGAATGGGATGGAATAGGAACATGGAATAATCAGGTAAGGAGGAATAACCTCTTTTTAAAGCTGCCCCCCCCCCCCAAGTTTCTCACATGCCACAAATAATCTGTTTTGTCTGTATTTCTTATTCATACCTCTTCGTTTTACCTTGACTATTGAGCCCTGTGTGTATCTCCTTCAAATTGTTGGTATTCTGTCATGCTGTGTTTTACTTTAAATGTTGTTTCTTCTTTTCTGTAGCTTATCTTTTTTCAAATCAGCTTTCATTAAGAAATTAGCTAACCAGTCATCAGGTGGATTTGTCTAGCATGTCTAAAAGATATTGTTTGTATGTTCTTGAGTCATCAGCTTTCTGATCTCATGTAGTACTTTTCTTTAAGCGGCCTTAAAATCTTCAAACTATGAGTTTCATTTTTAATTGACATTTCCTGTACCCTTCTTCCTCATTTCTTTATATCCATTTCTAGTGATTTCCAGTCAATCTGTGTAATAGTGTAGTGTTTGTATATAGGTAATCTTACCAGAATAAACAAACAACCCTCCCCCCCACCCAAAACAAAACAGAAAAAATCTGTGTGACAATTGAATTTTGTCAGCGAAAATGAGAAAATTAAGGAGACGTGCTAATTTATTATTCATGCTGTAAAAATGTAAGGCAAAAGATGGAGTATGGTGTAAAAGAGCCTTCAGACTGAACTGAAATTTAGATAACAAATTAAATATCTCTTTCGTCTAACTTCTAAAATCTTACATATTAGGTGTTGATTTGTGAATGGCTGTATGGGTAACCCATTTCATAGGCTGTCTCCAACTAGGTTAGACTTGGCATTTTAAAATGCATGAGAATCCATACTACGGGGAAGTGCACCTGGAGTAGTTGTTATCAGGCGTGTTTGATGGGGGAATGTTCTCAGAAACAAATAATTTCTCATCCTGATCTATMGTAACTGTTTACATATTTATTTAAAATACTTCACAGATTTCTTTATTAACCTCTTCTGCTGATGAGGTGCACAGCCTTATGGCAGTCTTTGAAAAAGAATGTGGCTAAATGTGCACATTTTAATCACAGTTCTAGACTAGTGTAAATTCTTAAAAACAGGCAGAGTTCTGTATCGGACCAATGGAAAATTCTTACTGGGGCCTACCACGCTATATTTTGGAAAGAGAGTCAAGTGTGTTTATGACAAAATTTGGATAAATGCTGGACGACTTCTGGTCACAGAATTAAAAGCTTCTCATTTTGCTCTTTGTGTTTATGAGGAACAGATTACAAAGTGAATCACCTGTATTCATTCATTAAGAAAGTAGGTACTTAAGTCTATATTTAGAGTTTTTGTTTTTCGTGTTGGTATTTTGAAGGAGTAAAAAGCTGTTTTGATTTGCGAGAACATGCTAAACATTGCTGCTCCTTATTCCATTGTGTTCTCTGCTCTGTCTCCTTCGCTAAGGTTCTCCAAACTTTTATGAGATGTTCCTTAGGGTGAGGGGCAAGAGAAGGAGAAAAAGGAAGGAAAACTGCTCTTCCTAACTTCTATACTATTTCCAGCTTTCCTCAAGGAATGCTGAGGTTTGTATAGCGTACACAGGAACATTTAATTCTGTTCAGCTTTGAAAAAAATCTTACTAAGTTAATAGTCATTACTGCTGTATCCCTTCTCTGTGTTTTCCTGGAATATGCTACAGCTTAAGCATTGGCAGATGCTCTGCCATTGCAGGTATACAACTCGTTTTCAGTATTAAATTATTTTATTTCTTAAATAGCTTTAAAAATTCTCTCAGATAAATTACTGGAATTTAAAACTTTGTAAAACTTTCTGATGTGTTCAGCTTGTGAAAAGCATTCCTCTCAAAGGCCACGCTGAAGCTGTTTGTGCTGTGGATGCTGTCTACCAGTCAGATGAACCTGAATTAAATCTGCTAATAGCTTCTGCAGCTTCTGACTCTACTGTGAGAATCTGGTCTCGGCACGGTTCAGAAGGTAACTTTTTTTTTAACATTAGGGACAACATACTGGCTTAATAAAAATGATGAATGCTTATCCATTGAAGTACTTGGCTAAATACTAACATCTTTTAATGCAACTATATTGATTTCTCTTCAAACTTTGGTACATCAAACCACTGTATTGCTCTTTGAAAGCTGAGGGTTATACTAGTTTAACAGCTTTGTGTCAGATTTGTTCTGCAGAATGATTTATCTATGTTTTTTATCAGTGATGTGTTAGCTGAATTTACTTGTTTCTTTTTAATATGTATTCAGAATCTGATAATCTGAACCATCATTTTGCCCTGTAACATGGGGGCAGACTAGCTGTATATGTGTGAAGTAAAATTCCTTAGTAAAATGATTAATGCTGGCATTAGAAAGGTGAGGTTAAACGAGTCACTTGTTTGTTACTATTGATTTGAGTCCAGTGAAGTTTGGGATAATAGGATCTTGACCTTCTGGTGAACTAGGCCCTTGCATGGACACGTGGGAGAATAGCTCTTTGAAATACATAAGAAATAAATAGGGTGGATAATCTAGATTTTTTGAAGTGTTATTTGCTAGTTGAGTTGTACTGACTGCATCTCTCAAGCTACTTTCTTCTTTATCTGGTGTACTTGAGGATTTCCTATTGCCCTGCCTAGATGAGAGAAATAGGTGGGAGTTGCCAATCTTCAGTCCCATGTTCTGGAAGGCATTTCTCATGCTCCCAAAGAACACCATGAAGTCCTGTCCTTTCCTTTTTGTCTTGCTGTTGTGGGTTCCAGTGGTGGAAGGACCAATTTTTTTTTTTTAATTCTGCTTCTGTAGAGAGGTTTTTCTGCTACCCTGTTGGTTACTCCAATCTTGATGGCTTACCAGTTTAACCACTTCTAGGATCTCAGGGGTGTTTGCAGGAAGGTTGGTTTTTGCTCATCTCTCTATCTGCTCTTGTAGCAAATGGATTCAGTTTTAGCTTTCTGTGTAGTGAATGGTGTTGCCACAAGATATAWTTTGCAATATTTATCGCTTCTGGTATGTTACCACAGTGAAGCTGTACAACTTTAGTACTCAGTGGAGAACAGTGACTTACCTTCTAACTCAGCTAACTCTGGATGAATTTCTGTGGGCCCACAGAAGATAACATTATTGTTTAGGCTCTTGAAAAACATAGACGTTTTTCAGCTCCTTAAAACTTCCAATTCAATTTTATTTTAACTACATAATGACAAGAGGAAATGACAGTGTAATACTTATGATGAATGAGATCAACGCTGTCTGTTCTTGTTTTCCAGCTAAATGCATTGAAATTCTGCAGTTTGGAAATGGATTTGTTATGGATGTCTGCTTATCCTTCTTGCCTGGCAGCAATGGTAAGTACAGCTGCACATCTTGAATGCAGGAAATGTAAAAGCTAAGAAATCCCCTAAATGTGTAACAGGATTTTCATTTGACCGACTCCAGACCCTTGTGCCATATTTCTTGTTTTCTGTGGAATCAGCCTAAGATGCTGCTTGTATTTAAAGATTTTCACTGAACTTTTCTTAGCAATTAGAAGAATACCGGCTGATTACAGTGTCTTCAAAATAATGCTCAAATGGAATTGTTTAGTTGAACTCTGAGACAGAGAGCTTAAAAAGGGGGTAACAGGGCTGTAAGTGAATGGGATAGGATGATGCTGTTAGTTTCACCCACTACTTATGGTGCTGCTGCTTTATGTTTGTTCTTGTTGTTTGGATTGAAGGGCAAGATCCAGAAAAAGAATCTGCAGGGCTGCATCAAAAATTGCAGATTAATGAGCAGTGTTTATCACCTGTTCAGTCTTAAACGTGAAAAAATTTAGATGCTGAACAAGTTTAACCTGACTGTTCAGTATGGTTTATATAGTTTTCTATTAACATAAATGTTCAGATTTTGTAGCCTGCCACAGACATACTCTTCTGTTGCAAATCTGTAGAAGGTATTTTTTTAAAACTAAATGTACCCTCTAGTGCAATACAGGCCAGATACATATGTTGAGTTAGGTTTGTGTTTAAGTATCATTAGAGCCGTTCACCTGGATGGAGGAGTGCCAGGCTCCCAAGAGAAAAAGTACTAAAGTTTCTTACTCTATCAGGCGTTTTCAACTATTTGCTGCATGTGTTCCATGCTCATGTGTTGTTTGATTGTATGCCTCCAGAGCAGTTATACAGAAGCTTATTTTATTCTTTGGCTTGTGATAATTCTGGGAGATATGAAAGCTCTATCAAGATGTGTCATCCCATTTGGAAATGCTAATGTCCGTTTCCAGAGTGTGTCTGATATCAAAAGCAGTGTCTGCACCACTGAAGAACTTTAAACCTGTCTATTTTTCCTGTAAATATACTAACAGGTGGTTGTTGAGATGAAGTTAAAAGGCTTGAGGGTAAAWGAAAATCATTACCTCCAGTGTGAATTTTCGTTAGAAGTGAAGGGTCTGTGGTGCCAGTTTAATGAGTATAAAATTCATATTGCAAAGCAATAGATTATTTCTTCATTTATGATATTGTACAGGTAAGAAATTCTCACTAACACTCGAGTAGTGTATCTGTTTAATGCTGAAATCACGTTGTATATAAGAGAAGTGACCATTCATTTTGGAAAAACCTTAAATGAAGATTATCATATTAATTCTTAAAACTAAATGCTTCTGAAACCAAAATTGCATGGACTGCTTGAAGCTTCTTTAAATGGTGGAATAGCAAGTATTTTGTTTTGCTGTGAAAATCTCCCAGAGTCCCCAAAACCCAGCGTTGCTTAAAGTTGCATTCAGAGCAGGACAATCCTTTATTATGGYTTCTTCCCATCCCAATTCAAATGAGTTATCCAAAACAATACAGTGCTCATAACCTGGAAGAGTACTTTACTTTTCTGAAGAACTGAAATTATTTTCAAAATCATTTGCGTAGGTTTTGTATGGAAATTAAAAAAAAAATTCTATACATTTATGTTTTGAATGCCAGTTCCAATACGAATGATCTGTGCTGCTAAAATTATCAAGAAACAGTTTAGATTTTGAAGCATAAATGGATGGTTAGAAATGTTCCCTCTAGAAATGTATAAAGGTGTGTTTAATAGAGCATAGTCATGTTCTGTGTTTTCTCCCTAAACCTGACATAGTAGTCTATACAACTGAACTGTTTTGTTCAGAGGAGTATGTTAATTCTGAAATCTAAATAAAGTAGCTTAAAATATATTATTAAAAATCTCACTGCTGATCATTTTGTCAGAAATGTTAATCTGTGATGGCAATTTGGAATTTTAATGAGCTTCAGGGAAAAATGATCTGTGATAACTTTAGAAGTTGCTCTGAAATCTTTGTGAAGGCTATGTTGGCAGCTGTATTAAGATTTAAAGAAGCTTTTCTCTTGAGGACAATGTGCAGTTCTTAAGTCAGGAATTAAATACAGAACTACTTTTCTGAAAGTCATAAACTACTCTGCTGAACATTTACAGTAACCTCTAATTTCACCAAGCAAAGAAATTTAACGCTCGCGTTGAAAATTGATTCATACGTAATGGATGTTTAACTTTCAAAAGACATTGAAGTTCATGATGCCTAATATTTTAACTGATTGTCCTTGAAAAAAAATGATTTTAAAAAAAAAAAAAAGAAAAGAAAAGAAAAAAAAAGTTAAGAACCATTTTTGTGAAGTCAAATGAGGAAAGCCAATAGACTGCTCATAAAAACCTGAACAACCATTTGCAGCTGGAGTATAGCTTAAGCACTTTACTGTCAGCCTCTTAGTTAAGGAGTTTCTTTACAGTTGACTTCTGAGTCTTGAAGAAAAGCTTCCTACTGTTTTGTTTGGTTGGTTTTTTTTGCCTTGCAATGTCTGCAGCAACTCTGCTTCTGAAATACTGAGAATAGGATTTACTATTTTACAGATCTTAATCAGCTCTTTTGTCATATACTGTGATTCTTCCTACCACATGGGTAATTGTGGTGCCGTAGCTTGGCCTCTGACAAATAAGAATTGTCTCCTCACAACTGAATTGCAACAGGTGAAAAAGAGGGCGAGTGAACTTGAAAAAGCTTTGCCGATCATATTGTCCCCATTGCAATTGGACCACGGTTTCCAACTCATTTTTTTTCTATTTCCTTTGCAGGACTTTATCTCAATCAGATCCAAATTCTATTACTCTAGAGCATTTAGCATAAATAACTATATAATAGTCTGTTTTTGCCAGTTATATACTTCTTGATAGAACTTTTTGAGTGAAAGCATTTGCATTTGTCTGATACAGCAACTAGATCATAATTCTGTTCTTGTTTTTATTAGTCAAACTTTTATTCCACTGAGTAGTAGCTGATTTTAGTGAAATTTAGTATTTTGTTTTCTACCCAGACTTGAGAAATACAAATGTCTAGCCCTGATAACTTATTTCGTCATAATTTCCTGATTAATTCCTTTTCTTTTACTGTTTTAGTACCTAGCAGTACTACTTCATCTTTATGACCCCAAAAGAGTGGAGTAAGGGTTAACTATTTTTCCCCATCATCTTCTGTGGGAGAGATGAACTAATACACTGCCTAACTTCTCTTGTTTTCCCCTTAGACATAACTTTGTGAGGTCTGATTCTATAGACTTATGTTTTTTGCGCACTTTCTAGATAGCTCATAGAAGTAAACTACTACTCAAGGCTTGAGTAGGTGTATACTAATGTTAATTGCTTTCATATCCTTGTGTACAGTGAGTGGTGGTCTGTTTTCCTTTTATTGGTCTGTCTGTCTTTTTATTTCCTGTATAATAATTACTCTAACTCCATCTGTATGCTTATTTCAGTTGATTTAGGAACTTGAACTGTATTAGTTCTGAGTCATTTTGTTTTGCTGCTTGCTCCTTTTGTATTTAGGGCAAATGCCTGTTGATATCAATAAAATAAACATAATTAATTAAAAATCTCTAATACTTGAACTTCCTACAGATATGTGAGCTTGAAGGAAACTACTCTTTAGCATCTTAAGTATTTGTAGATATTATTTACATGCCAAAATAACTTCTGAGTTTTGTGTTCTTGAGATACTAGTTTATTTCAAATAGTATTAGGTATCTAATTTAGAAAACATAAAAAAGTGGTATCGTGCTTGCCTGTCTGTTTGTATTAATATATTTATTGATACTATATTGATTTTTATATTATTTATATAATCTTTCATATCCTAGAATATTAGATTTTGTAACTTGAGTAATGAAGACTTTTTTTTTTGCCTTTCCAGTACCAATACTGGCTTGTGGTGGTGATGACTGCAAAATAAGTTTGTTTATACAGCAGAATGGTCAGGTAATTACAGTTTTTGTCTCTTGCTTAGAACATTACTCAGTTGTTCTGCTTTTTTTATTTTCATATGCGCTGCTGATTTTTTTTTAAGGTTGTTCAGTAACTACTATCTGTCTCTAGATAGTCATCACATACAACTACCTCTGTTCAAATAGTTCATCCATTTTTCTAGGTAATGATGAAATGCACATACAGAATGTTGAAGTTGGATTCAGTGCATAAAAGTGTTAGGTTTTTCTTATTTTTTCCATGTGTGAAGATAGCCTGTGTTTCTATTCCCACTGACATAAAATAGCTACGACTGTCCTTTATTGAGTATCCATGCATTGAATGGTTCATATGGAAATTATGTTACTTTCAGTATAAATCCTTATAATAAAACTGATATGACTTCTATCTGTGGAATTGTATGTTCGTTGCTAAGTACGCCCTTTGTGCTGAATGCTTGTGAATGTCAAAAGAAGTATTTGAAGGAGTATCTGATCTTCTAAAAGCACACGCATTTTTCATGTATTATTTGGAAGCTGGCAATCTTTAGTTTTTCATACAGGTAAATGTTCCTTTGGAGCACTAGAAAGAGATTCTGTCCTCTCTTGCATCTGTTCAGAAGTTTCGTTAGACTCCAAAGCATGTGTTGAATGACTGTTTTCCAAAACAGAAGTCAATGTCACTTCTTTATCTCTATCACTCCCTTAAAAAAAACCCTCAAACCACAAACACTGCCCCCAATGCACCAATGAACCTAACATTCAGAAACCCCCATTGAAACGAACCGCTTACTCTTCTGGATTTGTTCAGACACGGTCCCCTTAGAGATTAAAGAATAGATACTCCTTTTTGCTTTTTGAGAGAGATAAAAGCTACTTTGCCTGTTCACGCTGCCATATACAATAATAAGGTTTTTTTGTTGTTGTCAATAAAATAAATACTTCATCCTTTATCTGCTATGTTCAGTGATTTCTTGACCACCAAGCGGGAAAGAAGGGTTGCTGTCTTAGCTGCTTTTTTTTCACCCCCCTATGTAGCTCATGACTTAAATCAGTTTAATGACGTTCTCTGGGAATTAGCAATGGCAGAATGCCACTCATGATTCTCAGTGTGCTAAAGAAAGACTTTTATCTCAGGGGCTGTGCGGTTGATTTTCCTCATTCAAAATTTGGAACTTGTTTTCTTGTATGGTTCAGATTAACAAATAATATGCAGTTTGACTGCCAAAAATGTTCAGAGAAACATAACTGATTTTGCCAGTTGTTGACCAGACTTTTGAGTATAACCACATTCTTAGCCATTCTTAAATGCAGTCAGTCTGTGGAGGATAAAGGAAGGTAGCTGGAATAWACAAGCTCCATCTTCAGCTTCATAAGCAAGTTCATGGTGCTGTCTTTTTTTGGAGGTAGCAAACTTTATTCATACAAGGGGTGAGGAATTTTCTCTTATTTTACATGTGTTATTTTTCACACCTTCAATTTAGGAAGTATTTTCACCAGCTGTCCTGGCAGAGTTGGCGTGCAGAGCCTCACTTTTTCAAATGAGGTGGGACTTCTGGTTGGTGTCTAAGTAGACTGTACAGACCTCAAAGAGAAGAGCCCAAATTTGATTCCATGTGGAGTAAAAGTGCCTGTGTAGTGCATTACAGCTGTTAACAGAATGAAAACATCCTTGCGAGCCTTCTGACATACATTGCTTCATAGCTGCTAAAGGGAGGTTCTCCTCTTTAGTCAGGTTCTTTCAGATCTGCTCACACCTTTTTTGTGGCTTCTGTAGTACTTTTAAAGGTATTTGAAGGAAGTGTTACTGTCGTCCTGCCATTTTTTACTAGAACTGAGCGTAGAAGAGTGATTAGAATCTAAACTTCTGTGTCATTCCCTCACTGGTAAGGGCCTGGAGCTCTGTCCTGTTAATTGTGACTCTTGGAAACCTCTTCCTTTAGTTAACATCCTAAAAAAGATTGTATGAACCCAAAGGTAGAAAGTAAGTTCATAATGGGACGTTCTAATGAAGCTTGGAGGGCAGTGTTATACTCTGAGGGAGGATGAGGCATCTTCAGTTAGCTGATTCAGGCTGCCTTTTGGTAAACTTATTAATTTTACAGTTGAAATATATTTATTCATAAAAACTGCTTGGTTTTTGAAATTGAGTGGGCAGGCTTCAAATCCTTTAAGACTCTCTACCCAGAGATCCCTTACTGCGCTAAGCAGTAGAGAGAAAATGAACTCTTTGCTTTTCTGAGTTCTTGAAAGAGGGTATTGATTTATAAAAGTACCCAGGGAGAAATCTTTCAGAAACCATTATGTGTCTTCCTGCTTGAGATATTACAGGCCTATGGAGGGGAAGTAAGTAAACCAGAGGATCAAAATAGAGCTTTAAAACAAAACATTTCTATGTTGAGATCAGTTTCTGTGAGAATATTTTGCGGTGCGTGTTTGACTRTGTTTCCCCCAAATAATTTGGCCTAATTGAAAAGTGGAACAAGAGACTCAAAGATAATTCGGGCTCTTTCTAATTCGATGAGATTAACAGCTGGATAGAGGAGGGATATCACATCTAGTGTCTGGTGGAGGAAAAACTGAGGCGACTTGGACCTCTGTTGCCAAATTTGCCAAACAATACTACCAGACTGGTCCTGAAGGACACGTACCCAAAGTGTGGGCAGAGTTAGTTGTGCAGAGTGTGCTGGGCATGTCCACAAACAACCTGGCTTCATTAGTTCAGGTACCTACGGAACAGCTTTATTCTTTGCTGCTATGCAAAAATGTTCAGAGATTAGTTAAGAGGCACGGGAAAGCCTGTGAAGTAGGTGAGTCGGACCATGAGCTTTTGTTAGATTTAACTGTTGGTATTGTAACTTCTTATGTATCCAGTGAGGACCAAGGTGAAAACTGAAACAGAAGGAGAAACATGAGACTATAGAAACAAAAGCTGTAAAAATGAGAAGAATGACAGATCAAAATACTTGTAAATATAACCTAGGCAATAATAAAAACTTCGAATGAATCATTTAAAATAATGACTGTATGCATCTGCAAGAAGCTTTAAATTGATGCAGTTTTAGAACAGAATACATCTATTTAGAATCTATCAGTAAATTACAATCCTTAGTAGCATCTTATTTTTCCAGTTTCAAATAATAGAAGCTGTAAATATACAAGACTTGAAAATCCAAAGCTAATTGCTGATATGTGCGTGGTAATTAAGTGCATTTCTRTGATGTAACAGGAATTTTTATTCAGTTTCAGAAAATGTTAATACTCCCTGGCCATGAAGATTGGATAAGAGGCGTTGAATGGGCAGTCTGTGGTCAGTATGAAAGATGAAATAAAGTGGAATACTGGTTGAATGACAGTACTACTGTTTCACCCCTCCAACAGATGGCTTCGATGCACTGTAGCGCCTAAGCTCTTGTGGTTGTGATATTTTTTTTTTTTTTATTTTATTTTTTTTTCCCTGAGATGGTGGTACGAATATTAAAAGTCAAGATGGAACTTTGTGTCCTGTTAAAACATAAGAATTGTTGAACCTATACTACAGTTTAGTTATCAAAATTATGGCTACAGTAGGATTGATACAGAACACTCACATCCCTCATTTTGTCTTGCTTGCTTCAAGTATGTTTACCTGACTGGTACCTAAATGCAAACAAATAGGAGTTTTAGTAGCAACTTGTCCTTTTCAATATGCAAATGTCTGTATCTGAGTGAGGAAGAGTTGGCTGCTTTTTCAAAGGGGGGAAAGTAGGGGGAAATAGTACTTTTCTTCCCCCCCTTCTTTTTTTAGAATAGGAGATKAAGAGGAAAACCTATTCAGATGTTAACTAATCAAATAGTTCTTGCAATGGCAAAAATAAAATAGAAGGAATTAGAGAATGCTACAATCCTGAAGAAAGAAAAGGAGGAAAGAAGTTCTTGAAGAGTATTGAGGCTGTCAGAATTTTGGGAGCGAAGGCCATAAGTAGTAGGGAAGTATATGTACAATATGTACAGTATTTACCATGTCTTCCATGTCTTATAAACAGGGAAATGTCCATAGTCAGTGTGTTATAAACTAGTAGAGTTTGAAATGGGAGAGTGAGTTGATGTTGAAATAAAAAGCAGCTTAAGATACTGTGTACAATAGGAAAAATTAGGATAATGCTGTAGTGCATGTTTGGAAAGATGGTAGGTTAGTCATGGCAGTGGTTGCAATGAAAAAGCAATGAAAACATGGCTATAATTATTTTTATTTTTTGTTTTAAACCGAATAGGTGAAGACCTTTTCTTAGCAAGCTGTGCTCAGGATTGTTTGATAAGAATTTGGAAAGTGTGTACGAAATCAAAGCAACTTCCAGAAACTGAAGATGATTCCATAAGACTGAAAGAGAATGTTTTTACTGTCAAAGGTAGGTAACAACTGTAAAATTATCTTGCACAACTTTTCACTTGTGTATCTGTTTGTGGTTTCAGGGGAGCTAACAAGCTGGTTACCATCTAATTTGGTTTGTTTCTTGTATTAAAAGAATCTGAGACCAGTTTGACTGCATTATTTTTATTCAGCTGTTAGAAAAAGTGGAGTTACTGTTTTAAAGCCGTGACTGTGTAAAGTTAATGATGTGTTACAAAAAATGGTAAAGCAGTGAGAGAGCTTAATATCAACATGCATTGTTACACATATTCCAAATGCAGTACATAGGACGTACATTTGTCTGTGGGAGGTAAGCTGTTGTGCAGTTCTCCTCCAGTTTAATAGCATACCTTTAATTTTCTTTCGAATTCAATGCATTAAGAGGTGCTACTATTACTTAAACCTTAGAAAAGTACTGGAGAGAACAGATAGGTATGTGGAGGCTTATTTTATGGTTATTTAACGTACTGTTTGAGCACTGTAACATCAGAGGCTCGCAATGCTGACATTGTGGGCTAAATTATTAGGCCACTTAGGTAATATAACAAAGTTTGTATGATGTTATGTGTAAAAAGTGCTCATGCTACTTGCTACAAATCCTGATTCATTGTTTGAAGTATCTTAATGCATGTATTTACAGTCATTTGGAGATGTAAATATGCTTAAGAGTATGGGTAGAGCCAACGTCAGAGTGTTTATTTCAAAATTGCTTGAGAGTTCTCCAGGAATTCTGTGATACTGCTCTGAGGCAATAGGCTGACCTCTTAGCGTCAATCTTGTACTCAGGGCTTGTGCCAAAGTAGGTTTTCAAGGAGCTGTTCAGTGTCAATAGGCTATTGAGATATTGGTAGATGATGAAAGCAGTTGATTTTTTTTTGCTGAAGATACCAGAAATGACCTGGTCTTTCTTGGTTTTTAGAAACAAATGTACTTTTCTCTGATTTGTGCTAGATACTGATACAACATATGCAATTACTTTGGAGTCGGTGTTGGCTGGTCATGAAAACTGGGTGTATGCAGTTCACTGGCAACCTTCATTTTCCAAAGGTAAAAAGATACCAAACACTTAGCAGTTATGTTAAGTGTTATATACATAGAGTACAGTCACATGTCTTTTTATTGTGTTTGCGTGTTCGTCACTGTGGACTATGAAAATGTTTAAATTCTGCAAATAATGTTTTATAAGTAAATGGATGTTGCCTTTTACTCGTGTTTTCTTTAATGAATGAAATAAAATAACTGAGCGGTACTGGCTTTATTGTAATTGAGTACAAATTAGTTTAATTAATCAGTATGAATTAATAGCTCTAATAGTTTACCTTGATACATGTATTTGAAATGTCTGTTCTTTGGAAGGTAAGCATTAACTCAAGAGTGCTCCTTTCTTTTTCTTGGAGTAGAAAGGAACAAATAGCAACATTCAGAAAATTAATCTTCAGTCTTCCGTGCATTAATGTAACATGCCAGGGATTCCTTGTGTATCCGTTTTCTCTAGCATGTAGCTTTAAGGCATTAATGCAGACTCTCATTGAAAAAAATGTTATTTATAGTTTAATTTTGCATTTTTCCCTAGTCTTTATCTTTCTTTTTTAAATCCTTAAATTCTGACAGCCTTGTTTGCAGTACTGATTTGCTGGTGTGTGTCTGCCTGGCGTGTAAGGGAAGGAGATTCTTGGTTTGACATGCTTACACAATCAGAATGCCCTGGTGTATTTGTATTGGCAAAGGTGCCTTTTTTTCTGAGATGTTTTAGAGGTACTGATGGCAGGTGACTTCACCAGCACAAAGCACAGCTTTGCCAGTGTATATACAACACTTGAACAATAGAATGCAATTAGAATGTCAAAATACCTGTAGTGAAAGACGCAGGACTTGCTTTAGAAATATTGGCTTAATTATCTGTTCTTTAACTCTTTTTTTTTTTTTTTCCAGACACCAATAAAAGATTTTGCCTGTTAAAGCAAGGTTTAGGTACAATATAGGCATGTAAGTCTTGCACTGCAGTCTGAAAAACTGTCCTGTTAGACCATGAAGTTTTCCAGGTGTCTTACATCATGCTTCTGCATATGTGCAGCTGCTTGTGTTCTGTGGGCTGCCCAATCTTGGGTTCCCCAAAATAGATTCTCTTCTTCAGTAGAGGCAGACTGATCTGAGTGATGTATTCTCAATGCATCAGGTAGGAGGTCTGATGCTGACATAAGATACCACCTCATGAGATGCCTACCAATGTCTCTACTCTCAAGAAGGGTTCCTCAGTGGTTCACCTACGGGTTTCACAACTGGGTGATGAACCAGTTCCCTCTTCCCCATTCTGGCTGTGTGCGCAGTTGTCTGGAGTGTTTCACTGCATTTTGGGGAGCAGTCCTTACTACTGTATGTATTACTGTAGAGTCTGCTGAAATCTGTAGTGAATCTAACACTTAATTTGGAAAAAAAACCCCAGTGAATACTGGCATAGAGATTATTTTGTTTTAAACTCTAAATCTCTCGGTAAAAACTTATTTGAGGAAAAGAACTAGAACTGCCATGCAGTCTCTCTCTGAAGCTCTAGCTTTTTCTGCAAATTACATTTGTTTCAATATCAATTTGGAGTGAATAAACAGGAGAATATGGTTGTTCTCATGTACGTGTTTTACATTTCCTTTGGGAGATTATGGCTGAAAAATACAATACCTTCTAATGAACGCCTGGCAAGAACGTAGAGCCTGTTAAGTCTGGCATTTCAGTACTGCATTGCACGTCTCTGATGCTGAACAATTTTCTTAGCGTGTTTGGATTTCAGTATGACCAAATTATTTTAGAAAGTATTCTCGAAGGTTGTAGGGTAATAGTTTTCCTTGTACTGTAGATGGCAGCATGCAACAACCAATGACGATATTGTCTGCGTCAATGGACAAAACTGTGATCATCTGGGAACCTGATAAGGAATCTGGAGTCTGGCTAGAACAGGCAAGTGTCAGTCTTTCTCACAGTATGTACTGTATTCATGTTGCGTTTCCAGCACCGTGTGTGTACTGTAGGGAACAAAAACTCTATAAAATGCTGGGAGAGAAAGGCAAAAGCATTTTCTTGCAAAAATACTCATTCTGATGCTGTGTTGCGAGTAAAACTGTATTTTTGAAAAATTATGTGACGCAATATGATTTTTATTGCTTGTTTGCTTTCTTATTACCATACTGAGGAGTTTCTAAGGGGAGTTTGTGCTCAACTGTCATTCATAGTATAGCAAGCCAGGTGCTGCATAGTAACACATGTTGTGTACTCCTGGTAAGAAGAGGAAGAAACCCTCCTGAATTATTTGTAGTTAATCCTTGTGGGAATGTGCACCCAAGCAGTTACTACAGAGCAGCTGACACGCAATTCACAAGCCTGGTTTTACTCACAGTAACTTGTTCATGGGCTGCGTCATTAGGTTTTTCTTCATTTGAGCTGGATACTCACGTTTCACTGTAGTATTTTGAACGCTGTTCTAATGTGGATCATCCTAAATAAACAAATAGTACAACCAGATTTATCTAGTGCTTTGGTAGATGTCTTTGTTTTCAGTTGACCTGCTTTTCCAAATTGCAATAGTTTGGCTGAAATGGTTTGTGTTGGGTTATGCCAACCATTGTTTACGATCTTTCCAGTCACAAAGAAAGTTCTAATCCTCTGTCATGGTTTAACCCCAGCGGGCAACTGAGCCCCACACAGCTGCTTGCTTACTCCCCCGCAGTGGGATGGGGGAGAGAATTGGAAGGGTAAAAATGAGAAAACTCGTGGGTTGAGATAAAGACAGTTTAATAAGTAAAGCAAAAGCCCCGCACGCAAGCAGAGCAAAACAAGGAATTCATTCACCACTTCCCATCGGCYGGCAGGTGTTCAGCCATCTCCAGGAAAGCAGGGCTCCATCACATGTAACGGTTACTTGGGAAGACAAATGCCATCACTCCGAATGCCCCCCCTTTCCTTCTTCTTCCCCCAGCTTTATATGCTGAGCATGACGTCATATGGTGTGGAATATCCCTTTGGTCAGCTGGGGTCAGCTGTCCTGGCTGTGTCCCCTCCCAGCTCCTTGTGCACCCCCAGCCTACTCACTGGTGGGGTGGTGTGAGAAGCAGAAAAGGCCTTGACTCTGTGTAAGCACTGCTCAGCAATGACGAAAACATCCCTGTATTATCAACACTGTTTTCAGCACAAATCCAAAACATAGCCCCATACTAGCTACTATAAAGAAAATTAACTCTATCCTAGCCAAAACCAGCACATCCTCTCTTGGATGAAAAAAAAGAGAATTATAGTAGCGTATTTAATTTTTMCCCTGTTCTGTCGAAAAGTTCTTGCGCCTGTCTACTTGAAGTAGAAATTAGTTCATAATAGGGTGATCATATAGAGATGCCATTTGTTGTCTCTAGTTGTAACGCTTAGTTGTAGCTAAATTTACAAGCTTCTAAAAATGGGTTGTGCAGTAAAGCTTGTTGCAAGTTGTTGCTCTTTCTTTTTACATTCCATTTGCATTGGTTAGACCTCAAATGTGCAGCTTGCAGTTCAGATCAGGCATTTTAACTGCAACAATCCTTTTTGTGTTGAGGGAGGGAAACCTGACCTGGAAGCCTGCAGGGAGGAAGGGCACAAGGGGAACATCCTATTTTCTCTCTTTCATTTTGATATGATGAACAAGAAGTCTTCACAAAATCATTCCCCTGCTCAGAGTTGAGACTAGAATTCTGCCTCTAGCATGGCGTATCAAAGTCACTTCCATATGAGCGGTATTTTTTTGAGTGAGTGTTAATAAAATGGACATACTAGTCCACATTGCCATTTAGAATGAGGTATAGATTAATTTCATTGTGATCTTAAAAGCAGCTGTACAATAATGGGGGAATTGTTAAGAGTTCAGCTTGAAAGGAATTGTGGTCTTATCTCTTGAATAAAACTTGAAAATGTAATTTTAATGATCTTTCAATGTAATTAAAAACTTGGAAGAGCACTAGAGCAACTATAAGGCGTGTGTGTATGCATGCATACATACATGCAAAGTCACAAGGGAAGCACAAAACAGAGGCCAAAATATGCCACAGAAGGAATGTAGAGCAAATTGCAGGGATTCATGGAGAAACAGGGAAGTGGAAATATGGTAGTGAATCTTGGAAATTAAGGGTGGGGGGGAGGGGGAAAGTAATTGGGAACCACTGTTCCTTTGGACCATTTTTGCATTTTGTGCAACAGAGCAGGCAACAGATGATAAGAAACTGTTGCATCCAACAGACTGGACTGAAACATAGAAAGATTGGGTTCTCGTTTCATCTAGTGTAGTGTTTTCTTTCCCCTGCGGGATTGAGCAAGATCCTATCCTGAAGTGGCTTGCAGCTTTAATTCCCATGATATTTTAGTGCCTAACTTTGCAATTAAAATATTCTTTAAATGTATTTGTGTGTGTAATATGAACTCTTGCCTAAAATTTCTAAATTTTCATCTCATGAGATTAGGATGAATTTACATGAATGGAAGGCCATTTTCRTGGATATTTCACTTCTGATCATTAATTCAGGTGCGGGTAGGTGAAGTGGGTGGCAATACCCTTGGATTTTTTGACTGCCAGTTTAGTCCAGATGGTTCAATGATCGTTGCTCATGCTTTTCATGGAGCACTACACCTTTGGAAACAGGCTACAGTTAATAAGGTATGTTGGTTTTTTATTAGTAGTCGTACTTAAAAGAATTATACTTATATGTCACTTGAGGTAAGTTCTGTTGTTAATAGAAAAGTGTAACAGTACAATTTAAAATTAATGATTGGAATAGTCCTTCTCTGAATATAATATTCTGTAGGAGTCTCGCTCCTGCACAGAAGGGAGGCTGCAATCTCCCAGGTTCTAAAACCTGTTGCTTCCCTGTGGGAACCATGAAGTCAGTGGAAGAGACTGAACTCCTTTGTGGTTGTGCTTTGTTCAGAAGTGGCAGCTGAACCAATAACACAAGTTTCTTTTAGATTGGAGCAATAAATCAGTATTTGTGTCTCTTTAGCCACTCTGAGTTCTAGTAATTTGCTGTTTCCAAATGCCTTTTTTCTGCTTTCTTAATAAGGACGTTGATACTTTTATTTTGGTTAGAATATGCCAATCTGTCAATTGAAAAGTCCTTGCTGCTTTGGTGACTTTTTTAATAGAAAGAATGGACTCCAGAAGTTGTGATTTCAGGACATTTTAACAGTGTAGAGGATGTAAAGTGGGATCCAGAAGGAGAGTTTATCATCAGTGTTGGTTCTGATCAAACTACTAGACTCTTCGCTCCATGGAAAAGAAAACAAGAGACAGAGGTACGATCCTTCAAAGATTTTTTGTGAGCTTGGTAAAGAGGGCTTGTCTATCCTGAGTTTGGAACAAATCACCTGAATATAGCTCAAACCTTAAATTTCCCCAAGCCATGATCTGTTCAAAACTGCTTGTGTAAATGCTTGGTTTTGTCATTCAGTATGTGCTGTTTTCACTTAAAAAATACTAGTGGCAGAGTTTTAGCAATCACATAGCATGACTGCTGTTTAATCTTGAGTTCACCTCCAGGTTACCTTCAGTTAGTGTTCTTCCAGGGTCTTAAAAACCAGGCTCTGCAGTAATTCAGGAGGAGGAATACATGGCTGATTCTAATAACCATCTATGGCCCTTGTTTAACACTTGGCTAAGCACTGCTGCAGGTAATCCTAAAGAAACTCAACTTTGGTTGTGTTTTTTTACATGAGCTCAATCTAAGCAAAGTTGTCACTGTATTTTTTACGCTATTTCATTTATGACTGACTGTTTTATCAGAATGATTATCTGAACTTCATGAGCACAGTTGGTACTTGTGCAAGCAATTTTTCAGGAAGAATTATTCCTGAACAACTTTGTGTGTTCCAAAATAAGTCTAAATTTTGGTGTGGGAAACCCTGTCTAGGAATGCAAAAGTTCCTGTTTCTAGTTGCTCATGCATTTTCCTCATCTACAAATACAGCTTTTTCTGGCAGAACAGTACTAATGTTCCATTCAGGAAACTGGCAGAAACTAGACTGATTGAAGTCATGTAAAACCCTGTGCAAGCTATGCTATTAGTTGAGGGAGGCAAAGGGTGGCTATTGCAACTGTCTCATCRAAGCTTCTGTAGTGTAGACCAGCACAGGATGTCTAATGTTTTTGGGAGAGTGAATTTGGCATCAATTCCTTTATTTCCTTCTTCCAGGCCACACAGAAGTGGTGGCAATCCCAGCTAAAGTGCAAAGCTTAGTCTTGTGTTGTAGGAAGGGCATCTCCAGTTTCCTTCCCTGGCTTTTCCCCTAATCTCCAATCTGAAGGGTACAACAGGTCTGTGGAAAAGGCAGTATGTTGGATTTGACATATGGAAGCAAAGTCCAGGTCTAGCACATGACGTAAGTTGGCAGCATTCAAGAGAGTTGTCAATATCACATTCTCTGTGATCTATTGAAGTACCACTCTTTATTATGTATGATGCTTGCTAAACTTTTATCCTGTTTTCTGAAAGAACTGAGCTTTGTATGATTTACCTGTACAGCTGTTCCTGCTGGCCCTGAAACTTTTGAATTAATTGATTTATCAGAGTGATTGCAGTCTTCATATCTAAGTTTGGTGTGAACTGAATTATTGTACTTCCCCTTCCTGTTCTGACACAGAGCAGCCACCTGGCTACTTTGACCACGTGTAAAGCCAAGTAGCGTCAACACTTGTTGCTGCATGGGATGTGGGAGAAAGCGATAGTATCCTGTCGGTGGGGTGAGGTGGAGAGTTGAGATAGAAATGGATCATTTGAAGGGGTGTGTTCAGAACTTCTGAACCCTGAAAACCAGGTGTTTAGATCTGCCGCTCATGAACTTAGATAACATAGGCTTTTAAAATGCTTTACTTTCTTTACCATACTGAGTTTAGCATCTGAAAAATTACAACAGGTGACATGATGTTTGTCTTAACAAGACACAATGGGTGGTTCAGATATGAAAAGTTAGTATTACAGCTCAATATTCATGTTTTTCTCTATAAAAAGAGAACTAAGTGTTAAATGCAAATAATTATCCCTTCTTAAAATCTCAATTCTGATATTGTGCTGGATTCAGATATCAGAAGTGAGGGATAACAATCAGCTTCAATTTGTCATGCAAATTTGCACCCTGATTTTTCTGGAAGAAGCTTGTTGCATGACTTATGCAGCCCTCTCTTTGTCTGTTTTGGGGTTTGGGGTTTTTGGTTTTTTTTCATTCCTGTTACGTGCTGTGTTCTGAAGTATGCAAAGATGCACCTAGTAAAGGGTAAGAAGGGGCTCTTGTGAAAACATGAGATTTTATAGGATCTCTTAAATATCCCATTCAGGTTCTATCGGAAGCTTTGACTTTTGAAACTCAATTGAATATTTAGTGTGATATATGCAGTTTACTGTCAACGTAATGCCTTTCCTTATGTTTGTATGATATCTAGCACAATGTAAATTCTGTCTTGGCTGCAATTTTCCAGGCATTGTTATACTAGTCTAAATTAAGTCTAATTGATTAAATTAATTCTAATTCTGCTAGCTGTTAAGTCAAAAGTGCACACTGTGTATTTTTCCAACTGAAGTATCATGTAGGAGTAGTAGCAAATGACACTTAATAAAAATCTTTTCATGAAAGTGTATTTGCTAGAAAACAAAGGGGTTTTTTTTGAAGAATCAATTTTTTTCATGTATAGAATAAATTAGACTTTTAGAAAAGCAATTTAAATAATATCTTTTTTTGCTAGTATTCTTTGCTTAGTGTGGCTATAAAACTAACTTCTCTATCTAATTTCTGGTCAGCTGTTAATTCTGGTTTTCTTGGATTAATACTTGAAGCATGGATATGAATATTTCAGGAAACTAGAAAAAAACATTAATACTTCAATGAAAACACCTGGAAAATCCTGAGGATTTTCGAAGTGTTTCTCCTATAAGAAGCTATTTTGGTTTTGTCAGTTTTTTGCAAAGCTTCTATTAAACGGTCGCACTAAAATCAAGTATTTAAAGAAGGGGGGGAAGTAGGAACCTGTAGCCTGCTGACAGCAGTGCTGCTGTGCTTTGTGGAAGACAGATGAAGGAAGCAAGGTAATTATCACTACCTTTCTTATGTCTTTCAGAGCTACAGTTTTGAAAGTAGTAAGTAGCATACAATTCTCCTTTTGCTTAAGCAAATTATGTCCTATTCCTGACTGTGTAGCATAAAGAAGCTACAGTAAGTGCAGTGTGCCCTTAGTAACAAAGGTAAGCAAATGCCTTAAACATATCTGTGTAGGGACACAGTTTACTAATTACAGGAATTGTTTGGTGGAAAAATAGGATTTAACTGATGTATGTGAGCATACATAAGTTTTATGAATGTCAGTAGAAGGTTGCTATTAACTTTTCTTTATGTTAATAAAGTCAGCAAGTAAAGTATTAACACTTTTTTGGAACTCAAAATCTTGCTGCTTCTCTGGTTAAGAATTGTGTTTTAACTGCATGTCTGTTTGTTTAGGTAACCTGGCATGAAATTGCAAGGCCTCAAGTACATGGATACGACATGCGTTGTTTGGCAATGATTGGCCGGTTTCAGTTTGTGTCGGGAGCAGATGAAAAAGTGCTTCGAGTTTTTCGTGCTCCCAAGAATTTTATAGAAAATTTCAGTAACATCACTGGTATTCCAATGGAGAAGCTGTGCTCTCACGTAAGTGTGCTAAAGCAATGCTAAATGAAGACAGCCCTCTTTCATGTAAATAAAATTAATGTTTTAGAAAATGTCAGATTGCACTAACCTCCATAAAAATTCTTTCAATAGTTCTGAAACCTTAACCTTGTTTTTCCTTTCCCTTCTGTTTGCTTCCATGTGTGTGTTTTCATATGTATTTTCACGGTGTTGTCTTATAAAACAGGTTGTATTTGAAACTAAACAAGACCTAGTGCCTGAAGATTGCAAGGAGTATGGGTAAATTTTAAATAAGTCAGACCAAGTAGACTACACACTTGGTGATTTGAAAGCAACCAATAAAGCCTGGGAATGTGCTTCTCCTTAATTTAAGGGTGTAGTAGTCTTGTCTAAATGTAATTATTGTTGTGTGGTTATGTGTTGTTGGTTTTTTTAATTGTATGCTTGGAAATAGCGTAAAGCTTTCAGCACTGTTGTTAGTTGTTACATATAAATATTTATAAATATGTACTTACTCATGCTTTATTTCCTCTTGGCATTGGAAATTTTCTTGAGGCCTTTACATTCCAGTTCTTAATTGTCGATAAGTATACTTTCCTACTCTGTGGAAAGATAAGACTGCAGAGTTCCCATCCTTTGTTTGCTCCCCATTTGCTTTAGGATCTAGTTCTGTTTTTCTCTGCATTTTGCAGAGCAGACCTCATTCAGGATAGTTGCCTCTGTACAGTGCCTTGCATGCTCTTTGCATTTTTGGCTCAAAAGTGGTGTTTTCTGTGCAGCTTCTCAGAGATGGATTAGCCCTTCCATTTCATTTAACAATTGAAACATCTGGGAAAGAAATCTATTCATTTTTGATAGCAAGAAGTTACATAAGTAGCTGTGTAGCACTTTAATTCCGTAAGACTTTGTAAGCACTTGCATTAATGACATTGTACAAATACCATTGTGTTTTTATAATGCTGGCAGATGTCATTATTTTACTTTTATGTAGACTTTCCTTATCAGCTCTTCCTCTGTGATATCATGAATCAAAAAATAGCACTCAAAGTGTTTCACGTGGGCTTTGTTTAAAGAGGAAGGCTTTATGAGCTCTAATGATACAGCTACTCTTAAATAGCTTTATTGAAATTGTTTTGTGAGAATGCTTTTTTTCATTAAAGTGGGTAAGCTTTTTCTTAATTTGGCTCAAATGCCTTCCCAAAAAAAGTACTTAAAACCAAAAAAGCCAGCTTTATATTCAGAAAGGGTTGAATAGGATTATATTCAGTTCAAATCCACGGGATTGTGTTATACTTTGGGTTGTAATGAAGAACCATTTTTGGTTTAGAGGCCTTAGACTGGTGTGTGTGTCTTATACATTTTCTCATCAAATTATGAACATTTAAATAAATAACATAGTATTTTAAGATGTCACCTAAATTATTAATCCTGTAAAACAGTCTTTCTTTGAACTTTTCAGACACTGTAAGGAAGGGGTTTTACAGCTATTAAATCTAATCTTTTTCCATCTCTGCACAAAGGGCCCCAAGTTCACTTGCCCTTTCTAAATTTTGGCTTTTCCCCCCATACTTTTATGGAAGTATTTTCTGTCTGATGATTTGTCTTTCCTCTGTGCTGCTCTAAACAGCCACGTACTCCAGTCGCATCTCTGTGCTATGTACTGGGTTGTGGTTTGAAGTTGTGGGCACAGGCAGTCACCCTCTGTCCCCTTTTCCAAAATGCTGGTTTATTATTTCACCTCAGAACAGACTATTTCCCAGTCCTATTGTGTTTAAAAACTGCAGTGCTCTCAGTTGATTAATTATCCTGTATATCCTAGAATAAATAAGATTGTGGAAGAAAACCCGTAATTAGGGATGAAGATGCATGCTTTACAGCAAAACCCTTGAGCTGAAGCCTTAGAAAAGCTTTTTTTTCTGGCAGAGTACTGGTCTTCATTTTGTCCAGCGTATGTTCTGGATGAGTTGGGAGTTTTTCAAAGTGCCCCCCTTCACTTCTCTAGAAAAGTCTCTTTTTATCACAGGGATTCCTTAAACTGTGGCCTTTGAAATCTGAACCTACATGACAATCTGTGTGTAACCTTTTTTTTTTTTTTTTTTTTTTTTTTTTTT
>JAYKAV010002772.1:464873-589950 GCA_035582835.1 Phoebastria nigripes
ATTCAAGGTCAGGTTGGACGGGGCTCTGAGCAACCTGATCTAGTTGAAGATGTCCCTGCCCATGGCAGGGGGGTTGGACTAGATGACCTTTAAAAGGTCCCTTCCAACCCAAACTGTTCTATGATTCTGTGATATTAGACCATATTTGCACATTTTGTAATTTTTAACTGTTACGTTAACTGCTGCTCCTGTGCAGGCTATGGCTGCTAATGCACCCACTCACATAAGTAGTTTGATGAGGGATCTTTAAGTAGTGAAAAGGAGCCAAGGCGAAAATTTTTCTTCATTTGCCTGTGACATTTCTCAAAGTCTAGTGAGACATTAATCTTTGATATTCTGCTACAGGAGTACTGCCTATCTGCTGTTATATCCTGCATTCATTAAAGTAACTGCATTTTATGATGGTCTTCAGGTGACTTATCTGAGCAATTTCTTCTGTTTTTAGAGACACTGCTAATGATAGGGATTCTTTTATGCAAGGGCAACAAGATGTAAAGCTTTCATAGACTTTCAGGTTTTTTGCTCAGGATAATCTTGAAAGAAGTAACATGAAATTGCATAATTTATTTTTCAAGTTGCCATAGCAGCGGAAGAACAGTGTGAGGAACTGACTGGCTAAAAATAGCCTGTTTGTCACTGACATTTGTGTGTTCCCAGCTCTAACTTGACACCAAATTTTGAAGGATTAGTGTTGGGTTTTGAAAACTGTTTGCTTGAGTAGGTTTTAGTATGAAGAACTTGCTGAATTTTTTACATAATCTAATAACTTTAAAATAAAAATATGATAAATCCTGTGAGAGTATGCTAACCTTCATCCTCTTGGAAAATTACCATAGAGAGTTTATATGCAGCAGGCTGAGATTAAAGCCTGAGTGTTGACATAAATATATATGTATATATGTATGTCCATTTCATGTAGTACACTTGGAAGTCTTGAGACATCCTTTTTGACACTAGAAAATGACTGTAATCACTTGTCTGGACACTTTGAAAGTCCAGTCAGTTTACCTGTGCATAAAAAAACTGCTATGAATTGCACATTGCTAAGACAAAATTGCTTGTGGCTGAAAATGTCATTTCATTATTCATTAATGCAATTGCTTCTCTCCATTGTGAACCTTTTTTTGGTGCTGTACTACATAATGAAGGGATCACATTGTGTGTATGCGGGCAGGGGAAGGGGTTGTACTGGAGCTTCTATACTTGCAAGGCTCATACACTCTTGTAAACAGCATCTCCTATTGCCACTAACTTTGTTCTCTTAACTGGAGACAGCACTGGGCTATATAGGCTGTTGGTCTGACCTATGATAGTCCTGCTCACATGACTTTGCAAAAGACAGTATTTTAGGTTTTATTTTCTTTTAAAGAGAAAGATTACATTTTAATGCTTCTATTTAGCAAGAACAAAGTTGCATGCAGAAGCTCAAAACGTTTCTGTCAAATGTTTTTCAATACTATATTTAGGAGATAAAACCAAAGTAACTGACGACTTGTTTCACAAGTTGTTCCACAGGTTATTCTTCCTTCATTGAATTTCAGGAAATATATACTTTTCATGGAATAAATACTTTTCAGTTTTAGAAACTTGACTTTCAATGGTTTTCGCTACAAAATAGTCTCCAGGAATGTGCTTTAAAAGTAAGCATTATGATAAAACTGCTGGTGGCAGAGTAAGGGGAAGACAGGCAGTAATACCTTTATCATTATAAGATACAATCAAATTTGCAAATTAACATTCCAATTAAGCGCAGCCACCAGTCCCTCGCCCCCCTGAAGGTCCAGGCACAGTTACTCTTCACGAAAAGGCAGTGCATCCCCCATCATCAGATATGAGTGTGGGAATCTGTCTATGGGATATGCCCAGCAGTGACTTTTCTGGACTCTGTTCAACACAGACAGTAATTTGTCATTTAAACAGATGGCTTTTTTGGCTGCAAGTGAAATCCCATGAACATCAATCCCATACAAGAACTTCTTTGCAACACTGCTGACCAAAGAAGTTTAAGAGAACTGCCCATCTCTTCAGAGCTAGGAATCAAAGGAAACCCTCCCGCAACTGGTATTTTGCTGATATTTGACCACTGTTCATAGATTGCATCTCCAATTTTACTCTCCTCCCAGTCTGTTTTGTGACTGGTTTTAATTTGTGTTAGTCTGTGTGGCATTTCTGCTTATTAGTTAAATCCCAGTCCAGATATGTGAGCTTGAATTCCAGCAGAACTCGTGCAAAGACTGATTAAAAATGTATTTCTGGAGGAAGCTAGAAATTTTGGTTTTTTTACAGTGGTGTTTTCCTTTTCCAGCATGATTCTTGTCCTCTAGTTCAGAAATCTTCTTTCAGTATTTCACAGAACAGGCATCCTTTGGCTGGGTGTTTGTGGTGTATTTCTTTGGTGATCTTAAAATATGTGGCTTCTGATTTTTATTGGTAGTGTTAAAATTGCTTTACAAGAAAATAAGAATACATTAAATGCTGCTTTAGTCTGCTTTGTTAATCATTAGTGTTGCTTCTGCAGTGCTGATGCTTTAGGACTATGGAATGGGCTGGAGAGATTGTTCTGTAATCAGTTCCTAACTGTGAAAGAATTTATGCAGATGTTTATATTGAATGTTGAACGTTACTAGGAATTATTTGGGACGTAATACTGAAACAGCGGTGAGAAGTTCCTGGCAGGTGCCTTTCATTTTTGCAAGGGTTTTAAATTAACATAAGAACCTTGATACATACTGCAAAAATGACTGTGATGTGTTAAATATCTTTTCACATTTATTTCAGATATGGACATGGATATGAAATTTTTTGTGTTGCTTGCAACAATTCAAACACTGTAATTGCCTCAGCATGTAAGGTAAGAAAAGATTCTAGCACCATCTAGTGAAAAGTGCCACCAGATTTCTAGGGCTGACAGAGCAGGAGTCAGAATTCAGTTTGGGCTGAATTCTGTTCTTTCACTTAAATGTGAAAGATTTTGTATAGATGACAGTTACCTTGCAAGGGGGAGAGTGAATGCAGATAAGCTATTATTCGTAAATTATGTATGATTCATTTGAAGATATTAGTAAGATAAATTCTAACAAATATATGTATAAAACATTTTCTTACTGATGTATTGTCAGCATTAGTAGAAAGTAGTGAAACAGTCTTGAAACTTCCCAGAGGAAACCTGATTCTAACTTGATTGCAAGCCTTAAAACAAGCCCCCTAACATCTTAGTATTTTGAAACGTGTGACTTCTTTATATTTGCTTTCATTAATTCTCACTGATATTTTTTCCATCAATACAGGCTTCCAAAAAAGAACATGCAGCAATTATTTTGTGGAGCACTACTTCTTGGAAGAAACTGCAGAGTTTGTCATTTCACAATCTGACTGTTACTCAGCTGGCATTTTCTCCTAATGACAAATTTTTATTAGCAGTTTCTAGAGACAGGAACTGGTCACTATGGAGGAAACAAGACTCATCAGAGTCAGGTAAGATACGTGAAGTGGATATACACGTTTGAAGAGTCCACGGTTTGTTTGATATTTTTGGCTTCAACATACTTGAAAGAGAATTGGTAAAATATTTTAATGGCCATTTTCCTTACAACATCTAAGAATTAATAGTGTTGTAGGCTGTGGCTTCAAGAAGTGCAATTAATGGTGTATAGGAAAGCTAGAAAGGGAATTAAAATGTGGAGAAGAATATAATCAGGCCTTAAATGCTGTTTGATTGATGCATGTAATGAAGTCTGCTATTTGTCCTCCTGCCTTCTGCTTGTGATTGTATGTTTCAGATTTACTGAAATCAAGTATACATGCTGGAGTGTAATGCCTGAACATCAAACTGGTATTCTTCATCTTGGTGATCTCTGCAGGCTAGGCTGGAAGGTTCAACTGCTACACCTGTGTCCTGCATAGAGCTGCCTTGTCCCTGTTTGCAGGGCATGACACTTTGAGACTCTTGACAGGATTAATCTCTATCTTTGGTGTGGCTTTCTGATAATCCTACACAATTGATTAATTTGACTAGGACTGGCTCTGTCTGGAAAAAGAGCTGATAGTAAAGATTCAGTTGACTTTCTCATTAAGACTTTGAGCCTTGCAAAATCGTGAGGAGATTGCTATTGAACACTTTAATGGATTCCTAGAACAGATGCTTGTGCTGAAAACATTTATCATTGCACTGTTGGCTTAATAGCACATAAACACTACTGGGCTCTATAGAGTTTTCCTAGAGACTTGGCAGTGAGTTTTGGCCCCTTCAGACAGTGTCCAGTTGTATCCTGGCTTGGGATTTCTGTTCTATTCAGACTTCTATTCAAAAGCTTGGCATATTGTCCACAGTAGTTACACAATGTTTCAGGATAAGGAGTATGAATTCTCATAGGAAGTAAAGGAAGTCGTCTTTTCATCTGTTCATCAATAACTTTTCTGTCTACAAAGAACATCATTATCAGTGTAAAGCAAAACTGCTGGTATTGGCATCCTGAGAAGTGGTTATTCAAAGTCTATGCTCCAAAATGACAGGCTTTTCTACTTAGGAAAATCATTCCCATTTACTGATCTGCTGATCAGATTTATTGCCTGATTGTATGTGTATTGAAATGGCAGCCTGTCTCTTTGGGAACAGATTAATCTTTATGATTAGATCATTGTGATTTGAGCTCTTGGGGCTTTACTGGTAAACAGGAACTGTAGTGAAATTACTGGGGATACGTGTACCCATGGTAAACGTTGGACTATACTAAAACTTTTGAAGACAGTGATCTTATGAAAAATTTGTATAGAAAGAACCTGAAGGTCTTATACTTTGACTTAAATTCTTCTGAAACAGATATGTGTAAAAGATCAAACTGTTCCTACTGTTTTAGTGCTATAAGGGCTGACTGATACTGTCTTGAACAGGTGCTAATTATCATTGTGGTAAGTGTTGGAAAAAAATATTTATGTAGTGCTAAGTATTCCCAGTTGCTTTAAAGATGAGTGGAATAATGTCCGAGTATTCCTGCAGTTCTTACATAGAGTAAGTAAGAGTAACAATACTTTTAATATGTAGAGTAGTTGAAGCAAGGGTTTTCCTCTGTATGTTTTATTCCAGGACCAGTTTTCAGTTGCTGTGCGTACACAGACAAAAATACAGCTGTTCACAGTCGAATCATTTGGTCTTGTGATTGGACACCAGATAGCAAGTATTTTATTACTGGCAGTCGGGACAAAAAGGTAATTAATATAAAAAGAATTTAAAAAGCCCAGAATTATTTTAAATGTATTTTAGATTAGCAAATGCTGTGTTCTAATGAGACCATATTCTATAAATACACAAAAAGCTTATTGTGTGTATTACTACAGAAATCAGTGAGACTTTCATATGCTAAATAAAGTGCTTGAATATGTATGTACAAGACTGTGGTCTGCCAGTTGGACTTCCTCCCTTCTTTTTTCATACAGTAAGACAAGCATATGTCACGTAACTCTTATGGGTCTCTAAGTTTTTCTTTAACTTTCATAACAGAATCTGGTTTTGTTGTCAGTATCTTTAATTAAATCAGACAGACTGTCTAAAAAGTTGAATCTTTGTAAATAGACATTTTTTACTGTTTCAGGGGTCGTCCACTTTGTTCTGTGCCTTGGGAGTATTTTAACTAAGCTATTCCTTAAGTTTTTGTAAATGCATTTACAAAAAGATTAAAGTGACAATTCCTAGATAATTCTCTTTCTTACAGGTCATTATCTGGGGCCAGTGCGATTTATCTGTGACTACTGAAGGGAATATGTTGGATTCACTCAAGCCTTGTTCAACAGTACTGGATGCTGGGGATTCTGTTACTGCTGTTAGTATCAGCCATGTGCTTACTCCTGATGGAAGGTATTGCTGTTTTTCTGTAATGCTGTTTTGAAATCAGTATTTTTTTCCCCTTCAGTCAGTTTTCTGTGGCTAAATAGCTCCTGAAAATCTACCTGTCAAATATTTTGACCATTCTTTGAACTGAACTAACTCTCCTTTTTTATTTCCTAGCCTTCTTTTCAGGTGTATGGTGACTTCTCCAAACGGTGTAACAAGAAAACAAAAAAAAGAGGGGAGGGGGGCATTAATGCACCTGAAACACATTCGTTCTTCCATCAACATTGACTAGTCTGATGCTGTAATAAGCTCCTTATTTTTTTCCTAACCAAATATATTTTGCAGGTTTCTGCTTTGCTCATTTTTTATGAAGAAGCTTTGAATTAAATTGTGGTATTTTTTCATGAAAAAGTAAATATTTATTTGAGGGGCAAGGTGCAACACAGTGTTTGCTAGTTCTTTCCAGCTTGTATTAGAGCCAGCCTCACTGAGCTGCCTGCTGTAATCTCTTTCAGAACTAATGCGGTTGTTCTCTTAATAGATATATTGTTGCAGTAGGCTTGGAGAATGGGAAGATTATCTTGTACACGTGGAAGCAGAGTGGGCAAGAACCAGCGCTAGCTGATTGGACCACGTGTGTTGAGATGGATAACAGGTATGTCTTTTGAAGTAAGTTAAGAGCAAGGAAATATTATTCTTGAGACTAATAGTGCTGGAGTTCTGTTCTTATAATATAAAATGATATGAAACTGGTTTATTTGTATATAAAAAATTGTTATCCTTTTAGGAAGAGGCTGATCCCTGAAAGTCTAAAGATGTCTTCAAGCAAAACTTGGAAATAAAAATATTGGTTATTTAGATTTATTAAAAAAACCAACAAACCTCAATGAAAACCAATGGGGTGGGGGAAGGGGTGTGTGTGTTAAACCCCGGAATACTTCATGCTATGCAAATGCTTTGACAAGTATTACCCTTTGTTGGCCCTACTTTTTTAAAAAAAAAAAAAAAAAAAAAAAGCTTTGTTATCTTTAGCTGTAAAATAAGATGATAGAAAACACTGAAGAGGGAGGAAAAGAATCACTATCTATATACATCAGCAAAACATTTTGGAGTGGATGACAGCAAATTTTCAAGAGCAGCTTCTAGTAGAAACCAAAGGAATGACAAGCTATATGTGGTGCTGCTGCAATGACAGCTAGAGAAACTCTCTGTAGAGAGACTTTGAATGTTTCACTTGGAGCATTCCCCTAGATTCTTCCTTCAGATACTGGCATTGGTAGTACCAGAAATGAAAGTCAATGGTGACTTTGGCCTGTGTGTGTTTGAAGTGAATTGGAAAGAGACACCAGGTAACAGGAAATCGCAGGCTAAAAGCCAGAAATCTGTCATATCTCAGTAATTGAGATGCTAGACCTGCAGCTTAATGTGGTAAAACTTGAAATCAATAGCTGTTTAAATTATTGATGAGTGAGAGGATAAAATGTCATTACTGTTAATGGCCCTACTTATTTTAAGAACTTAATACCTGCTGGTTGTCACAAGTCAGTTTTTCCTCAGTTGGTAGTGTTAAAAGAAGAGTACTAATTACATAAATGTTGATGTTTACACTCACATGCCCAACTGTGTTTGACATTTTGCAGTTATGTATGGATTTCTTTTTGTTACAGCCAAAGTCATGCTCTTGCTGTGAAACGTTTATGTTGGAGACATCATGTGGGCAGAGCTGGACATAATGATCAGAACAGCAGCGAGTGGTTGCAGCTTGCAAGTTGTGGAGCTGATCACTGTGTTAAGATATTCAATGTCAACAGATTTGCTCTTTAGCAAAGACAGCAGGCCTGTCTGTGCAAAACAGATTCACAACATTTTATTTCAGCTTTAACCATTTTGATTGTTGAATTTTCTGTTTTCTGCTGTGGAAAGTGAAACATCTGACATGTAACTTATTAAAGCAACTTTTGTAGTACTTTGAAATGTCAAATATTTTTCTAATTCTGCGGTTCGAGGAATATGAAGTATTTTATGTTTTGGTTGGTGAATATCCTGGAACTGAGGGATGGGAGAGGGATAATAAGACAGCTTTGTTCACTGTGACTCTGGGGGTGGGTGGGAAGCTGCCAGTACTTGGGTTCTTCTGCGGTTGGGATTGCGAGTGGAGTACTGAATTGTTTTGAACTCCTTATTCCTATTAAACTCAACTGTCAGTTGACCTACCAGTGTTGACACTGCGTGTTTAAGCACGTGCAGTTAACCAGAGATCAGAGTTAAACACACAACTTTCTCTGATTGCCTTCTGAATGTGTATTACAGCCCTGGTGCAAGTCTTAGACCGCCTTACTTCAGAAGGAGTAGTTTGCGTCTGCATGCTTGGACAGGTCTGCTTGCTTATTTTTCCTGTCTATATTCCTCTTACTTCTGCTGCGCAGAGTGCTGGCTTCATGCTTCTTGGTCATGTGGGGCTTAAAGCTTAACGCACAGACCACTTAAATCTTCTGGTGTCTTCGCTGTGTACCTGTGAGCCCTTTCTGAGCAGAGTGCTATAGAAGAGCCACCTCTTACTCTGCTTGGGGGCTATCCTCTACAGTTTGGGCTGCAAAAGCTTACAAATATCAGTAGGCAGGAGCTGAAAGGTGGCAGCCGTTCCTTATACTGCCTTTGGACTCTTCCTGACTTTTGAGTGCTCCTTATTTATCCTGGTGAGAAGTTGAACCAGTTAACTTATTTGTCTGATTGTCTTGTAATTTAAATAGAATGATAATAGACCTCAGCAGTTCTGTCTCCAGTTCCAAAGTCTAATTAGAAATCAGTTAAACTTTGGGAGTGAAATTATTTTTGTTCCAGAATCGCTTGCTACCCGAACTGGTAGTGCAGAAATAATTGGAATTGTGCTTAACTTTTTACTGTGTTGCATCTTTAGATAAAGAACGGTTCTTTCAGAGTGGGCCAGACTCTTTTCAGAATAATTACAGTTTATGTTTTAAAGGTTTTTATATTTCAGTTTTTTATTTTCAATTCTGTTTTTCAGCATTAAAAAATCATTCTTTAAAATGACTTAGGGGAATAAAAACCTGACTTCTTAATAAAGATGCTTTGCTATGTTTTACTTGTAGTACCCTGTGTTTGCCTTACATGTGTGCTTTAAGCATTTGAGTAGTGTATTTTACTTGTCTGGGAATTTCTAAACAACCATGGACTGTATCCTGGCAAAAGAAAGACATAACTTACCACTCATGAGGCTTCAAAAAGTTGCCAAAAGTGGAAATTTATTCTATGTCACAACTGTAATTTGGTATCTTACCTGCAATTTGATGATTATACTGGATAATACTTTCCAATACTAGTATGTCTTGCCATGCAGCCCCTCTTGCCTATAGGCAAAAGTGAAATGACATATTGTCCCTCTCTTTTATTTTGTGAAATGCTGTCATTAAACAAGCATCAGCTATTACATGATTTAGTAATCCATTCCATTACCCGTGGGGTTTTTGTGACTCAATCACATTGAAGAATATACCTCATTGTTCCAACTTTAAATACATCAGATTAGTCTGTTGATCTCCCAACTCTAAATGTTTGTAATAGACACTTTATTTTCAATTAAGTTACAGGTTGTCAAGAGACACCTCGACACATGATTAATATTTTTTATCTACGATGTTATCTTTGTTCAAATGTCACTACTGTGCATTTAGTGGGCGTGACTTTTGCATATGCCTTTATCTTCTCAGTAAATCCACTAAAGTCTTTTCAAACCAGCATATAAATCAGCGTCGGGGTAACAAGTMGGATACTGATTCCATGATCTCAACTAATACCAGAAAATTATTTGGATCAATGTAAGTGTGATACCAAGGAAAAATCAGTGTAAGGGTCTCCATAGTGCTATTTACACTTTCCTGTCCAGTTTTTTTTAACCAACCTTTGCATCCAAAATGCRCAGAACTGAGTCTATGCAGGTTTAGAGAGCTAAGCTCCTTAGCGCCRCTGCAGGCCTCAAGTGCTGCTTTCTGAAGTACCGTGGGCTGATTGACGTATGCGCTCGTGTACCTTAGCGCTAAATAATAGCGCACATTTAACTAAGTGTTGCCATAAGCACTGACATAAGCCTAGGCCTTGTTTCCCACAGATTTGGGCTCTTTGCAGATTGAGTTTTCATTGGTTTTCCTGTGAACAGTTACTTTTTACAGCTGTTGTGTGGATTTTCATCTCCAGTGTGTGAGCTCAAGGTGTAGCTTCTTGTCTAGACACTGATAGAATTTTTTTCTTCTATCTCAAACCTATAAAATCTGTGGATTTTTACCTTTGAACACTCTACCTTTCAGACAGACCTGAGTTGAAATGATCCAGTTGATTAAAATAGCATATAAGGATGTGTGTCCATGTGTGTAAACTGAGAAGATTAAGAGACCAGAGTAAAAACTTAAGCCCAATTTACAAATATGTAACTAAAGCTCTGACAAAATGCCAACGCTCACCTCATATTTTGCCCTTATGCAATTAATGCTTTAATTGTCTTTTTTTATGATGGTCTTTACCAACAGATGTAAAGCTTGCATGGTACCAAGAGAAAAACAACACAGAACACCTATCTTTAAAACCAGTTTATTGTTTTGTCCATATGGTTGCTATTGGAAAATATCACAATAGTGGTATCAGCTTTTATCCCAAAATCTCAATTCCAGGAAGCAAATTGCTTCCTACACTGCAGTTGGTGAGTAAGTTTCCAATTTTTTTTTTTTTCATTTTAAAATGAGCTGTTGCATCTTTCTGCATCAACTATAGCCATAAATATATTTCAAAAGCCTGTAATCATCCCAGTCTGAATCTCGGTGGCATCTGCTTTCAAATACTACACCACAGTGTTTATTCCCACTCAAATTTTCATTGTAAAGTTATATTGCTGCTTTATCTCCCCCTACCTGATTCGAAGGCAATGTAAATAAGCTGGTGCCATTAGCCTCTCCAAGGTGTCCCATTAAGGACCATCTGGAGAGCGCACCGCTAGAAAGGAGTGTGTCGTGTTCTGCATCTTTACATGGACAAAAAAAGTCCTTTTATCACAGAGCAGAGATGTTTAAAGACTTCTTTAAACTTACAAATTAAAGAGCTACAGGAAAGACATGGAGAATGCAGTTTGTAGTTTCTCTGAGGCTTTTTCCTTTGTTTTAGTGAACATGTAAGAGCCCTTATGCATCTTCTGCTACTGAAAGCGAAGCTCTAGAATTATTTAAAGATCAAAACTTAAAAGATTTGAGACTAGTCAAGGAAATAACTGAAAATGAAAATTGTTTTTACTGATTATAAAGCATAATGGACTAGAAGAAAGTGTAATAAACTGTAGTCCTCTGGACTCGTTGAAATAATACTTTAAGAAATGAATTGTTGGCAATGGACACGGTGCTCTGAAATTCCCTGCTCATTGTACAGTGCCATTGAGAATGGAATTGAAAAAATTGATGGGGTAAACTAAAGTTTTGCAAGGAATATTCTAATACCTTGTGATATATTTGAGGTAAAGCCATCCCCTCAATATTTTGGATGCACACTATCAAAAGTATTTTACTGGCTCTATGCTGTTTTGAGGAGACCTCATGGCCGAGGATATGAACAAACTGTTCRATGTAGTCAGACTTGTCCTACAGTAGAGGCATCTCTGAAAAAGAAAGCAAGAAATGGCCTGGGTCTTGTTCTCTAAAATCTGAGATCTGTAACCAAAATCAAATGTTTACTGAGATTATCCAAAGCCATCTTAAATCTGTCAGTCTGAAATGTTGGCATCCTCAAGTCTGTGTTGGACCAAAAAGGCAGGCTAACACTACCYTTAGCAGCGAGGGTGCTGTGGAGCGCACTGGGACCTGGAGGACAAAATGAGCTGCTTGTGTAAACTGGGAAGATGAGAGATGCTGACATTCAGCCCTAGGAACACCTGCCTGGGCTCCACGTGGCAGGCTCTCTAAACGCTGCTGCCAGCGGTGAGCTATTGATTGTGCCCATTTTTCAGTTATGAAATGGGAAAGARGGAACAGGTTCCACGTTATGCTAAGCCTTAAAAAAAAAAAAAAGTGTATTCTTCTGCTGTCATCTGTCTTGTGGGCTGGGACTCCAGAAGTAACTAGAAGCTGGTGAAAATTTCAAGGAAGTCAATTATTGAGCTCTCAGCTATTGAAAACATCACTTTGGCAACTCTGAGTAATCTCTGTTTTCCCAAATATTTAACGGGAAGAGATGAGAATGCTCCGAGGCTCACTGCCGATTGCAGCTATTGCAGAGATGAGGGAAGAGGAGGAAGCAGCTGTGTCCTCATTTAGACTCGAATCTCACTTTAAAGAAGTGGCTGTTGCAAATAAGAAAACTTTAAAATAACTGAAATGGGCAGCAAAAATATTGCTTGCTCTGTTTTAAGGAGCATCTGGAGCTGTACAAAGGAAGAGACAAAATCTCTGACAGTACAAAAATCAGAATTTGCCTTCAGTGCATTAGGAAGCTATTGGAGGTGGGAGTTGTTGAGTACGGTTTAGCAATGCTCTACTACGGTTATTTTACCAGCAGTACTTTATCAGGATCTACAGTGGTAATTTTCAGGTGGCAGGGCAGCGTGTTTACCCCATGACTTTCCCAACCCTTGACCCTCCAACCATACCCACTTTTGCCCTGCGTACTGGCACGTCCTCATACAGTTGTGGGACCTTCCTTTGGATACTCCTCTTCCCCAGCCAGGGGCTGCCTTTGTGCCCCTGCCAACCACCAGATTCCCCCCATCCTGCTTCTGCCTTCTCTGGTAGAAAGCCTGGAGGGCTATGGGCTCCCTTTGCCAGTCCCTGATACTCACACTCAAGCACATCTCCTGCTCTTACCTTGTGTGACCAGCTCTGGTGACTGCATTCACATAGTTTGTGCTCAATGGCATTTTCAAACTTTGCTAGCATCATCATTTAATTTTCTGCGATAACTCATCTATGCTGTAATGCAGTGATAAAACTAAAAATGATCTCCCGCTCTTTCTGGAAGGAATTTAGGGTAGATCATATGACAAAGCCTGCTGCTGTACCATAATAACGGGGCTAGCTCCAGTACCCCGGGGTAGCTGTACCARGGCACGCCCTGGACTTGAAGTCCTCTAGAAGAGCTGCTCTATGTAATTGGTGTTTGTGTGATTCAGCCAACATTACTGCTGTACAGATGAGAGGAGAGGAGGTGTTATGCCTGAAGTAATTGCCATGTTACCCTTATATAGACTCCAGCTGATCCCAACTGAAATAACAAGGGATGCAGCAACCAGAATTCTTACTGCAGAGGAGCTATTTCCCCTTGAATCAAAGCTCGTGCAAACAAGGATGCCTGATCTTGTGGGTTTTTTCTAAGCCTTTTCTCTCTTTACTCACCCACTCTTCTTCTAAGAAGGCGTTTTGCCTTCTTAGTCCCTTCTCCATTCTTGCAGGCCCCTAAATCCTCATATAATCAATCCTTATTTTCTCAATATCCTCTTCTCTCTTCCTATTGTTCTTGTAAGATAATCCTAAGCTTTTTAATACATGATCCTAAGAGAGTTTATACATATCAAGTATAACATCCTCTTGGTATTTTCTCTTCTGCCTTCTATGTCTGTGTGTCTGATTCTTCCTTTGCTGGGTTTTGGGCTTTTGGTATTTACACAGGCTGTCCAGCCTCATTACCTGCTTTTTCCCTGACAGTATTCACTGGCGTATGTGTGAGTAGCATACCCTCCCTCCCTTGCTAAAGCATAAGTTGTCTACCTGCCACTGGGGGGAATGTTTCTCCTCTACAAAAATGAATTGACTGCATTCTCCCCAAGGGAAGCTCTCCTAGCGCTTTTCAAGATAAAGCAATCGTTATGTTTGCCTTTCCATTTCATAATCTTGGAGAGTCTCCATCCTAGGAGTTTTCATATAAAGATGTACCTCTTGGAGAGAAGATCTGTACTCCACAGACACTCTTTTTAGAGCATAGGAGCTTTCTGCTGTTTAAGCTCTTTGCTTTGACATGGCAGGCAGTCCTGTATGGGGCAGTTGCCTATTGATTCTCTGGATGCTACAAGTCTTCGCTACTGTTTGCAGAGAGTATTGAGCTGCGCCACRCATTTCTCTTTCTCTGCAGAAGAGGTTCAGCCAGGGAGGTTGAAAAAGCTGCAGTGCAGGGAAACACCTGAGATGCCTGTAGGTTTCTCTGTGTGGGTCTTTAGGGTGGGTCTGTCCAACCTACACAGGTGCTAAAGGTGTGATGTAGGAACCTACCATGGGTGCTTTGGTCAAACTTCTGCTTCTTCAGTGTGTGCATACACTGTATTGCAAACATTGCTGTGCCTTCAGTAACAGTCTCAGTTCACTAAGCCCATTGGGATTAGTTGAGGTGGGAGCACCTCTACAGCTGGTGAGCACTGATTCAGGCTGGTAGACCGCCCCTATAGTTATAGCTACAAGAAATGTAGTCTGGTAAAGCCAATAAAAAGGTGTAAATGTTGGCTTTGGTTAGCTACTACTAGGCAAAGGACAGCTTCAACTTTTTCTACCCGTCAAAAAGAATTTGGGTATGTTTTATCATATAAAAAGTATTATCATAGCTCAAAACAGGAGAAACGTGAATTTCTGCAATTCTCATTAATTGCTCAAGAGTGCATTTGCGTAGGTTAGTAGTACTGAAAATTGTTAGCACAGAGCTTTTGTTAACTGAAATAAAAACAGACTGTGGTTCACAGAGCAATAGGATCACAGGATTATTAAAATTGGAAGGGAGCTCAGGAAGTCTCTAGTCCAAACTTCTGCTCCAGGCAGGGTCAGATATGAGATCAGACCAGGCTGCTCAGAGCTTCATCCAGTCTGGTCTTGAAAATCTCGAAGGATGGAGACTGCACAGCCTCTTTGAGCAACATGTTTCACTGCTGACTGTCTTCATGGTGAAAAAGTTTCTTCTTATATCAGCTCTGAACCTCTTTTGTTTCAGCTTATGCCCTCTTTCTCATCTTCCTGCAACTCACCACTGTGAAGAGCTGGGCTCCATCTTCTTCATGGCCTCCTCCTAGGTATCAGAAGGCTGTTACCAGGTGCCCCCAAAGCCCTCTCTTTCCCAGGCTGAACCAGGCCCATCCCTCTGCCTCCCCTCACAGGGCAACTGCTCCAGCACCCTCACCACCTTGGTGGCCCTCTGCTGCACTTGCTCCAGTTTAACAACATCTTTCCTGTATTGGGGGACCCAAAACTGGACCAGTATGCATGGTCTTATTACAATAGACCAATCTAAAGTCTATTGTACAGTTTCCTCCGCTATGAAGTCCAAGTCTATAATGCTTTCTTCTTTAAACTAGCCTTTTAATGTCCCTTTCCTACAATATTCTTTTGTGTGCACTTGACAGTGTGTGGTGGCAATACAAGCCTGAGACTGAGGGCTGCAGATTTTAACACCTTCCCTGTACCCAGTGTGCCATGTACTCCGACATCTCCGTGAGATGTGAACTTGGACATCGCCCCAACCATGTGGCTATGCTGCTTCTGGGAACCAAAGAGCCCTTTCATACTAGTTAAATATCCTTGCACTGTGTTTCCACCACTGGCGAGGTGGAAAGGGCAGAAGAAAGAGATGATGGTTTGGCTCTGGCTGGAAGCTCTGCTCTCCTCCTGTCCTCTGGCTGAGTGCAGGGAGCACGGCACCCAGCCCAAGCGGGTGTCCAGAGCCCACAGCAGAGCTGCAATCCGTATTAATCATTTCCCTGTGACCTGGGGTGGCCGGTGCAGCTGTTTATTTAGATAATCAAGAGCTGACTACACTACACACAGGAACTATCATATTGGTGGTAAAACCAAACAGCCCCTCACCCCTACACATTCTGTATTAAAAAAGTACTTGTCTTCTATCTCAGAGGAAAATAAATGGATGTTATTTAAAATGCTTGAACTGTGGTCATTTTACTGAAAAATCGGTGAGTTTGCTGCTTCCATATGCCTAGGACCACCAGGTGGCAATATAAGAAAAAGGATAAGTGCGCGTCTCCAGCACCTGCCATGTATACCCGAAAATTCAAAATAAATTACAAATATATTGAAATACAGGTATTTGGTCTCCTCTGAGTTGTTTAAATGCAGTGTTTCAGTGATAAGCATGTCTCCTCATGAAATGCTGATTCTGAAAGCATTCTTTCTTCTGTTTTGGTCCTGCGGTTGGGAAACTCTCTATACAACTTCAGAAAATGATGAGCACCTCCTAATTACACAGGGTCTTATTGTCTGTTATATACATTCTCCCTCACCTCAACATCTCCGTCTGAAGAAGTTATAAAAAAATTGTAATTTTCCTACTTTAATTTGTTGAAGTTGTCATATTGTCAAATTGTAATTTTCTTACTTTAATTTGTTGAAGTCATTGAAACTCTCCCAAAGTCCACTGACTTAGGTTTCAGGAACATCTTAAACCAGAGGAAGCATCCTTGTGCCTATTAGCTATTGATGAATTTCTTTTTCCTTCCATGGGTTTGTCCAATTGCTTTTTGAATCCATGCAAACCCGTAATTCCCCCAGTGATTAGTGGGAAAGAATTCCCCAGGTTAACCCTGCGCCAATAAGAAGATGCATCTCTTGTTTGCTTGGAACATTTAATGCCTGTTTGTTATTGTACTAGAAAAGAAAAGGATTAGTTGTTTTTCTCTGTCTCCGTGTCATTCCTGATTTTATAGACCTCTAGCATATTCCCCACCCGTGGATTTCTTTTCCAGTCTGAAGAGTCCTGCTGTAGTTAAGTGTCCCTTTTATGGCAACTGTACTTTTCCTTTCATCAAACTTATTGCCTCTTCCCCAGCACTACAATATTTCTACCAATAAAGAAGTATTTATTACTCTTTTTGCACCTTTTCATTTATTAATATTTGTCTGGGAGTGCCTAGTAAACCAAACTGCTTATTTAAAGTACTGGCAAATTTTTTTGTTTTGTTTTGAAACAAGTCAAAACTTTCTTATTTGAAGCATTTAAGGCACGCAATGTGAATTTAATGCTGTCTTTTGGGTATTTGTGACAGAGTGCAGCTTCTTGCCTTTGGACTGTTATATTCTTTCCTCATTTAAGTCATAAATTAATTTTTCTAATATCGTTCTGGTCTGCAGTGACAAGTGTCAGGGGCCTCAAAATCACTGCGTGGTGTGGAACGATTAGCACTTGCTGGTAAAGGATAAACTTAATACTAAAATAACAGGGTAGCTGCAACCCAAGACTGAAGGTACCAGCAGCATATGTTTGGGAAGCCTGCGCAGCAGCTGATATTATGCCTCCTGCGTCTTTGCAGCTCTGTCAAAGAATCAGTCAATCACGGTGGTGAGAATTTCCTTTATCGACTCAGTAAAAATAGAGGAGGCTGGGGAGTGACTTCTGTGGTTCAGTGAGAGCCTTTCCAGCCACGTCAGGAGAGGGGTTTTCACACTGTGTGGAAGGCCTCCCAACAGACGTGACAGATGCCGGAAACCTTTTCCAGTTGACCTTGCCAACAAAATTAGTGGAGAGGAAAAAGTCTCCATAGGATTTTACAGATTTAAAAACAAACAAATCATTGATTTTTTAAGTCCAGAGGAAAGTGCTGTAGCTGTTCAGCTTGTCCTTTTACATAACATAGGAGGGAATTATTGTATCCTGCTGAGTTACTGAGCAGTGCAGTGACTTGTGGTTTTTTTTCCGTGGCAGCACTCTGTTAGCCAAGAAGATCTTTTAAAAAACAAATGAAGTTTGAAACATCTCCTTGCTCCTCCACAACTCACTCACTATAACGTGGCTAAAAGAGGTTCTCCAAAAGAAAGGAAGGGCTTGCAAGATTGTACTGTTGGTCTTAGAGACTTGTTCTGTTATGGTGGTGTTGGGGTTGACTGGTCATCATCTATAAGACACCAAAATGTGGTCTACTGACCATTAAGAGAAGTCAAGTAAAAAGGCAGCACCCACTTATCTCCACATGTCTCGAGGATGTAAATGGAAGTTTGGTTTTGATTTGCCTCTAAGAGGAAACAAATGTTAGAAAAACATTGCCTGGAGTTGCCCCTATCCCTCCTCCCTGATGGCTGTTTGATTGAGGGTGAGAACTGGTATCCCAGACACAGGCAAAGAGCCAGCCCAAACCAGGCAAAAATGCCTGATTTCAGCCCAAGCACAGCTTCAGTGTGGCAGAACCACAACAATGAAGATGTCACGGAGTTTTGAGATTTGCCTAAGAGCTCAGTGGGTGCAAACCCCCCTCCCTGCCTGGGAGCAGACCGTACTCTGCTGTGGCAATGACGATGATGTGCGTGTGGAGCCTGTTCTGCACCTTGCGCTTCTGCGTAGGTGTGGGAGAAAGGTGAACATATGCTTTTGAAGAAGCTCTTGTATCCCTGTTTTCTTCTAAAAATGCCATATGTGCTCTCTGAGTCACTGGGACATAGTTTACCCTGTGATAGGAGTAGCTCTTGACAGCGCTGCTGGTGCAGCAGGCTCAGAGGTTAATATGGAGGTTGACGTTCTTTTGGATCTGAGATTCATATTCTGCACCATCCCCTCAGCTAGCGGTGGTGACAAGCCCAGTGTTCCTACAACTGGGCTGCAGGGGCTTGGGGTCATTCTTCTTTGGGGTCTTTTTCTTGCAGACATCTTCCCACCTTGTACCGCAGCTGCTCACTCACCGTTCTGACTGGTGGAAACCCTTTTTTAGGCATGTACAGTATTTGTCAACAGGGTGACATCTGAAACTGGCCAGACTTATGACTTTGACTGCAACGCCATTCCCATGTTCGAATCTCAAAGCAGTTTGACATGTCTCATGGCAGTGCGTCTGCAGACGACCAATTCACTTCGGCTCCAGAAAGCACACCATGTCCCAGGCAGACGTTCTCTTTTTTTGTCATCAGCTGTTGGCTAATATAAACAATATTCACTTCCCAAGTGGCACAGATATGCAAATGAACCTTTCATAGGATAATGGCCATATGAAGCTTTGCTAGCAGGCATTCATGACACGTGGAGCCATGTTGGTGCCAGATGCTTGCAGGGTTTTGGCTGCGCTATTCTCTTTTCCAGTAGGATAGTCAGTACCAGGCTATTTTGGGAGATCCACGACGGGCCCAGAACAATGATTGGTGCTTCTTTAAAAGCATCAGACAATAGTGCTCTCTAGGTTGCCACAGGATTAGCTGGCCCCTACACAGTGTCATTCTGTTTCCTAAAGCCCTTGGCTTGTCTAGCTGCTATGAAGTCTTTCTCAAACACCGAACCAATGTCATGTTGCAACACCTCTGAGATGCGATAATCTTTCATGACACAAACAGAATAATGTATCACTCTTAGTGAAACCTCCTGGGGAATCATGTTGTGATGGCACGAACAGAGCTGTAACAAAATCATCAAATTCTTTTGTCTTTTCAAACTAGGATAAAACCTTGTATCACTATATATAGCCTTTTATAATGAGGTAAAAGCCAGTCATGCTGGTACCTGTGGAACTGTACCATTTTTGCTTCTTTATTTGTGAGGTTAAAAGACTGCCTGATATATTGAGGTCTGTTGCTTATCAGATATAGGAAAACATCAATCTGCTTTCCCTTTTTCTTCTTTGAGGCTTAAAGCTCACCTAAAGTAGCTGAATTCAGTTTATAGCTTGGCCAGCAGCAGCTGTACAAATGAGATGGTTCTGGGGCTGGTGACCAAGCTGAACTCATAGCCTTTGCTTGCATTCAAGGCACTTCAGAAAGTGACAAGGTCCCACCCTAAATGTGGAAACGCAGCACTTCCACTTCCATCCCACCCACTAAACCTTGAGGAGCAGGACGAGACAGCTCGTCGCTTTGGGAGACCAGAAACTGGAATCGAATCCAAATGCTCACTGCACAGAAGATCTTCCCCTGATGCCCAGTATTGTGTATTGGGAGGGGAAAGCAGTAGCTGCTGCAATACAAGCATGGTCCATACGGACTTCCTCGGAGTGGGGACGCCGCCCAAGGCGTCTCTGACTTTCAGGAAGTTTGTTGATGGAAGGACAGGTACAGCCCTTCTCGTGAAGTGTCTTACTATCTGAGTGGCCACAAATGAGTTGTCCTGGGTTTCATCTTGGCATTTTGCTCCGAGCAAAATGGAATTAAAAGAGGCAGCGGGGACAGCAGGGGAGCCAAAATGTGTCATGGGTGGCACAGTGGTTTTCAGTGTCCAAAGCTATCTGGAGCTTTGGACTCTTCTTCATTCTGCTCACTGCAGAGCTAAGGCTTGCAGGTGAAGGCTGACAAAAATTTTTCCTACATAGAGAAGAGATCTGTGCTACGTCACCCTCTCACTGGGAAGATTCCTGTCCTAACACCTCTGCCCATGGAGCTGGAGAACCAGTGCTTTGCCTGTTTTTATGTGGGATTGTTAGGGGCAAAGAAGATCCCTGAGTGGTCTCTCCCCTCCCTAATCCACCTGCATGTCCTGCTGGTGGCCAGCCAGCCTGCCACTGCTTGTCCAACGGTCGAGTCCCTCACAAGTGCACTGCTACCACCAGCTTTTTTGTGATTACTCTTACCCATTCATGCCTTGCAGTGCTCCTTTTCACTAGATCATGTTTGCTCTGTAGACATCTATTTTACAGAGACCAGAGTTGACTTTAAGTTGACGGAATGTTTGAAGGGCTTTTACTTGCATTTCTGACAATGCATGCAATTATTCCAGCACCAGCATGACTGTTTGGTTTGCCAAATGCTGATCTGATTTATCTCTGTTAGCCTGAAAAGCAGTATAGCTAATGACAGTCAGCTCCAACATCTTTTCATGATTGCCTATTATTGTCCTGAACCAGATTAATTTTCTATTTTCTTTGTTAAAAATGTAGAAGGGGAAGAAGAGGTTGTTTAGTGATCAATACTGGACTACTGAGAATAGCCAGAATTCAATCTGCCATCAGGAAGGCAGAACTACAGCCTTGTTTTTTGGTAGTGACTCACTACATAAATTAAGCAAGATGGTCTCCAAGGCTTAGACTTTTCATGCACTCTGCATCACGTTAGAAACATTAAAATATTAACAAACTTTGATCCCAGTGCAGCTGGATGCTCGCTCAGCTCTGTTTTCAGGCTAGAATGCACTCCATCTTTGGAGTCTGTAGTAAACTTCAGAAAACTTAGCCTGAAAGCTGGAGCATCACCATTCAGCAGCATCTAAACTCCCTCTTCAATTATTTAAAAGCCATTCTGAGAGTCTCTTTGGAGTCGTGTTACAGATATTTGTTGGTACTACACTTTTTCATTAAAAGACACATCTCTCTGACCATCACCAGTTCTTGTGAATGAGATCATTACCATTTCTACACAGCAATCCCACCACTTCATTCTCCCCAATACCTTGAAACTATCAATGTCCTTCTTGTGTTTATGTCACGAGGACGAGACCTTAAATACCTTAAAGGCATTACTAGGTAGCTAGTGGTTCTCACACATAAAAACAACTGAGATCAAGTTTCAGGAAACGAAAGAGAAGAGGTGGTTGAAGGAATATACCTTTTTCTTTCCCTGAATATTTCAACAGGAGCATTAGGTACTGGTCAGCTAGCAAAACTTTCCCCTTTCTCCCACGCACTTCTCCCTCGCAGCCTTTCTTTCAGGGACCTCGGTGGTGGCTGCAGTGGGGAAGYGCCTCTGCGAGGAAGACAAATTAAATCACTGCCAGCTCTGCCTCCTGCACCGAGCTGCAAATTCAGTGCGGACGGTGTTTTCTTCACACTGCTGCTCCCGCAGCTTCATTGCGTAAGGCTGTCATCCCAGCCAGATCTGGAGGGCCCAGAGAAAACTGGCTGCTTGCAATAGCAGCAGTCTTAGAGTTGCTATTACCTGACAAGTGGGTAGTGAAAAGCTAGAAAGCGAAGGGAGGGGTATTGGCCTGTGTTCCTTTCTTTTTTTTAATCTTCCCTTTCTCATCTCCCCACTCAAGGCTGATTGAGCTGTGCCTAAGGAAGTTTGGAGTATTTCCGAAACTTACTTYGTTTTGAAAAGGTCTTCTGAAAATTTTCCGCCAGTTACGGCCGTGTGAAATCACACATCAGAAAGAGCTCCGGTGTTGCAAAACGACATGCCCATCATCTCTAGATTTCTCTTTCTGAATGTCTTCCAGCATTTCTCCTTTAAACTTCAGCAACGCCCTCACCCAGTTTTAATTGTTCCTTCTCTTTGATCTTTGCACAGCAAATATTTTTCAGACTGCTTCACCAGAGGAAGCTGAAGTATCACCTAAGGGTGATGGAGAAGGAGCTGAGGAATAAGTGCACATCTGGGACAGGCACAGGAGGAAATAGCTCCCGCTGGTGTTTGAGGGTCCTCAAGTGAGCAGTGGCTCTGGACTTGTACTTCCTTCTGAGGGGCAGCTATTTTCACTCGGTGGTGTGAATTTCCAGATCATCAGACAGACATTAAGAAGCCCTTCTCACTGTGGACTGGCTGTGAATTGAATGAAAATGAAACAATAATCAAAATAGGCAATTCTGAGTCTTTTGTTGTCGCTGGCAATCAGGTTACTAGCAAGTGGCTTTGGTGACCCTGAGACTGAGAGCCACTGAAGCTGGTGAGATAATTAAGGAGGGAAGGAGATGTAGGGGATAACACATGCAGACCTCCAGTAGGCTGAATTGAATACAGATCACAACTTTGCTTTATTTGTCCTTTTTTCCATCAGAAATTTTCAGCATGTCACTAAACTTCTGTTCCTCACTTCCCCTCAGACAATGTCCATGTTCCTCCAAGAAATTTCTGCTTCAGTAGAGGGACTAGCTGATTGCAATTTCAAAACACTTTATATATTTATTTTCTAAGTGATTACAAGGTGCTTTATTTAAAAATTATTACTTCCTTACTGTTGGTCTTACAAACAGACTTGATTGTGTTCACAAAGGACACCTCCTACCTGCAGAGGGATGCAAGTTAAAAACTGCCTCAACAAACCAAATAACATTAATTAAAATATAAACCAGACCTTACCAATTAGGCTAAGGAAAAAGCACCTGGAAGAATAAAATTGCTTTCTTCCTGGTTAAGCAGCTAGTCTCCATTCAATTCCCAGCCATGTGAAAAAGTGTATTTTCCAGCCTGGCTTGGTTTTATTAGTAACTAAAATCTAAGACTGAGCACAAAAAGATACACAACGACGTCACGTTCCCGTCACAGGGTGAGTAGTGCCAATGGCAGCAGATTAATGAAAACAAAGGGGCCGCAGTTCACCTGGCCCGGGCTGGCAGCACGGCTTGCTACATATACACTGTAATTTGCTGACAAGGGTTCTTGACGCATGGGATAACCCCAAAAAGGGGCAGGTGTACGTGCCCAATGGACAAGCGGTACATGGAGCACGTCAGACATTTAAATGCAGCACCAGGCTGATTAGGAAAGGGATTAAGCTGCAAGGCAGAACGTGCATAAGGGAAGCTGTGGCTCAGGTGCTCGGGGGTCTGGCTGCGAGGACGCTAGCCACCACTTGTCCGTGTTTGGCCAGCAATATGCCTGCCCACCTGCCACCTACCTAGGTGAAGAAAACCTGAGGATGATTCGGGTACCGAGCTGAAATCAGCAGGTCTGAGGATCCCTGGCTATGGGGAGAGACAGACCRCAGAGCAAAGAGAACAGATGTGGCTGCAACGAAACCTAACGCGTGGGTTAAGCCTCTTCCCCAGGCTCAGCTTTTCACAGTACTTTCCCCACARGGCCTCTCTCTCTGGTGAAGTCAAGTTGCCTCTGCTCCCTGGGAGATGGCAGGTGTCTGTGGGTTAATGAGTTGCACCTGCTGCTGAAATGAAGCTGTAATTATCTTGCATTTCTATGCAGAGATGGGTCACCYGGCTGTAGGGTGGCTGTGGAGGCATTGCTTTTTTGGGGAGGCTCTGGAGGCTGCTGTGGGCTTTGAAAGAGGAAAAGTCTTTTTTATCCACTGGGTAAAGCTACTAGTGGGCAGGTGAAAGTTTATGCGTTTATTAGGAATACAGAACATGTGTAGCGTGTTCTTGCTGAATGGTTTTCTGTGCCTAAGTGTTGACTGGAAAGACACTTGTGCATCTAAGAAACCCAATGGAAACTGTGAAATGGGATTTTGAAAAGAATTGAATTTGGAAAGCAATGAATTTGGACAATTCAGTGATTTTGAGAATGGCAGGAATGGACAGAAGGAATACATCTTGGCACTGCTATCTTATTTGTTCTGGAATTAGGATAGTTGTTTAAAGTCCCTTCCTAATATAGGGGGACAGACAGCAAAGATAACAGAAATTGGTATGGGAGTGCATTAACAAGTAATTTGAAAACCAGTATGGTGTACCTTTCTAAAACAGCTTTTATGCAAACAGTAGCCCAAAGTGTTTTTAAAAAAAAAAAATCAATGTAACTGCAAAATTAAGTGACAAAGAAAGTTTACTGCTAGGACAGTGTCCTATTTTTGGCTTAAAAATTGATGCACCCTAATTGCTGCTGCTGTGTAAGTGTTTAAGATGTCCTTCAAAAACAGCAGATGAGTAAGTGTTTCTGGAAACACTGTTAACTAACCGTTTCATAACCTCAATATTCAGCTTCTTTCTGCAATTAATGCTTTTGTAGGAAAGTACAAAAATGTTTCCATTTGGCGGATGAAACAAGTGCATGGATTTTATTTGACTTAAACAGATGTATCGGGTGCGCGCTTGCAAGTTCCTAGCAGCCGATGTTAGACGTGAAGCTGAAGTCCTGTGTGTGCAGGGTGAAAAGCATYGGCTGCATTTCCACGCTGCTCAGGAGAGGTCGTCTTTGCTTCTTGCCTTGTGTTTAGAGAGAGGAGAAACTGTCCTGGATCCCGACCTGGGAGGGAAGGGTGAGGAAAGGGAAAGAAACCTGCCCGTTGCAGGGACAGCTGGTGACGAGGGAGAGGAGTGGCAGGAGCAGCTCGGGCCGGGCACTTCTGAGCGAAGGGGAAAGGTGGGGTGGAGGCAGAGGCCAACGGCTGGTGGGGAGCTGGCTGTGAGCTTCTCTAAAGCCCTCCTCTTCTGGTGGGACCGGAGCTGACAGAAATCAGCTTAAGGTGAGGCTTTAAAATACCTGAGTCTGACCGCAGCAGGTTGGCACGAAGCTGAGCACGGGCTCCCCGTCCGGCAGGTGAGGAGGGCAGAAGCCGCCTGGTGAGGGGTCAGGTCTAGGGCTGGTAAACGCAGCCCTTACTTTTCAAAACAAGGCTTTCCTGACAAAATTTTGTTCCATGTAATTTAAATCCTTTACCTGAGGGTGGGCACTGATGGTTACTGTGGATGTACTGAGTTTAACCATCAGCTGATCTTGGGGACACTGGTAGTATCTCTGTGCTTCGCTGCCCATGCTGTTGCCCAGGCACACGGTTAAACAGAAGTATGGATGCTATGTGGAGCTGCTGTGCTATTAGCAGTTCCCCCCTCCTCAGCCGTGCTTCTTGGCAATGAAATTGTCTTGCTCTCCGACAACAAAATCGATCRGCAGGCTCCTCTGGGGTCTCATCACCACCTTGCTGCTTACACTACATAAACCAATTTTTAATATTCTTACTTCTTTATTCTGTTTTGCTGTATTATATGTAACAATTCTGGTTAGTATTAAAAATGGAGAAGCAAGGAAGTAAGATGCTTTTACAGACCACCTGGACAGCTACAGAACCACCTATGAGCCCACGTCCCCTCCAATCAGCTATGCCACAGTAAAAGTCCTTAATAATCAGTGTGAAATCGCATCAGGATTATCATCCAGGTGGCAAACCTATGTCCATTTAGGCTGAAACAAGTGTTTTCCTGAAAGATTGTAGAAATGCAGATTAGAATCCTATCTCTGAATCACTCTACACCAAATGAATTGTTTTGTTTTTCTTTAAAAATATATAAACAGTTGAAGTACGCCGGGAATCTTGCTTCTGTAATCTGTAGTCAGGGATCAGAGCTGGCGACGGCTGTACCTTTGCTAYGAGTGAATGAGAAACATAGTGGTTAAATTTTATTTGGGTCACTTGTAACATTTCATTTTCACAGCCAGCTTGGTTGGCAGAATATTTGATTATATATTTTTTGCATAATGAAGCAATGGAAATCCACAGCAGTCCTCCTCGATAAAAGGCAGCGGGATGATACATATTTAAAAAGTCTGCATGGGCTTTCCTGTAAGCAGGAGGCTCGGGAAGGGAGGCTTTTTCTCCTGTCAAAGCCACCGGAGTGGAGCTAGGCCTTTTCAAAACGGTAACAGCCCTCTAAGGAAGGAGAGAGACGTAAGTTATAGTGATGTGAGGGAGGCAGGAAAAAAACAGCTCCCCCTAAAATGCAAGTGTGTAAAGGCATGTGAGAGCCGGTCCTCTGAAACAGAGACCAGGGAGGATCCACCCTCCTTTGCTGGTGGAATAAGAATGGATTTACATCTCATTTGTGCGATCCTCCGGGGCAGGAATCAGAGCCAAACAAAGGCATCTTCTGCRCTACCGATGGAATCACAAGTATTTTACGTAACAGCTAAGTTTTACTCTTCGGTAGACCTGCAGTACAGAGGACTCAGCTGCACTGTTCCACCAGCCCACAGTCCAGTCGGTCCGGGCTGACAGCACCCGATGCCGGCGTGCCTTGGCGGCCGTGGTCAGCTGCCAGCAGCGGCCGAAAGCATCTCGCTTGGCTTGCTGAGTCTTCAGGGTGGTGGAAGCAGAAAGCAAGCAGGTTGCATAAATTCACAACAAAATGAGTATACTGAAATTGCAGCACTTCTATTTCTTCCTTCTGAGCGCGGGCATAAAAAGCTACATTTTCAGTAGGCAGGGAGTGGGTGTGTGAGAGAGCGGAGTGTTTGCTCCCCATTCCCACTGTCTGGAAAAGGGTGGACGTTTCAGGGGAAAAGATCCTGACAGCAGAGCTCATCTTTGACGAGGACATCATAGAGATGGGTGACTACCCATTCAGTTGCCCAGTCTTAAGTGACTGCAGAAGATATTATGGAAGGAATAGACAAAACAAGTATTACCAGATCACCAGGACTGGAAGATATTCACCCAGGTCTCCTAAAGGAGAATGTAATGATGCAAGAGCTGATCTGCATGCAGCAGTGTGCAACCTCTTGTCTAAAACCAGTTTGCTGTTATAAGGCTGTTACAAGCATGATGCCAGTTTTTTAAAAAGGTTTCCAGGGGAGAGAGGGGAAACTGTAGGCTGGTAAATTTGACACTTGTGCTGGGAAAACTAATAGGAACTATAAAAGTAAGAGGATTAGTGGACAGGCAGTAAAAATGACAAACAGAAATGTTAGTGTGACTTTGTGCCGAAGTCCTGTCTCATCAATGTATCAGAGTTCCCTGAAGGTGGGTAGGGCTGGGCTGCTCAATATAATCCTCTTGGATTTTCTAAAGACTTGTGAGGACCTGGGTTGCCTGAGAGTAAGGATAACTTCACCTCTGGTTGCCCTGAACGGTTGGTAAGAGATGGTGGGGCTGATGTGAGGGTGCAGCTAGTAAAGGAGAAGAGGCCGTGCAGAGGTGCGAGTGGTAGGGTGTGGGGAGGAAGGCGTAGCAGAGCGGGGACAGGCACTGAGCGGGAATAATCCAGGCAGAAGGACAAGAAAGGAAACTGGGGAAGGGAAAAACAGATGTGGGGAGGCAACTGTGTACTGGCTTTTTTGTTTCCAATTAAGAGAAGCCGAAAATGCAGGGGGGCAGTAGGAGCGGCGCTGACAGAGACAGCCAACAGAGTCTGCTGGGGGCTACGTGCAGGTGTCAMGCTGCAGGACATGGTCCCCTGCAGCGACTCAAGCAAGTACCCTTGGCACAGCAGAGGCCTTGACTCAGTGTGATCTCCAGAGGGAGGATGCTGGTTCCCAGTGGAAGGATGAGAAGCAATGGGCACAAACTGAAATATGGGAAATTCTGTTTATACATCAGAAAAATCTTCTTTATGGTGAGGGTGGTCAAACACAGACACAGGAGGACCCAGGGAGGTTGTAGAGTCTCCCTTCTTGAAAATATTCAAAAGCCATCTGGACRYRGWCCTRGGCAACTGGCTSTAGGTGGCCCTGCTTGAGCAGGGGGGTTGGACTAGATGACCTCCAGAGGTCCCTTCCCACCTCAGCTGTTGTGTGAAGAGGAGGATGGGGCTACTGTCTGCTTGTGGAGGAGCAATGGGAAGAGGATAGCAATGGCAAGGGTAGGACCCTGCTTTTTCTCTAGGGTCCTTGTCTAAGTCCTTATTTAGGGGGCAGGACAGAGAAACCAGGGACAGCAAGTCCACTCGCTGCCRGCATGAGCAAGTTTCACTGTAGTAAGGCCCATGGAGTCCTTTGCTTTACCACGTCTGTGGTTTAATGACAGATGAAGGAAGGGACAGGTGGTGGCAATGACCGTAATCAAGACAATGAAGGACAACGGGAAGTTGGCGGTAGCTGCAATGGAGATGGGGTTACCTCCCTCCCAGTGCTGAGGGGACTGGTGGGGAAGGAGGTGCAGAAGCCTTGCTGCTGCAACAGCAGCCCCCACCCACAGAAACAGAGTGGGGTGCTGGCCCTGCCCCACTGAGAGACCAGGTCCTGGGGGAGGCAGGTGGCAGGCTGGCACCCTGAGGCCATTCATAAGTTGTTATTTCTGAGACAGAGATCTCAAAATCCTGATGTTCTTGTGAGCATTTTCATTTATTCAGATACCCAGTAGGCACCTGTCCCCTTCCAGTTTGGGCTTGGATTGGGAACTGGTGTCTAATACAATAATCGGTCAAAGGGGTAATGAAAGAACTAAAAATAAATCCTTCTCTTAGACAAAGAGAGATGAGGGAAGAGATGGAGAGAGACTGCAGAGGTCCTGGGTGGGGAAGATGGAAACCATGCCTGGCTAGTCTGTACAGCTTTGCCAGGTGTCAGCAGGGGCAGGGTGTGGGTCAGAAACTTGATAGGGCTGACCTTAGCAGTTTTCCTTTATACGTGGGTAGAAGAATGTATCTGTGTTATTAAGCGGTAAGTGGCCTCCTGCTTCCACATGCAAAGTGGTCATGAAAGAAGCCACTTCGGTGGGGCCTCTTTTTGGTGAGGAAGGGAAACTGAACCTGGGTAGGTTGTCCTCCCACAGCTGGGAGGGCTATGTGGGCATGGAGGGAAAGCTAAACACGTGAGCAGTAATCCAGCCCTTTTCAATCCTTGCAGAGTCTAAACCCTTTCTGGATATCACCTCTCCCCTCTGTCCTGGGGTTTTTGCCTAGGAGGCTTGGGGCTGTTTGGGTCAGAGACTGCAGAGGTCTGTGTCCCCTGTTCAAGTCACTTCTTAGGCTAGGTTGTACCCAGGATGCCTGGAGGTGGGCTAGAGGTCCAGGGCTCTTTTAGCCAGTGACAGCAACCTGCTTGCCTGGGAGAAGAAATTGAAGGAAAAGAAGTCTCTAAGAGGGATCTTTTCTTTTTTAAAAGGAAGAGAGAGTTTGCACTCAGAGTCTCTGCGACTTTCACAAGGAGCATAGTACAACCCATCTAAGGAACCATCTGGGACTGCTCTCAGTGGTGGCCCAGCAAGACAGAACAGCAGAAGAATTGGAGTGCAAGATTTGTGGCACATGCACTTCATAATAATAGCAGCAGGCGTGGCCAAAGTAGTCCTAGCTAGCGATGGACAGATGAGTCAGATCGTCAAGATTAGCAGCCTGGAGCACCAACTCTGATAAGGCTTCCTCACCTAGCTGGGAAAAGCAGTATTTCCTTTGTGCAACAGGTTGATTTGTCCCTTACGTGGATTTCTTCGTACCTAGGCATTAAAGCGAGAGCGTGATCCAACCAGGAACAGGGCTGAGGGAGGACATGGTCAAGGCTCTTACTGCTGTCCTCTAAGACGTGAATGCTCTGGGTTTTAGGATTGATTCAGGTTTTCCATACTGACATGTTGTCTCCCCTGTTCTCCCTCTCTGATTGTTTAAAGCTCATTTATATAACGCCACTTCTGCATTCAGCTTGTTCTTGAGCACCCTCCAAAGTACAATTTAACTTCCAGATTTCTAGGTGGAAGCTTTTAGTGAAGACCTCTCAGAATTGAACCAGCCCTATTTCTGCCAATCAGTACCCAATACAAGAGTTTTAGTCTTTCTAAAAGTCACTAGTTACCTTGTTTTTCCAAATGTGCTGTTTTATCTTGTGTGAACGAGCCCATCAGTTAAACTGTGATTAACCCCGTGTTCTGCATTACATATTGACCTTGAGTTAATTTCCTGTTGTTGCAAATTGAAGTACTCTAGAAAGCGGTTAAAGTTCTCGAATATCTTAAAGGCCAACTTTCTCTTGAGTCATTTGGTGATAACTACAATTGCCTGAAGCATTAAAGCTGACATCTCACGGCTTAGCTGAAGGAAGCTGAGACACATGGTATTTTCAACAGAAGAGACCTTGACCTTGGAAATGGCTTTTACGCTCGTCCTCCAGGGACTATACTTGTGCGTCTGAAGGTTTTGCTGCAAAATTTCCTGGGCGAGAAGAGTGGCATAGATCAGGAGAGGATGATGGGTGAGACTTAGTGGGGTTCATGAATGGCTGATGACGGTTGACATTAGCATATGCGTGGTTATTTTCTTCTTTTAATATATTTTACCTTTGAGCCCAGAGGTTTGGATGACTTTTTAAGTACCCATTTTATGTGTAGTTTAAAAGCAGACAACTTTGGCAGTAAGCCATTTAGCTAGAAACTTTCTTTAACTCCCTAGTTAAAGACATCATGTGGTGTCTTGTTAGAAAGCCTGAACAGAGTTGGTAAGAGCTAGGTAGGACTGCCAACATCTTTGTATAAAGAGAACTTAAATTAGAAAGCTATCTAGAGACAGCGCATCCTCCTTTTCTTGAGAGGGAGACCTCCTGCCTTAAGTTTTCAGAAATATTGGTGATTTTTAGATACCTCTGTTTTGCATGTCTGATTATAGGCTACTCTAAGGGTTAAATGGTTTTGAAACTGAAATCCCTTAAATATGTTTTGGGCAGTCAGCCCCTTCAACTGGTTTTCTCACAGCTGTTAGCTTTTGTCTTGTACTGAATAAGTGACTTTCTCTAGGTGCTCTGTTCTTTGTTGCTAATTCTGTCTATGGTTTTACTGGGGAATAGTCCACTTCTTACCACAGGTTTCAAAAGCACCCAAAATAAAGACGACCCCTGAAAGTTTGCAAAAGCTAGCCTGCTGCCTCCAGAAAACTACCTTTTTAAAGGCTCAAGCAATCTGCTGTACAGTCACCGGTGAAATAACAGCACAGACACAATCAAATAAAACAGTGTTAGCAACTCTAAGGCCTGGTTGCCTGTCCTCCTGCTAACGCAGCCTCTTGCTTTGAAGATGCCTAGCACTGCCAAAGCAGCCTCATGCATGTATGCTCCAGCAGCGTTGCAATTATTCAGAGAAAGTGTTGGCTGTGAAGACATCACCTGAGCATCTCCTGCTAGTTAACACTTCTTGATTTGAAGGTGGGTTAGGTTGRGGGGGGAAATGTTTTGGAAAACAAAGGGTACAAGGCACTGACTGGCTTCTAAGTCCCCCTCCCACTTGGTTTTTCTCTTTCATTAGTGTTGTGCTTTAACCCGGCAGGCAGCCGAACACCACACAGCCACTCGCTCATTCCCCCACACACAGTGGAACGGGGGAGAGAATTAAAAAAAAAAAAAAAGTGAAATTTGTGAATTGAGATAAAGACAGTTTAACAGAACAGAAAATGAAGGGAAAATAATAATAATAATGATGATAGAGTATACAAATAAGTGATGCACAATGCAATTGCTCATCACCCCGCTGATCGATGCCCAGCCCACCCCCGAGCAGCAATTTCCCCTCCCTGACCAACCCCCAGTTTATGTGCTGAGCATGATGTCATATGGTATGGAATACCCCATTGGCCAGTTGGGTCAGCTGTCCTGGTTGTGTCCCTTCCCAGCTTCTTGTGCACCTGGCAGAGCATGGGAAGCTGAAAAGTCCTTGACTAGTGTAAACACTACTTAGCAACAACTAAAACATCAGTGTGTTATCAATATTATTCTCATACTAAATCCAAAACGTAGCACTGTAACAGCTGTAACAGCTACTAGGAAGAAAATTAACTATCCCAGCTGAAACCAGGGCAATTAGTTTCTCTGGCTGTTTCTCATCATCCCCAACAAACTAGCTGAAATCATTGTGCTCTTCACCAGCAGCTGTTGAAGGAATTAAACATATACGCTGTTATATCCATTGTGGTAAGAGTTCTTTTAAAATACAACAGAAGAAGACATCTGGGCTCACATATACCACAGTAAACATGAATGGATGTCTAAGGAAAAACTACTTCAGTAATTCATTCAGCTTTCACTGTGCAGTCAGCCTGCTTGGTGGGGTCTGCCATCATGTAGAGCCCTCCCATCTGGCTCATCCTTTTGGTGTAGACTTCTGCTCTGTTCTCTGGATTTGGCCGCTCTAAGTATCTGTAGTGACAGAACCTAGAACTGGTATTTTCATGTAATTTAGAAACCTTCCAGCTGTCTGACAGACTGTTACAGAGGTGAGAACATGTTATAGACCTATAAATATACAGTACTCTTGTAATAACAACAGAAAACCTATGTCAATTTTCTTCTCCCATTTGGCAAGACTCCAAGCATCTGCTGTCTAAGAATATCAACCTTTTGCAGCAAATTGGTATACTGAAGCATAATAGGTTCAATTTTCTCATTCCTTTAGTGTCTGGAAAAAACCCGGAAAAATTGCTACCAGACAACAGAAGATAATGAGAACTATGGGGTCAGATTTATGTTCCTTATAACACGCCTCTAGTAATAATACAGACATCACATTAGATTTTATTAAAAAATAACAAAAAAAATCCCTATTCCTTTTTTCCTCCTTTAAAGTAAGTGAAAATTGGGACAGGCAGGGAACAGACCATCCATCTTGCATTTTAGGACATGTTTGTTTGCTGAGTTGTCCACGCTCACCAGAGAAACTCATTGTACCAGATGTTGGGGCTGGAAAGGTCTTGAGCTTCAAGTAAGGACAGGTTTAAAATTCTTTGGGCAGATCTAGACATAGTCATCATCTGATCACCTGGTCTCTGGTCCTGAGGCAAGTTACCTCTGCTTACTGCTGTCTCCCCAGATTTTCCTGATGCTGGGAAGCAAGAAGAGATCCATGCCTCACAAATGAGCTAGGCGGTCTGCTCTCCAGCCATCAGCATGGCAGGCAGAGGCAGCAAAGAGGTGAGTGGGTCCTGGTGGCACATTGCTCTCTAGGTGTTATAGCAATCTCTTGAGTTCATTGAAGTGATTTGCCAGAAGGCTTCAGCAGCAGAGGGCAAACAAATCAAGCTGGAAGCCAGCTAGTGGGGCGGAAGAGGAAAAGGGGCAGAAGAACATCAATTATGTGAACACTCCATGTGACAGCAGCTAAGTGGTTAAGGACAAAGAGTACCGAACCCTGGCTGATTGCTTAAGTCCTGCCTTTTGGGCACTGCAGCTGAGGCCAATGATCTAGGTGAACACCAGGCTTCAGAAAGCAGAGAATAACAGCAGACATAAGTCTCACTGCTTCTACCAGGGCAGACAAGTGGCAGAGTGACCTACCTGCTGGACTAGCAGTTGCTGCTGCCTGGGGATTCTGACCTTGTGGTAGCAGCAAGATGTCCTGTTAACCCTTCCTTGATGAAATGATGTGGGAGGCAGTTTGCATCCTCCAGCTGCAAGCTGGGGAGGAAATTGTTAGGAGCTGCCAAATCTGGTAGCCAGACAGAGGTGAGGCTGCTGCAGCTCTGTGTCCCCTGCTCCAGCCAGCAGCAAGGCTGAGCAGGTATGCCCCGTGGGCACACAGGACACGTATACACATGGCTGGCTGCACAGATCAACATGGACAGAAAACACAGCACTCGCAAAAGCACAGACAGCACCAGTGACCTCATCCTGTTTCCCTTTCTGGCTGATCAGGATGAAAGAGCTTTAGTGGAAAATATGTATACATACGCAATACAGACCCCGCTGGTAGCTGGGCTTAGACACTCAGTCTGTCCAGCAGCTGTCCCTGGACACCCAGGTCTCCCCAGCTGCTGGCACCCGGACATAMGAGCCCCTGAGACCCACAGCCCCACTCTAGTTGCTGGTGCTCAGGCACACAGATGCACACTACAGGTCTCTCCAGCCACTGGCCTTAGAACTTCAGCCTACTCAGTAGCTGACCCTTGGATCCTCTGGTCTCCAGGTGCCTCAGGTACAGACACACACATGCAACGGGACGTCTTAGTTGCCCCTTAGATCCCACGGTCTCTGCTGTAGCTGGTTTTGGGTTCCTCGTCCCTCCAGCAGCCAGCTCTCAGACCTTCTGGTCTCTCTGCTATTTGGCCCAGACTTCTGGCTGCTGCAATACCTGGCTCTCAGGACTCTTACCATGCTCAACAGCTAGTCTAGCTTGATGTTTGCTAGTGATTACACAGCAATATACACGGCAATATCCACACCCATGCATGTGTGCAGGCATGCCAGTTTCTCCAGTTGCTGGCATCATAGACACAGGGGTTCTGTGACTCATGGTTTCCCAAGCCAGTTGCTGGCACTTAGTCCTCCTTACACACACGTGTGCACAGAATAAAGAGCCCTCAGCCAGAAAACTAGTTAGAAATGGAGTTTAATGAGAAGACAGGACAGGCTGCTGTGATCAGGCACAGGTCACGGCCAGAGAAGTGTACTGACCAATAACCTGTTTGCACACAATCAGTTGCTTTTATCCCCTTTCCTGTCTTTTTTTTCCCATGCTTATTCCTCCCAAACCACCTTGATCCCTCACTGTCCCTGCCTCTGGCCCTTCCTCTAAACACCCTGTAGTAAGTCTTGCATAGTCCTCAAATGCTCTTGCCTTGCATCCCGGAAGGAATCCCACACCCCTTAAGGCAGTAACCCCCCCTCAGTCTGTAAGGTGATCTGGAGAGTCTCTCCCACCAAAACTCATCTCTATGGGTTTCCCACCAGGACGGCGGCCTGAGCATCCTCCCGTGATGGGCCTGGGAGTAGCCAGGTCAGGGTGTTTCTCTCTRATTAGGATATTGGGGTTTGGCTGCCTGTCATCACTCGTCTGTGCTCCTTTCTCTTGGTGGTGACGGACCTTAGCTGATCTGACTGCTCTCCTGTGATGCCCGGGCAGTAGCGACGTCAGGGCACTCTGTTTCCCTCACTGGGTTGTTGGGGATTCCCCACCTGTCATTTTGGGGCTGATTCTTTAATCACATAATCTAACAGAAATGACACAAACCCAGGATCGCTTCTGGTAAATCAGTTGCAAAGCTGAGTTTTGACAGCAAAAAAAATTAAATCTAGACAAGAGGACGTGAAGAACTCTACTTTTGTAGGAAGGCTGCACATCCACAGCTGTCCTTGCAGTTAAGGGGAGGTGAAGCTAATTAAAATTGTTCAGGGTTATTGCCAGCAAAATTACATGGAAGCACTGTATTCATTTTTTAGTAAGCTTTGTACTCTAAACTTCACCACGTAACCTCACCATTATAAATCGTAGTACATTCAAAGAGCAGCTAAAAGGGCTTGGGTTTTGCCATATGCTCATTTCTCATTCGTTTAATTCTTGACTCATGAAGCTATTTTTGTTTCACACTCCTAAATTAAAAATGAGTTGGCCCAAGGATGTCAATTTGAAGTTAATGATTAAAAAAACAACAACAACAGAGTAAGGAAAATGTATAAAGGCAGGACAATGAAAGCTATTGATGAAGTTAGCTATAAATCTTGCATGCTGCGTAGTAACAATACAGGAAATCGTAACTACTTGCTGGCGTTGTGCACCCCACATTTCTGCTTTACCAAAATAGCAACAATTTATAAAAAATGTATGAGCCCAGAACATCCTGTCAAAAATTCCTTGCATGATAAATCAAAAGAATATTTATGTAATATTTCTTATCAGCTCATGAATATGGGTTATATTAACTCTGCATATAGGACCTCAATTTTCTGAATTTGGCAGCAGGGAGGTTTAATTCTGCAGTACAAAATCAATGTGCTTGTACCTAAGCAACTTGTCAATACATCCAGACAACAGTTTCTGATGTAAAGCTTTGGTTGGAAAAAATGTGGAAACTTATTCTGTATTTCCTTATCATTTTCTGGAAGACTAACTGATTTTCTAAAACTGCTTTTAATATATGCATCCATACATATGTTTTCCCCCTTCTCCAGACTCTGTTTTGTTTTGCAGTAAACTCTCACCCTGCTTTATGGTTTTCCATCTGGGAAACCATATGAAATACCCGTGGTTCAATATTTAATCCTCTTCTCCCTCTGCAAGTAATGTTTTCTGCCTGGTGACTGGTTTGACCAGCATAACAACTGGGGGAGGAGGGGTAAGCACGTGGTGGAAAACTTACTGTTACCTTCTTTTTTTGTAGTAGTTTTTTTTTTTTTTTTTNTTTTTTTTTTTTTTGTGTTTACTGTTTTTGAGATGTTGCTCAGGTTGATCTAAAAACTGAGTGTAAAAATGTTTTCTCCCAAGGAGAAATAAGGGGGAAAGCATTCTTATTCCTTCTTCATGTATTCCCTAGTTCTCTTTTTTTTTTTTCTCTTTGGTTTCTGGATACTTGCCCATGTTTAGAGTGCTGATTAAAAAATGATCATAATAAGGCAACAGTCTGTGCTCTCCCTTATAGACAAGATGAACTTGTTTCAGTAGAGTAAACCTAAGATGAATTTACAGTGGCATAAATACTAGAAATAATGGTGAGTGCTGAGGCAGAAGCAGGAAAGTACTTCTCGTTGTTGTCAGCCTTTTTTATGACGATTTCAGAGAGCATTGAATCATTCAGTTTATGTAACTCTGAGGATATAGACTTGTTTGTACAGAAAATACCTTGCATCTCACATGAGCTGGTGAAGTCCATGCTCTCTTGCTCTCTGGTGCTAACGCTGGGGGATGGGAGAAGAGGAGCAGACACACGTTTTTTCAGGTGACTGAAGGACTTGAGGTGAAAGAAATGTCACTTTTTCTTTGTTGCATTAGACYCCATAAAATTTTTGTAGGCTTTTGTGCTCATCTTTCCTGTGCCCTTCTGGGCCCTAAGGTCAAGAGCGCCAGATTTCCTTTAGAAGAAAGGGTTCGTGGTGAGCTGTTGGTGACGTAAATTCTTCAGCAGGAGGAGTTCAGYGGTGGGAGTGGGCTCCCTTCCTCCAGTCCTGGGTTGGCTTAGGAGGGATTGTCTTTGTATCTTCKCAAACAGTCTGTTTGGCCACTCTTCCTTGTTGGCAAGCTAGCTAGTTACACAACGATCACTATGTTTTCTTAGACCTTTACCGTATACAGTTAAATCTTACCATTGCAGATTCAACTTTAAGCTAAAGAAAATAACAAGTTAAGCAGTTGTTCCCAACACTTTAGTGATTCTTCAGTCACAGCCAAACTGAGCTCAGAGCTGCCCAAAACAGAACCCAGTAAGTCCTGATAGCAGAGTCATCACTCAGTAAATGCAGCTAACGTAGCCTACCACTAGCAATAGCAACACCATACCTACCGGTTTACATCTTTGACACAGGTTTTGTCCTTGGGATTCATGCCATTTCACCTGCAAAAGGAGGGCTCAGTCAGTAGTCTAACAGACTATTAGGCAGCCAGATGTGCTTTGCAGTTGTGAGGAACAGTTTTGGCCACCAAAGAAACCCAAAGAGATGAAAGTGAATAGTCAGAGAGATGCAGAGGAGACTTCTTAGGGTTTGAAGCCAGAAACTCTCACAAACAGGACTGAAGAAAAATAAGGAGGATACTAGGTATGGCAAGAAGGAATATTGTAATTTATGGGTAGCCAAATGACTGCCTGACAGGTGCAAAAGCAAGTTAGCAGATTGTGGGATGTTTTTATGCAGAAAGGTCTGTCTTCGGGAAGTGCAGCTCTGCCCACAGCAATTGCATCGGGAGCAGTGCCAAAATGAAGGTATACGTGACAGAGGACTGTCATTAGCAAAGAGGCATCCACTGTATGCTAAGCCAGTGATCTGTATATTAAATATAAAGAAAACTACAGTGCACAAAGCAGTGTGTTGCTTGATGTACCACAAACGTCCAAATAAATCTTTGCCAATTAGGTAAATACGTCCCTGAAAAGCATATGGTAGGCTACTCTACCCTTCTCGTGGGATAATGCTGTCTTACGGTGACATACAAGCTACCGATAGGAAATTTCTCTGTCTCAGATGCAGGAACAGACACCTATCTTAGACCACCACAGTTTACACGGTGCAGCTTACAACATCGCATGTAAGTGGAGAAATATGCAGATGTATCCCACAGAGCGGGGGAAGTTCCGTAACGAATAAAATCCCCCCGGGCAAGGCTGTCTGTCCATTCAGCATGGGGAGTCTGAGGGTAAAACCAACTTCAACATCTCACCGTGCCAGCTATGTCAGGAAAGAAGAGAGCAGTCTCATGCGGCGTAGCAGAGGAATCTCATGATGGGAGTCAAGTGAGGCAGTGGAGTCTAAGGAAAGTACTTTTTAAATAATAAGCTGGTGGCTGGGATTAACAAAGCTAAAAGATGACCTAAAGATTTGGGATGAGGATCGCTGATGACCACTTCATGTAATGAACTTCCTACCCCAGGGAGATGGTGACGCTTTCCAAAGGGCCAGTTCAAGACCRGAATGGACTTTTGGAGGAAATAATGATCTCCATAAATCTCTTTCCCTTTGTTATGGTGTTAAACACATTTTTGAACTTCTACGATAACCATGAATTTTGTAGTCTAAGTAAAAAAAAAAAAGCAGCTCCTTTCTTCACTCCACCTTAGTTTTTCTTATATAAATACAAACAGTATACTGTAAACACTGTTCCCCTATAGGAATAGAAAAGGGGAAAAATAAGATGAAGAGTCCTTATTTGCATCACTAGTCTAGTCCTAACAGTGTAATGTAATCATAATGAAGGTAATATAACACTTATTTAGAACAGAGTAAAAGAACTGAATATCAGTAAAAGGAAAGCATTATTCCAAAAGAGAGAGAAATTTATGAGAAACATCTTTTCATCACTTTGAATACACCCCATTAAATTAATTTGAGCAAGGTTGTCTAAATTCTGATATGTTCATAAATGTTTTTACGCATACCAAGCTAAACTAGGTCCTGAAAGAAAGTGCCTTCCTAGACTCTTTCTGTATATGCAGCCAGAGCAGCAGCGTATTCATCAAAGCCATAAGCAAAGTGCATAACCAGAGATTTAATTCTTGAAATTGCATTTGGCTACAAAACTTTCAAAACCATGCGGAGAAGGCCTTTATGTAGAGTGTTTTACTGTAGCTTTAGAGTATGATGAACTAAATTAATTCAAGGAATTTATTATTGCTTGCAGTTTGCTTGTGACAAGGACTGGGACTGCGTTTTCTTTTTGGAGCTTGGATTTTAATCTATGTTAATATTCACATCAATAGGGTAAGTTAATGAAGCCCAAGCTCATTTTGTTATCTTTTATCTGACTGAAGCTCTAGGCTTCTACCCGCACAGCCCGGGATATGCACTCTGCATGCTGGATGAGGAAAAGCAGTTTATACTCAAGCATTTGTACTGCACAGACGTGAGTGCTCTGTGGTTGGTGTTCTCCATATGGGAAAGTTCATTTTGTTTCTGTCTTGCCTGAAAACAAACAAACAATAAATCAGCAACATGACCATGAAAAAAAAAAAGGCAGAAAATAAGGGGTATGAAAAAATAATGCAAACATGCCTGCAAGGTCTGAAACAGAGCTGGGTACACACTTTTTCTTTGTAGAAGACAATGAGTGGTTGATGATTGCTGACGTACACTGGGAAAAAATAGAGAGCTTATTTAAAAGGAGGCCATATTAAAATAGGCACTTTTTAATTCTTGAAACTATTTTTGTCACATTTGGGACTCCTGAAGTGAGTGTTTGCTCCTAATGATTTCTCAAGTAAGGACTGACAGCCTTTTCAGAAGGATTTGAACCTATCAGATGTTCCAGCATTGGTAACAACTACACAAAGAACAACGGAAGTGGCACATGGAGTTAAGCTGGTAAGGAAGCTGAAAAGGGAAAAAAAAAAAGAAAATAAAAGGAGACGTGCAACAGTGCAGCCTTTCTGCACATTACATTGCAGACTTGGGTTGTTTGGAGAGGGTCTGTCCGGCTGCCGAACGTCCCAGCCGCTCTGCCTGCCTGCGAGTGCGCAGGGTGCAATAGCAGAGTTGAGCAGGTGCAAGGGGATGAAGGAGGGGTTTCACCTTCTTGGTACATTTAAAATGACTCAGCCAGGAGAGTTTGTTAAAGTCTGGAAGCAGAGATGAGGGTAGTGAGTCTTGCTGCCCTGGGATCAGGTTAGAATAAAGCGCAAAGAAAACTTCTCTTGAGAGGAGTCGATGGACATCTGATGCAACCGCTCCCATCCCGTGACTAAACAAATAACCTCAGTGGGCAGACATGCCTTTGGATTCATCAGTTTGCCACCCCTAATACTGGAATGCTGTGCCACAGTCCAATTACATGGATGTCTTCATATGTCTTTCCACCCTCGTTACAATTTTACTTGTCCCTAATAGGAGTAATTTTATATCAAATGGCAGTATCGTAAAGAGCATAATGGGATGGGAGGAGTGGCAGGCTAACACAAAGCAAGAAAAGGTCTACGGAGAATTGACATGTCTGAATTTCACAGTTAATTCATTCACCTTCGCAAGCCAGTTTTTGCAGAGATGAGGGCAGCTTTAATAAGCAGTGAGCAAGCGGGCCCCAGCGGGTGGAGCAGTCAGGTTGGATCCCAGGCTGTGGCAACCTGAATCAGCCGCTCAAGGATAACCRAGAGCTGACTTTGTCCTCTAACTCAACGCTCAATGAAACCTGGGATATGTTTACTTGATTTTGTTTTGAAATTATTTTCATTTGTCCCAGTGAAATACCTCTGAAAGTTCTGGACTGTAGCAAGTACTGTTCTTATTTGTTTACACGGATTATGCTGGAACAAGTCATGCATTTTTTCCATTTTGCTGAGCTTCACTCTCATCATAAATTGCTTATTTAAGTTCAATTGTCAGTTAATTCGTGGGTAAATAAATTCTTGGGTTTTAAAACTAAAACAAAGCAGTAAACATAGAGTAGTAGCTGGGGGGGAGGGAAAAGACTGAAAGGTCCTCAAAGAATGGGGGTGCTTATTAGAGAAATATTCCTTATTACAACAGCAGTATGGCAGCTTTTCAGCTGTACTTTCAGCTTGAAGTTGGAGAGTATATAATCTCAAAGGGAAATTCTGTGGAGGTCTCTGAAAACAGTAAAATGTGTATGCATAGGGAGAATAGTGAAATACGTCCTCTCCCCACACCCTGATTAAGGCAGTCCAGTTAAAAAAACATGTTTCTGTGTATGTAAGAACCAGTTTCTGTAAAATTTTCATAAGGATTGGTAATTTGCAAACTTCATGCTCCTGCAACCCTCCAATAATATCGAAAGCCTGGAAACAGCCTAGGCTATTGAAGTATTGAATTGAATTTCAAACTTTGAGCCTACTAGAAGCTGAGGTCAAAATTTGGAGGAAAGTTGCTCCCATTTTAGTTACTAGCAACACCAAGGCGGTTAGTGATGGTGTTGGCTTCGGTTCTGACAATTTTAACAGCTTCATTTATACAGCTAGCTTTGTGGGATGACAGTGACTATCTTTTGCTAGGGGTGCTTGTATCTGATGCTGACATTGATGTGTCTTCCCCAGAAGCGACTGCAGCTGAGTCCCTTGTTCATTTGCATCTTTATGACTCTCAAGCCATCTTCTCATATGTGCATGTTCGTTGTTTTGATTTTTTTTTTCCCTTTTCTCCCATTAGCTCTGTTACTTTGCTCAAATAGTGTCTTCCAGTGACCTAAGTATGGGCCAAGCCAAACCGAGGAGGATTTCTTTCCAGTGTTGAGAGTCAGGATGAGTGGTGGGGCTTATGGAATTGTTAACTTAAAGCCTTTAACCTTTGTCTTGTCACCCTCCCTCCGCAGCTCTAGCGTGAGGGTACTGTCCTTGCCCCCCTGTTATTGTCCTTTCCCATGTGCCCTCCCTCCACCCGCCATTCATCACGGGGAGAGTCAATGTCTTTGGAAATGTGACTGCCTTTAAGATGAGCAATTAAGACTTTGCTTCCTTTTGCCTTTCTTGAGGAGAAGCTGTTCTATGCTCAGCAATTTGCTTCTCTGTGGCAGGTCTTTTAGTGGCACCTACATCTGCAGGTGCCCCTCAGAGCATGATGGGCAGGCGGTCCTAGCACTGCTGCCTCACTTGGCTTTATCTCCTGAACTCTCTGAGASATGACTTTCACCTCTACTCTTTTGTCTGTGGCTCTCTGCTTCAGAGGCATCAGCTGTTGGGCACAGCTCTAGCAGGGGATAAAGTGAAGGGTTTGTCAGGTTGGAGGAACAGTTTTGTTCTCTGGGGTAGCAAGAGCTGTGCTGGTGCTGTGTCATACAGAGGTGTCCAAAGAAATAGGAAGACAAGGTTTCCTGAAGAGAGATGTTCATATGCTGGAGAGGAGTGCTTTCTTCTTATAAGGCTTGTGCTGGTTTGTATCATCAGTTGATAGCCTACTTACTTAATAATATGAACTAATTATTATTATGTCAGCTAGCTTATTTGGTGAGGATGTGAGGTTCCTCCCTCCTGCAGAACAGATGTCTCCATCCCTCTGTCTGCTGGAAGGGGTCCCTAGTGTTTGGAAGTACTGGAGTACCCTTAGGCAGGGCAGAGTAGGAGCCACTTGGGATAACAGTGCAGCAGAGCACTTACTTACTTTATGAGTACAAAGCCACGCGTGTATTTCCTGCCCGCTCTTTTCCACAGTCTTTCATTTCTGCTTCATGCTCCTTTTTCCTTAGGCCTGGACAAATGGGATGTTCAACAGCGCAGGCTCAAGATTTTCCACTGTGTGGCAGAGCGGGCCAGGGTCATGAAGAATTACTGAGTCAGGGATGGCTTGTGTGCGTATGTCCTTAGAATGGGTTTTGCTTTTAGGTGCTTGACAAATTCCCAGAACAGGAGGTAGCATGGATGTCTCTGCCTTGGCCCTCACGGTGTTTTCCAGGCCATTAATGCTGGGCTGCTTGCGGTTGCTCACTGTCCCGCCAGTGTTCTCTGCAACACACACACTATTTTCCAGTCAAACTGACTTGCCAGAATGGCCTCCTTCATGTCTGTGGGGCGGATTGCTACCAGTGGCAGCTCCCCTGCTCAAGCAGGCATCCGACACTGCTGCCTGCAGTAGTAGGTAGGTGGGTGACGTGGTCCCTGAAGTGGTTACAGCTGTAGGTTGTAAATTTAGCTGATGATACTTTTCTTGGCTTAAGTTGCACCCAGTGCGTTTGAGTACAGGGCTCCTGCTGCATAACCTTTTGTCAGGAGATAAAAATCCTCAGTTCTAGTGAAAGCCTGTGTTTGCCGACTCATGAAGATGTCTGTCCTTTCTCCTGAAGCTCAAGGTCATCTGAGCTCCTTTCTGCTATGCTTCTGCTAGTGAGCCAGCCCAGAGACTGCTTGCTGCTGGTACCTACAGCTGGCACTCCCACCTCCTGCTCCTGTCCTCAAATCTATTTGACCTCTACCGAATTTAGCCTCTAAAGTTCAGTAATTTGTTTAAATGCTTGTGCGATGCTTGGACCTGACGCCATCAGTAGCAGCCACTTTCTTGGGGGTGGTGAAGGACATGCTCAGTGATTGGAGATGCCTCTACCTCCTTTCTCCTCCTGCCTGCCCTTCACTCTTTCCCTTCATTTGGCCCACTTCAGCACCTCATCACCACGGGAGGGGGTTTAAACCAGTTGCAGTTTGCAAAGGTGGTGTCTCAAAATGTCTGCAGGTAAGAGAGGTCTGTGGCAACACTGACGTGATGGTACTGCCACCCAGCGTTGCCCTTGCCAGCAGCCCAACACGGGGTCTGGCTGTCTCCTCCCCACCTCTTCCAATGCGGCCCTAGACCCTCTATTGCTCCTCTGAAATGTCGTTTAGTGAGTAGTGGTAAGCGCAATAGTGCACTGGCAGAATCCTGATCGGTTCAAGAGGCAGAGTGCTCTTGAAAGTGCACTCGTGAATAATATCCGTGCATATTAAAGTAATGGCCGTGAGTACTATTCACCATCTCAAGAGACGGAAAAGGCAGTCGGTAACTGAGAACCGAACTCAGATAAAAATCATGATGTTTAAGCTGCTGTAATAAACCTGTCAGTCTTCTCAAGCAGCCAGAAGATAATCCCTATTAAATAAGTCAGCTACAGGGAGAGACAGTTCGCTGAACATGCAGAGTGGTCCATCCTTTGGGCTGTGGTATGAGAGCACAGTAAAGCCCTGCTGATATCCATAGGGTGCTGTGGAAGTACTGGGACAGGTCTAGCTGGCTTCCAGTAGCTAAGCAAGCCTGAGCAGAAAGGGACAGAAACGCTAATCCAGTCTTGGGGAGAACAGGCACGCCATACCGGGATTTGTAATGAACAAACAAGTTCTGAAAAGACCAGAAAAGATTTTATTATAAACCTTTAAGAAAAGGTGTTATATCTTCTAAAAGAAAGAGAAAACTGAAAGAGTCCCTCTCTTGCTCTTCCCTTACCATCCTGGACTTTATTAATTATTTGAAAGAACTGCTGCAACATTAGTAATCTTCCATGAATTCAATAGCAATTTTATAATTTTATAGGAAGCGTATTTGCTGTGACTGTGGAAACTCAACAGTTCGAGTAAACTTGTTCCCCTGACATCTCCCTTTTGTTTTTTTCTTGACCTCTTAAAGCAATGTTTTGCTTTGTTCTGGTTTGCTATTATTCTTGAGTAACTCTAAGCTGTTCACATCCTCCCACAATTTCTGGTTGAATATAGGTTTCACAATAAAGTCGTTCTAAACTTTTTTTCTCTTTCTTGAATGAGCTTTGATGTATCTGTTTGAGTTTCTCCTGCCATCTGGTATTCTGCATTGAGATCCACGATCCATGCCGTTCACTCCTCACTGGTATTTTCTCTTTTTCATGTGTTTGGTGGGACTCCTAAGCTGAATCAGAAATCTACAGAAAACACATTTGTGGTGCCTCTGAATTCCCTCATCTTGGGCTTTATGTCATTTTGTGCTGGCTTGAGGATGCTCCTGTTGAAAAGCAAACAACTAAAAATGCTCTTTCCTCTAGCTGGCTTGTTGCACTACATTCCCACCCTCCTCCTGTTCTGCCATGCAGAAGAACCTGGTTTAGGACACAAAACCCACCACATGCGTGAAACTGGATGGAGAGGTTTAGTGTTTGCCTTCACGAAACAATCAGTGATTATTCTCAGAAACTTCTCAGTTGCTGAAGCAGAGATTTTACTATAGAGCTAGAAGACTGTCTCAGCTTCAATAATTTATGTGAAAGTAGTAAAATCTTTCTTTGTCTCCTGAATTCACACTCACTGTGGTGCAAGAGAGAATAGTGCATGTATTAAGTGTGGTTTGGATGTAAATGTTCAGCATATGTTTGATGATTTTCCCATTTGAAAAAGGGCTTAGACTTCACTCATGAGTACTGCAGTAATTGTGTTTCAGGGCAGAAGCTCGTCTATCTATTTTCTCTAGATGTGAACCCTTCAACTACTAGGATGCGTATTTTGACTTTTTATTACAATGTGGTGCTGTAATAGGATTCCTCCTTCTCCAGGGACGCTTTTATATATACGTATGTTTATACACACACACACACACACACACACACACACATTAGAAATGGTTTTGCTATGGGGGAAGAGGGCACTGAGTCCAGAAAACTAGGTTTTATATATTTTATTCATAAAAACAGATTTGCAACAATTTATTAAAAATTGATTTCATGCAGTATAAGGTTATACAAGAAATTCTTCATTTACATTTTATTCTGGCAGTTCCAGTCTAGTTTAAAGCATTTGTGCACTAACATCATTGGAAAATGCCATTGGGGCACAGCCTCTTCATAAATTTACAGTACATTTTTGCTGCAGTATAAAAGAACAGAAACATTAAATAGCTATATTCACTTGGTTGGTCTTGTTATCTGCAGTAAAGTAAAAAAAAATGTTATGGGAGAAACTACAGTATCATTGAGACAAAGAATGTACTGCATGGTTTAAACCTAATAAACGTCACACAGTCAGTATTCACGAAGTTACAGACACACACACACACTCACCTCCAATGGTCCGATACTTCTGAATTTTTTTTTCCTGCTAAGTTGGAATAATATTTCTACAGAGATCTTTGTGTATACATTATATACAATATTGTAATTTTCTCTTTTTAAAAATTAACATTCCTTTTAAAATAAACCAGGCCCTGATGATATTAATAAAGCAAGAGAATACTGTCAACACACATTGAGTGACAACGTCAGTGTTTAGTGCTTAAACAGAGTAATGAGTTCTATTTTATCTGTGTTTATACTTACATGGTTTTGTTCTAAAAGCTACAGATATTTCCATAACCTCTCTTACTGTATGTGCCAAGTGAAATATTTTGTGATGCTCCTGATTGTAAGATTCAGATACATATTCATGTTGGTTTTGGCCACTATGAGGTGTGTTTTATTTTTAATGGAGATTTATGCTAGCTTGTCAAAGCTGCGGTTAAGTCCCTCAGCTAATGAACCTCTTCAGCTGTGCTTCAGTCATTGCTGATTTGTAACCCTTTGTAGAAACGTCATTCCAAAGGTTTGGTCTGAGGTGCACAGGCGTTGGTCAAACAAAACTGAGAGCCCAGTGGGTGCTTCATGTGTTTTCCCCCCCCTACTCTTAGCAAACAGCCCTGGCAGGGAGATGCCACATTTCCAGTCCCTTGTAAGAAGAAGTTGCACACATGTGTGTCTCACCTGTGCCTGAGGGTTTGGCTCCAGAGCTGGTCCAGACAGTATGCCAATATCGTTCCTCCTAATTACTTCGGTTCAGGGGATGGAGCTAAAGTATAAAACCCATTGTTTTCTCACAGTCCTTTTAGGATTCAGATAAAATATTCTATTGGTAAATTTGATTTGTCCTCTCTATTATCCACTACAACTGTCACACACGCAGGTACAAAGCAAACATTGTGTATATTCACTTCTATGTGCTCTGCAGGCTTTGCCGGCAGCAGCAAAGTGCTGTGCCCTAACCCCTCCCCCCCAAGTCCACTAAATTAATTTTATTGTAATTATGTGTGACATAATTCAAACAAACTATGAAAAACAATCCATCCTGTGACATTAAGACTTTACTACCCATCTGTCCTCAGCTTCTTGAGTTATCAGCACTAGGACTTTTCCAGACAGTTTAGTACGTTACGGTTGGTGGCGTTTATTCTGAAATAGGTGCAGAAACTTTGCTAAAATGAAGCTGCAGATGGTCAGCAGTCACTACCATCATCCCTGGAGAAGGGTGAAGTGCTCCACTTCCAACCAGCAGCTCTCCAGCTGGTGACAATTCGGAGCTGGAGCTTCAGCCTCTGCTTGGGTTTCTCGTACAGCTGCAAGTTAGAGGTGACCCTGCTCACAGCGCTGCAGAGTCTCAATGACACCCGAGGAATCATTTCTCACAATCCTCCCTTCCTATCGAACATCGTCCCTGAAATGAAAACAAGCAAGACTAACCAGTGCAGAATGTTTCCAGCAATTTAACACAACCCTTGTAAAAATGAGTGTATCTATTTCAATAAATATGGTATAGCTCAACCATTGTATTTTCCTTACATGGATACAGTATAGAATTGCATGTTCTCAGCAGCCACATAAAGCTCAGTGACATTTGAGTGGTTTTTTTTTTTCCTAGTGTCTTTTTTGCAAGATCCGTGTTTCCCAGCCTCCTTGTTGCTAGTAGAAATTTGGGAAGAAATGTTTTTCAGTGACTTCTACGTGAAGAAATAAAAACTCCATGAATAAGGCTACAGATCAAACTCCTTGTRTCCTTCTCCTTTGCCTTCCCACACGAGTTACACGGGCACTCCTGTGATGACGGCCTCAGCGGTAGTTCCTCTGCGGTAAGAGCCAATGTTATATGTTTGTAGCAGAGTTCTAGGTCAGATGTTTAGTCCAGTCATTGAGTACTTAAAAGCAGTTCAGGAAGCACTGACCTCCCTTTCCTACAGCCCCGAAACCATTACTCGGAAAGAGGGCGGCACGTGTCTGTGCCGAGGACTGGCACTGGGGCTTACGCATGGACTGGCACAGCTAGCATCAACTCCTCCTATGGATGGCAAGTAGGCATGATGAAGAATGGGCAGCTGCAAAGACAGCCGACGCTGTATGCTGCGAGAGAGACAGAGAGAGAGGAGTGTTAGCCAAGAGGAAAATGTAATACATTACAAGCTTGATATGTTTGCAGGTTGCTGCAAGGGTATCTTCTGTGCCTGCTGCTGTGATAGAAAGGGTTAATGCCAAGAGCATTACACTCGCTGCTGTTGAGCTATGCCACCTCGGTGTTATTTCCCCTTGGAGAATTTTTCTGACAGGCTAGACATGACAAAGGAATCTAAGGGTGTGTTCTCAGCATCCCACAACCTTCTGAAATTCCCAGACACTTTCAGAGTAATTGTAAGACTGCTGATACCGGGAAAAGTTAAGTGTGCAACGAGGGCATATGGCTTAGCAACCCTCTGCCCCTTGCAAAGTGATCTATTGCATGCAGAGCCCCGGCTAACTGCATAGACATGCACGAGGTCACAGGCTGAGTTTTAAGCCATGCATCACTTAGCACAAGGATGTTAGAATTAAGGATGGCATTTTTGCAACTCCAGCTAAGGCAAACACAGGTGCATGGAGGAGGGAGGGAGTTCGGACTGATGGCTTTTTCCAAGCAGTTCTTCTTTGCAGTTTAGGTCTGTGCTTTTGAGGTGCTGAATGCTGTCGAGTTCCCACAGTCAGTGCTGTGGGACTGAGGAGCTGGCACTCTAAAAGCAGTCTAACCTACCACCTACACCAAAAATCACTATTTAGGAACCCAACATCCTGTATCCAATTTTCCAAGCAGATTGACATAATCACAACTGGTGGGGCTTTGTTTCGGTTGGTTTGCTTGTTTGTTTTTTTAAAGGGACACTAAACTGTGCTCACAGATAGCCCAACTAACCCCTCCCTGTGGAGAGGATGGTGCCAAGGGACATGGGCTCTGCTACCCCCACGCTGTGGATATACTGGCATCTTACATAAAATCAAAATCTAGTTGAGGTTTTCAGTGATTAAGATGTTATACCTGGATTGCTTCTGGATTTGGAGACATTCACTCTTGAAACACAGAGGGACTTTTTTAAGAGAAGACAAGTGTCAAAGTGACAGAGCTGAACCGAAGACCAGCTTTTTGATTCCAGAAGAAAAATGCCCATACAAAGCATTGTATCAGTACAATAGAGCTTTAAATTTATATTTCCCTGTTTTCTGATATAATGACTGTATAAACAGGCCTTTATAAGAAGTCTATGTTAAAAGCTTGCCTTTGGACAGCCTTTCTCATTCAAATGACATTTCATTTCTTTTTTGCTTGTGTTAGGAGGTGGAGACAGCTACCAAGGCATTCATTGCACTGCTTGGGGACCAAGCAGTATAGCTTTCAAATTCAAACAGAAAGAAATGTAATGCTGCTTCTCTTTAGTTTTTTTTGCTACAAACTAAGGCTTGTTTATACAGAGCTRTGGTGGGAACAGTTGTAGTCTGCCTAGCCGGGAAACTCTTTCTCATTTTTTTTTCTGCCCAAGCTCTCTTTAGAAGTTTGATGCAATATTAATCCACAGTGTTGATCATTGTAGTGCTGGCAATGCATTCCTGGGACTAAACAAAATCCATTCATTGTTATTTTGCTACTGTGCCCGACTCTTTCTGGTGCTATCAATGAAATCATGCCTTGTTCCCAAGGAGTGCAGAGGTGGCATGGCTTGCTGCTTCCATGTGCTGAATCCTTATGAGCCTGATGCTGCGGATTGTCATTCTGTCTCTCATTGCAGGGTCAAATGCAGAATTGCCCGCGCTCATTTTCCCACCAGTGGAAATGCTTACTTTGTTCAACTGTTACAGACTTCTCATTAAAGAGCTTTTTGAAGCTATTCCAAGAGAATCCAGTTGCATAATCAAGTGAATGGGATTTTTTTTTCACCCATTTAAGTGTTAGCCATACCATGGACAAAGCATGTTTATTTGACTATGCCAATGGTGGCTGCAGTGGGTGGCAAATTTTGCTTTAACTGTACTTAAAATTTACTTTCACTTGAGAACTTGGTTCCTGGAATTGGGGTGGAGGATGTAGCCTGCACACTCACACACAATTAAGACTTTAGGCAAAATTTTAGGGGGAAAAACAAAACAAACAAACAAAAGTAACAAAATCAAAAAAATCCTGTTATTTTCTCCTTAAGCAAAAGTAAATCTTGCACCTTGCCTCACTCTTTGTTGTTTTTTTTTTTCTCCAATATCAGTGGTTTTTCCCTTCCCCCACCCCTGCCACATTTTGTCAATGCTTTTGGGGCAACCCCAGGTATCAATACAGGCTGGGGGATGAAGGGATTGAGAGCAGCCCTGCTGAGAAGGACTTGGGGGTCCTGGTGGATGAAAAGCTGGGCATGAGTCAGCAATGTGCGCTCACAGCCCGAAGGCCAACCGTATCCTGGGCTGCATCAAAAGAAGCATGGCCAGCAGGTCGAGGGAGGTGATTCTGCCCCTCTACTCTGCTCTGGTGAGACCCCACYTGGAGTACTGCRTCCAGCTCTGGAGCCCTCAGCACAAGAAAGACACGGACCTGTTGGAGAGGGTCCAGAGGAGGGCCACAAAAATGATGAGAGGGATGGAACATCTCTCCTGTGAAGAAAGGCTGAGAGAGTTGGGGTTGTTCAGCCTGGAGAAGAGAASCCCCCCTTTCAGTACTTAAAGGGGGCTTATAAGAAAGATGGCAGCAAACATTTTAGCAGGGCCTGTTGCGACAGGACAAGGGGTAAGGGTTTTAAACTAAAAGAGGGTAGATTTAGACTAGATATAAGGAAGACATTTTTTTATTAAGGGTGGTGAAACACTGGCACAGGTTGCCCAGAGAGGTGGCAGATGCCCCATCCCTGGAAACATTCAAGGTCAGGTTGGACGGGGCTATGAACAACCTGATCTAGTTGAAGATGTCCCTGCTCATTGCAGGGGGGTTGGACTGGATGACCTTTAAAGGTCCCTTCCAACCCAAACTGTTCTATGATTCTGTGATTCTATGAATTTGTTTCGAGTTGTCCATACAACATAGATATGTCAAAGCATATATATGGTCAAGTATGTTGGGGAGGGAATGGTTAGTATTAGTGGTTTTAGAATCATAGAATCATAGACAACCACTGAAGGACATGGAAAGGAAAGGTGGTGCCACACACAGAGCAGCCACTCATCAGGGTACTGTGTTAGAATAGGGMATATATCCTCAGTTCTGTACAGAAATGCCATTTATCAGGGATAAATAAAATCAGGTAAAAGCTTGACTTCCAAAGTCAATGCACATAGGAACACAATGCAATGCACACGGGAATGCACGATGCTATAAAGGTGGGAGGCAGAGGCATTTGAAAAATGTTTTGGTTCTGCTRTAGAAAACCACTGATGAGATCCACTGGTAAGTGGGGGGACTGAAACAACTGCTGCTACAGTCAAACATCTGAAGATCTGCGGGAGTGTGTAAACTATGTCTAAGCATTCAGGGATCATTTCAGTCGATTCTTCAGCCCATTAGTGTTGATTTTTAGTAACTGCTGGGAAGAAAATTAACTCTATCCCAGCCAAAACCAGGCAAGTAAACTAACCATTCTAAATCCACCTTATTTTAACAACAGATTTGAGTAGGATCATAGACAGACTAATATAACCACTGTCAGTGAAGAAACTGAATAACAGAGGCATGTTCATGCTGAGAATATGGCTGTAATGCAATAATCTCATCATAACCAACTTTTTTGATGAGAATTTTTGGTTACTAAAATTGACATAACTGGCTCCAGCAGGGTATTTGACTGTCTTTTAAATGCTGCTAAAAGCAGAGCTTTAGCTCAAAAAAAATCAAGGTGGTTTCTATTATAAGGGTTACACAGCGATTAGCTGCTTTGAAGGTTACAAAAATGACCACATATAGGAAATAGTATATCAAAATGGCAGGTTTTAGTTAGGTCCTGCAGAAATCTATCATCACCTTTACTCAGAGATCTGAAAGACTGTTACATATTGTTGCTGTTAAAATGAGAACAGTATAAATTTTAATGGTGCCAAAACCTAACGCACCGAATKTAGGTCACATGAGATGGGACAACATGCAGGAATGAAGATGCACAGAAGAATGTCTTTGAGGGTCACAGAAGATATCCCATTGAATGTATTTGTGTGGCCATCATGCAGATAGGCTGACTAATGTGATCTTTAGATAAGTAAGCACGACTGCCCAGCAGGAAAGGGTTGACTTTGCGTGAGAGACACCCCGGCCTACTGGGAAATGAACTGTTATATCTATTCTAAACTGGTTCAGGCTGCTCTCTGAAGCTGAGAAGAACTGGCATGGTGCAGCTTCCATCCATGCAGCTAAGCTCCCCGCAAACAGGGTTTCCGAATACCAGATTGTGCCTGAGCGTTACCCGGGAGAGCACAAGTTGATACAACTGTTCTAGGGAGTACGCTAATAAGCACCATGGAAAATCAAAGTGCAGGGCTTGAGCCTGTGCACCAGTGCTGCTTTGCCTGCTATAGGAAGTGTTAATTTTCACTGTGTAGCCAGTGTGAACAGAAGAGAAAGCAGCCAGCACTCACTTTTTGCTTGTCGTTTCTGATGGTCTAACTGGGTATGGCAAATTTTACATGGCGCTATGGATAACCTACCAGGTCCTGACCAGCAGGAAAGGGAGTAAGAGGCAAAGGGAACTGTGAATCATCTATATTCATGCTCTAAGGCTGCTTTACAGTCATACAGACTGCATTTTCCTTAGGTGCAGGGTTCTAAATCTGAGCCAAGCACAAAACAAATATTTTTCACATTCTGATTGAGATGATATAAACATCACCCCATCAACAAATGTGAAACAACTTCCTGCACTACTGAGCCTGAAGTGCATGTGTTCTGCTGTGCCTTCAGCTTGGATACAACTGTAGAATAAGGGATCACACTTGCAGTTAGTCAAATGTAGCACTAGTGGTAAGAAAGAATGAAAAAATCCCAAATCAAGCTCTTTTCTGCACTCTACAAGAGCTTTCATACTGGAAGATGTCAGCTCTCCTGAGTGCTGTCAATAACAGGAAGCTGGGATGCTTCTTTTTGCTATAGCCATTAAAGAGTTAACATTTCTACAGGCAAATTATTATCCTAACGTCCTCCTTTCACAGGCTTGTGGCAAAGAGGAAATCTTTTTCAGACTGACGTCCTTGAGATTTGTGTTCTTCAATAAGAAATAGGTTCAGAAGACTGTGTGGCTACCTCTCTATCAGATGCCCTATGTATGCAGTGAAATGAGAAAGAGAAGGCACAAACTACAGCTTGTCTTTAACTCTTTTTTTTTTTTTTTTTTTTTTTTTTTTTGACAAAAATGACATATTTAATAACCATGGAAGGCCAGAAGTGCTGCCAGACAAGTTGAAAAAAAGGCCCATGCATGTGGAAGGATATTCTTAAAGAGCACAAAGTTTGGAAAGAGGCAATCTCTTGTCAAAGAGAGGGAATCACAAAACCCTAGTCCTGAAGATGGCTACACTTCTCCTCTCTGGCAGGTCCACTGTGCCTGGATGGTGTGGCTCTGGTACCCAAACTGCCAACACATCCTCAGGGAAGACATTGACCCTTGGACCTGGCACAGTCACAGCTGTGCAAGTGCTGAATGACACTGTTTTGATTTAGCAGGACTTTATTAATTGCTTTCCATAAATGTCAGTGACTGTTCAGATTTGTACTGACCTGCTCTTTAAGACCTTTAGGAAATCTCAGTCTTCTCATCAGTTACCACTACCCTAGAGGAGGTTTTGTCATCACCGAATGTTTTTCTTTTTTTTCTGTATTAAATCTGTATTGGGACAACTGGACTATCCGAGCGTCTGTGTTTTTCTTAGCATCTCTCTTAATGTAAGGGGGCCACGTGCAGATGAGGCTGCATTCACACTACATTATTTCTGACAAATGGTTCTGGAAAAAGACAGACCTCTAATAGCTATGCATTAAAGCACTCTGCTGACCCCATAAAGTCACGAGAGCTTTCTCAGCGAGAGCCCTGCTTTTGTGAAATAAGCAGATATTTCAGCTACTGGGGTTTTTTTTTGGTGCATACATGTGTGTGTGTTTGTGTGTGTATTAGCTCCTGTGCAGGTTTGGGTTGGGGGTTTTTTTTGAGTGCAATTACAGAGTTAGAAATCCACGTGTTTTCCTGCACCAGGTAGTACAAGGCAGTAACTGCTATCTGAAATCAGGTTTGCTGTCGCTGATGTAACATGTGACTAGTAATTTGTTTAATTTATTCTATTTTTAAATAAGCTTTTAAGTTGCCCGTGTACAAAACAAGCGTCTGACAGCTATTATCTCAGATCCTGATGAAGTAGTGCCCGTGTAACTAGGCTGCCGTGGGGAAACGGCTGATCCAGGGACAAACGAGCACGGCGCTTCGCTGAGCTCTGGCCCGTGGTAGGCTCTGCTGAGCTGGTAGAGGGTAGTACGTGAGTTTATTGTATATGTTCCTGGAGAGAAAAGCTGATACCGTAAGCCTCTTTCCCCTCCATGAATCTAGCAAGTGCTTTGTGCCATCCTCTCCTTGTAGCCGCAGCATTGTTTCTAAGGGAAACTACTTGGTGCAGGCTTTCCTATGCCAAAACTCAAGTCCAGCTGCTATGGCAACGTTGAAAAGCCCTCAGACTGTTTTTATTTCTCAGCTAGCTTAAGATGGAAAGAGAACAAAATGGCTATGTACACCATGAACGCCTCTGGCTGGTGTGTGGAAGGACTTGGACTTTTGATGATAGTCATAACCTGTGTGTGCACATATGTACATCCTCTTCTCTCCTTAATATACATTGGTGTTTGGGCGCAGCTTGTCCTGTAACTCTCTACAGAAACTTCAGACATCATGCTATGGATGTTTCTGACAAGAGAAAAGAAGTATGTTAATTTGCCTTTGGGGGATCTTAGGATCTAGTGCCCCTGATATCCTCTAAATTTGGCAGGGATGGTGAGCTGGTGGCAGGGAGGCATCACAGTACAACGTTGCTGTCCACTGGTGCTTCAGGAGGTACCATTCACATCTGTTGCTGATGGTCCAGGCTCTCTCTGTAGCTGGGGCTGGCTGAAAGGGTTTACAGTGAAGGTCTTCCCATAAAAATGCATGAAAGAGAAATACGGGTTTTGATGAAATGTAATAATTTAAATTAACATCTTATCAGCAAGGCAGCTGGTGTCCAGGATGGAATTTATGGCTAAAACAGTAGAAAGTGTGCGTGCCCAAGCACATGCATACCTGAGAGAGCAAGGGGTGCCTCTTTCTGTACCAGTATSTAACGGTGTATACTTACTGTTCTGGAGAGTTGATGTCTTCTATAGGATCTTTGCTTGTTCTGGAAGGGTCTGACGAGCCCCATTGTGCTGGTGGATTTTGATCAAGATGATTTTTCAAAATGGCTTTCTCACCATCTGGATGGACAACACATTCAATTTTACTTTACTGTGACCAAGTGACCATTTTGAAATAGTTTCATTTTAAAATTTCCCAGATGTTCATAATGCCACAAAGTAAACTCTTTCTGCCTATATTCCAATACAGTCTCAGGTTTCCCTGTGAATCTTTGGTACTGTTATCCTTTTGACAATGTGCTCCCTCACAGGAACTGCCATGAACAAACAGAAAAGGGACAAAACCTCTTTTGTCCTTCCTTTGCTTCCCCCCACCTTTAAAAAACCCCACAAACCAAACCTTGTTGCCCACCTCTATGTAGCCCTATCATGCGCTCTCACCTAGTCTTAGGCTGTGTAAAAGTTAATGTAACTGCACCATCATATTATCTTGCACTCAAAAATTGTTATCTTTTCATATGAAAAAACCCTCTTATTTAAGTCTTTTCCTAGAAAAACTATAATCTCATTGATGTATAAACCCTTGGTACTCTTGCAATCACATGAGCAATTAAGTGCCGTCATTTAACTATCTGCTATCATTTAGCACGGAAATATGATTCATATCAGTTGCACTGGTCCATGGGCTGCCTGCAGGAAGGACAGCTAATGATTTCATTAAGTTTTCTCCTGCCGTTCTCTTTTCTGCATAGTGATAACATAGAAGATCATAATTTTCCCCATAGGTAGCTTCATTTGATTCCCCCAGGAGTCCCAGGAGTCCCTGGCTAGCTGTGCTGAAGCCTGTGGCATCGGTCGCCCTGAGAAACACGGACGAACAYAGCCATTTTAAGAAGGCTGTCTTCGCTGGGGATCCTTTCAGTTCCTGCCTGCTTCTCCAAAGTCTCCTACTGTATTAAGCCAAATAAAGTCACATGGAAAACATCTGAGTAATGAGGACAGTGCACAGTTTTCATAAATAATTACAGAGCAGCTCCAAATCCATCACCGGCAGTTGTTTGCCACACACACACAGAGAAACAGTGATTGCTGCAGGCATTAAGGCAGCATGGAAGAGGACTCGAAGGTAAATTCTTGAAAAGGACGCTGGAGGATTTGAATGTGAAAATGGGTATGAGGGAGGAAAAGCAGGAAAATAGTGAAGAGAAAATGAAAATAGCATGAAAAACTCAGTGCGTATTGAAGGCTTAAGATGCTTTTCTGTTCTACTAACGCTCAGAAGCTCCAAATAATGCTCGGGTCCTAGCATGCTAGGAATATATAGGTTATCGGCGAGCACTGGTGGGACAAAATAAGCAGCAGAAACAAAGAGTGAGGAAAGGAGCTGGAAGCAGAAACAGGAATGTTTTGAGGGCAAACTCCAACATCTATAATTGCCCCCCCAGTGCGGTCATCCCTGGGATTATTTTGTAGCATTCACTTTCTGCTGTGAAAAATCTAACAAGCGACTTGGAAAGAAGTGAATAGGTGAGGATGCAAGAATGTGCAGACAGGGGGATTGCTACAGCTCAGAAAAGCAGGAGAGAAGATTTTTCACTTATGTTGCATGGAAGAGAAGGGTCTGGTTGAGAAAGGAGGCGACCAGAACACATGAAGCTGCTTCTGTTGGGGCAAGAAAATGTCCGTAAAAGACAGCTAAGGAATTCAGTTGTAGCAAGAAGAGTGCTTAAAAGGAAGATATGACAGGATTCAGTGATGGTTTAGATGTGAAGGGACGACAGCAAAGAGTCAAGTCTGACAGTGGCTAAGATCAGCAATGAAGTCTATCATCTCAGGGCAGCCTGAAGTTTGCTGGTGTGGCATTTCCTGTCACCAGTTTTTGTTTTCCATATATCGCATTTCTATGTACATTGAACTTGACATTTGCATAAAAGCCTTGCGATGTCCATAAACAGGCACGTAGAAAAGAACACTTTTTACTTCCATGATTAAGGACAACGTTCAATCCTGAGCTGATTTAAGCTGACAATGAAAACTGCTGACTTTATGATATAGACCAAAGTTAAAATTTGAGTAATCCTTGTAATTAGGGATGGAAAAGGTCTATTATTTAACTATTTTAGGGTTCCAACTACTTTGGCCAAGATAAGCAATTTAACCTTTTACAAAGCCACTTCATCAAATGGCTGGAATATGCAACTGTTGGGCTTCGGGAGTAGGTGATTTCATATATCAATCCGTGTTGTACGCCCCTAAAGGGGTTTCTTGTGCTTTCAGTTGTGCTGCGAGAGAGAGAGAGAGAGAAGGAGGTGGTCCTTGTCAAAAAGGTGGGGGATTTACTTTAAAGTAGAGCAGAAATCATATATTCTCTGCCTACTCACCCCTCAACACCAACTGCCCATATATGACTGTGTGTTATTCTTAATAGACCCTTTTCTACCACTCTTGCAGATGACTCTCCCTTAATACACTGCATAAATTTCTGTATACAAGGTTACCATATACAAGTTTTAATGTATATGTATAAAATACAGACAAAATCCACATAAAACTGCCACAATGTTGAGATTTTTTTCTTTTTCCTTTGCTTCTTTCAAAATACAAAAAAGTTGGGTAATTCTTATTTGTTAAGCTTTTTGGGAGAGGAGTTGTTAGATTTTTATTCTGCAGCTATGGAAACTAGAATATCTTTCTTTTTTCTTTTTTTTTTTTTTTTTTAATTTACCTTTCATTTAAATAATGAAAAGCAAGATTCTCACTTAGTCATATGCTTCCAGGAGCAGGATCTTAAAGAAAAAACACTATTACCATATGCACTTAAAAAATTTAAGGATGGAGGAAACTGATTTTATATACGTGAACAACTGAAAGAAAATAAATTAAGGGTAACGGTAAACATTTGAGCTCCCAGTTTCCCCTGGAAAGTGTAGCACTGCTTTTAGTACTTCCCCACCTTTTCTTCCTCTGTCCATTAAGTATGCCACTTGAAAAATGCCCTGCATTCTCAGGGTACTGTCTGCCACTGCAGATGCTACTGAATAAGTTGCACTGGGATGATCTAACTACCCTCAAAATTGAATTTACATTAGCCAGAAGCACTTTCTAAGTAATTTTCACCTTCGTAGACCTCAAACCGGAACTCAGAAGTCTGGATAAGTGATGCCTGAGCACTTTCCATTCAGAAAACCTTCGGGAAAAAAGACAAATAGATCTCAAGGGCCTCGCACAGCACTCACTGATGGGTTCATTAGAAAACAAAACCCACTGCCCAGTTGTCGGTGAGAGCCAGAAGGCTTTAGCTCAGGACCTTTGCCTACCTGCAGCAGAGAAACAGCTTCCAATTACGAAGCTCTGGGCTGCAGGAGCACATCCGAAGCTGGCTGCTGAGAGGCTCAGCGAGGAGGTCACTGCTCCCAGTTGCTYGCCTCTCCTCTGCCAGCGGGGACGCTCTCTTTAGACCTGCCGTACGTATAATCACTCCGCAATGTAGTGCTGTCAAAATTACCTGGGCTGGCTTAAACGTGTCGTGCATTTTAACAACTCCTGTTCAGCTGCAGGCAGAAAACACCAGGCGACCGCCACTGCTGCAATTTCTACCAAGATTTTAGAAACCKTATTTCTCTAACTAGAAGCCTGTTTTGTTGATATCTGTACACTGCAGCTTTATTGAACATTTCATCATTGTGCTTTAGTGGCAATATTCCTCTGATGGCTTACAACTAGATGGCAGAACCACTCTTCACCCGACACCTTTCAATTCCACTGTTGTTTTCTCTTTGCTAGAAAGCATATTTTATGCTCCACAAACAAGCAAGCGTGGCTTAATAATGACTTATAAGAGCTGGCAGAGATAACCTTGCTGATTTACTAAAGAACTCTGGAAACTTTAAAGCTAGAGGTAGATTTTTAAAATCTACTGTAATTTTTCACAGTTTTGTTGTTTGGACTGTGAAACATGACTAGCCAGTTTCTGCTTGTCATGTGAATAGGATGAAAAGAAAGTAAAACAAAAGGAAAAATTAAAACAATCACATCGTCTGCTGGGTATATCAGAAAAAGTTCTCCTGAACTAAGCATACAGCACCAGGCAGTCTAAATCATGACTTCTGATAGTTATGTTTTGAAAGGAAGATTTTTTAAAAAGAAAAGCCAGCAAGATTCTCCTCTGATTTATACAACTGTAAACCAGAAGAAACTCCCCTTACTACAGATTTATTTCTGTGTGAGGAAGAGCAGGCACTGAACCTCTGGCAATTTGGTCTCCCTGTTAAAATAGAAACAAGCTCCAATTTCAGGATTGGAATCCATTTGCTAGGCTTCATAGAAACCAGTATACGTATCTCTATATATCTCTATATACAAGGGATATAATGAACTATATCCTTTCTTTAAACCAGCATTCCTTTAAAGGAGTTATTTCTGAAAGCCTTTCCTTTGAATCTGTGGTTTCAATCTCAGGCTTAATGCTTGAATCACACTAACTTCATAGAAGTAATATTTCCCCCCTCTATCACAGACAAACTCTGTTTTGCTTTGCATTTACGAGCAACATGCCTTTGAAATCTGTTTTTCTTTGAGCTGCTTTTACATGGGGAAAGAATAACACTAGGAAACATTGGAGTGGGGTCACAACTGACAGTATGTAGGCATACCTTACACGCAAATGAATGCTCCCAGTCCATTTACAGCAGTAAGTAAAGACTGTTTTCTGGCTCAAAACAGAAAAGGCTTTCTGAGCAAGCAAGGGTGCCTGCGGAGGGAGAACTTGCAAAAAGGGTTTGTTTGTAATTGGGGACTATTGCAAGGCTGTCTCTTGCTTCTTACGTACTTTCCATAGGATGGCTGTCATTCATTAATTTCCCTAATACGCTACTCTGAAATGTACTGGCAAAGGTAGAAATAAATCGAGATTCTTCTGCAGGATTTCTTCTGAGCTGGGCTTTATGTGAAACTCTTGCAATCTATGAATCATTCATGTAGAAATAATTTCATGTAATAAAATGTCAAATAGAAGTCAAATAGAGTAAGATAGTAAGATTCCAAGCATAGCAAAATTACCCAACCCCCCCAGACCACATAGTATCTTCCTGCTGTATTTTTCTCCTCAGTAACTTTTATCTTTGCAGGAACTTGAACGGTAGAAATAACTTCTACCTTCACGGAGTCTCTCCTGTTTCTGGCACACTGGCTACATGGGTGCAGGGAGCCCTTTTGGGAAGCTCTGGTTTGTGCCGTGCCAGGGTATTTCTTCCCTGGCACTATGCGGCACAACCTTCCTCTTTACACAGCATCACACTTACAGGCATTTGTCCTCCTTTTTCCAAATGTCAGCCTGGAAAACTCAGCCGTGTCTCCAAGCTTGGCTCTCTTGTCTGAACGGCACTGCCAGTTACAGGAACTGCCCGAGCCAAGCGTGGGTCTCACCCACAGCCCATCCCTGCCTCAAACCCAGGCTGTAATGCAGGTCTGCTGCTCCGGCAAGGTGACCAGATCCCACAAACAGCAAGCCGGGGGAGAAGCTAACGTTGTGCTGTGCACAGAGCCGAGGTCGCTAGCAGGCACAGTGACTCAAAATCATCTGAGGAACGTATCAAAAGAAGTTAAGGGGATGCCCTTTTAAATTCAACTGGAGAAGCCATTTGAGGTCCCAGAGCCACAGTCCATGGAGCACGTTGAGAACTGCTTGACCACACAAAGCTATCTAGCAGACAAAAGCCCGCATTAAAAAACACCAATCAAACCATAAACTACAAACCACATTTCCTAATTGCTTTTCTTACATAGCCAATTGCTGTAGATGTCTCAGGGACATYACACGTTTGTGAACAAGAGATGAGTGTCTCAGATAATATCTCTCTTTAAATGAGATGTACTGAATTGAAATGTGCTGTAAAGAAGGAGTTCCCATGCCAGCGAAGAGCTCCTGGGCTACACCAGGAGCTGTTGCTGTTAATAACTAACCAGGAACTCCAAAGTTATGAAACTTTGCCTGAGGTCAGGCAGTTATGGGAGTGCACAGCTGTGTCTACCTATTTTGGCTGAAGCAATTTAACTTTTGTATCCTAAACCCATATTTGATGTAAATGAGGGTGGTGGGGAAGGAAGGGAAGAATCAAATAACCTCCTTTGGCACTTGGCTATAGCAGTTAGGAATTTTAACTCTGGACAATTTTTACAGATCAGAAACCTACTGAAGTGTACTATGACATTAAAGTTTGATTAGAATCATAGAATCATAGAAACATGGAATCATTAAGGTTGGAAAAGACCTCTAAGATCATCGAGTCCAACCATCAACCCAACACCACCATGCCCACTAAACCATGTCCCTAAGCGCTTYATCTACACGTCTTTTAAATACTTCCAGGGCTTTTAAATACTTCCAGATTAGGACTTGTTTGAGATGCATTGCGTGAGTCCTGTGTTATTATCTCTTCTCTGAAGTGCAGTGCCTTGAATTTGTGTAAGCAATAGCAAGGGAGATACACCACATCGCATTCTCTATGTGAACTCCTTCGGAACAGCAAGGTATTTTATAAAGAAGATTGACATAAGATTCAGCCATGTCCACAATGCAAATGTGGCAAATGATCTGCTATGATTTTTAGCTCCAAGTCAGCTGCTATTTTTAGCATCTCTCTTCACTGTCCTAATCCCTCTCTCTCAGCTCACATTTGTTACAAAGTCCAAGGTAGGCACAAACCTTGTCATCACCTTAAAAACAACATTGGACTGGCTTCCCCAGTTGCATGGTGGAGGTGAGACACATGGTCACTTCTAGGTCATGCTAAAAAATTATTTACAGTTCCAAAGCTTTACTCAGGTACCATCAGGGATGCATAATTTCAAGGTTCTGTACTTTCATTTACAGGAAGTTACATGAAATACATAGCTACAGAAGGCATAGTTATGTCAGTCAGAGTTACCTTTCCTGTAGCCGTAAGGGCCAGAATTTTTTTAAGTACCATTTAAGTGATGTCTGTTTGCATCTGCACAGAAGCAGCAGTAACTCAGCAGCATGAATTCTCCGAGGCCTTGTTATTTTGATTGGAATGGCAAATTTAAATTAAGCACATAGGTTGACTATTGGGAATGGATGCAGTGAGAGAAATACAGAGGCGATTCAGACGTAGCTAAGGGAGAGGGAAACAGGGAAAGAGAGGAAACAAGAGGCAGAAGAAACGGAAATGGAGGGACAGAAAAAGGCTAGCAAGGGTTGTTGAACATGGTGGCTCAGAACCTGGAAGTATGAATATTTGATGTCACTCAGGTCAGGATCAGGATACTGCATAATCCTCATGCTTGGGGTATTCACCACCAGGTGTGGGACCAAGCTTCAAACATCTGCTGCAAATTGGGATCCAGGTCTTCCTCATTCCCAGGTGAATAGATGCTCTAACCTATTCAATATAAAGATGGCCAAGGGAAAATATCCTTCTTTTCCCCCCCCTTCTTTTGTGTGGGGCTTTATGTGGTAGGTCTGTTCAGAAAACTGTGTCCGGCAACTTCAGTATGCAGAAGAATATCTACCCTGTAAATCCTGATAGTACATAGTTCCAAACTACTCAGTACATTAAGACTCAGTACGTACAGGTGATTTTAAATATGTACCCTGCAGCAGAAATGTAGAAGTTAGGGAACTGTACTGGGGCAAATGTAGAAACACAGACACTCTTGGATGCTGGTGCATAAAGCAGCAGTTAGGCATCGATGTCTTCTGTAGATATAGCCACAAGTAAGTGCAGAAAGGTTATATTTTCTCCTTGATTTCTTTGCCAGCATCCTACTGCTAATGGAGTGCAACCTGCTGTGGGAAGCATCCCGTCCTAAATTTATACCCAGTGTATCTCTTGAGGATCATTTTTATTTCTCATACCCAAACTCAGATGGGCATTTGGCACAATGTAATGTATCTTTTCTGCTTGAAATATTATTCATGATTTATCATTTTCCTGCAGCATCTGACATGAGTGGAACATTCTATGTGTTCCTTTCAAACACTTGGTAAAACTGCCTCAGCCCACTCACTGATGTTAGTTCTTGCTGCTGATCTCAGCCCAATAATCACACGCCTCCAGCAGCTATTTACATTTTCCTTTTCCTCCTTTCCCCCCTTCTGTATTTTAATTTTAAAAAGGACACTGGGAACTCTATAGAGCTCTTCCTTTTTTTTTTCTGCCACAAGTTACACAACCGAGTGTATACCCAACAAACTAAAGGCTAAAACAAAAGGCACATGAAAAAGTAACCCTATCCAACCAAAATTTCAATATACTTCAAAAGCATATATGAACTGTTGCTGTTGTTCTAAAATTATTCTTCAACAACTATATTTACAGGAGTAGCTTCTGTTCCATTTAACCAAGCTTACGCTGCCACATCAATAGGAAGCCTGAGCCTGGCATTGCAACAAACGTGCAAGTCTACAACTTCCCAACACGGGGCAACTAGTTTTTCATGTACTATAGTAATATTCAGCTGTACAAAGTCATTTGCCAAAAGTCACAAAGTAGATCCATTCTAGAGTCAGAAATGGAAGCTGGGTGTCCTGGCTTCCATTTTATTGCACTATGCACCAGATCTTATTGCTTCCCAAAAGTGAAATAGCTTTAATGGAAGCAATTCTTTTGCATGTATTTCTTCAGGGAGCGATGCAAAAGACACAGTAGAAACAACTTAGGAATATTAGAGTCATCATGAAATCCTTTTTTATCAGTTCCTAGGGAAGACTTTTCATACATGAGTGCCTTCAATTCTACATTTAGAGTCCAAATCAGCACTGAAATATTTACATGYTTCTCTTCTACGTGCTTGAAGGCAGTGTCCAAAAGCAGGATTTGAATGTCCTTCTCAGACGAGCATGTAGTAAACTGGGCTTCCTACTGCTGAAGGCTGGCGCAATTAACTCTCACAAGATCTGAAACACTCTGTGACTCTCCTCCCTCCCTGCAGCACAGAAAACTTGACTTCTGAACCCAAGTAAGCTTTTAAAAGTTTCCCACTTTACCATGTGTATTACACACATAGGGCATACAAGAGAAGACATACGTACAGAGAAATAACTACTCAGTGTGTACCGTATAGCTTGTTATGTGAATCTGCATGCTTTCTGTAATGCAACCAAAATATTTAAAGCTCTATCTTACCAAGGTCCAAGTGCTCTGGAACCAATCCAATGAGATTGCTATTCAAAATCTTGGTGGGTTAAGCTACTAACAGATTTTACTAACTCTCACCTTTGCTGTCTGTAAAGTTCCGTATACTAAGAATGTCATTAAGATCCTGATAGTGGTTCTGCTTAATGTATGTTGTTTTCTCAGGAGTGTCCTGTAGCTGCATTGTGACCTCTTCCAAGTCTTTGTCCAGCTGCAAAACAGGAAGAGTATGAATCCCTAAAAATTCAAGAGTCATTGCTTCAGGTATCTGCAGTAACTGCATAGTTTTCTGTAATTAGACTAGAAGGCAGGTGGTAATGCAATTGCCACACTGTGCCAAATACGGTTTTCTTATAGAACTACAACACTACCTCTAAAAATCATGCTGCAATTAACAAACCACATTCAGCTGTGATATTGCACACAGGGCATACAAGAAGAATAAGCTTTAATAGTTGACAGTTTAAGCAATTTGGATGTACTGCTGAATGAGAAAGAAACGGGCATTAGAAAGCCCAGTCTGAAAACCTCTCGACTATTTATTATTTATACATACAAATATGGCATACATAGCTATAACCACTTTGTTGAGTCAATCAAATTATGAAACATACAGGAGAATAGAAGTGAACTATGGCATCAGGGGCACGTCCAGCCATGTGAGTGACTGCAGTCAACTCTACCGGGAATGTTTTGTTTTCCTAAAGATTATTTTTACTCCTTTTACCTTTCTTAGAGAGACAGACTCCTGTTAGACTTTTTGTTTGCGTCTCTTGTGTGAAATTTTGAAGAAAATCCAACTCACATTTTTTAGTTTTGGGGCTGAGAACACTCTGTACTTTTGTGATTTGAAAATCACCCCCATGTTTTACATCTTTTGTGTCTTAAACTGTGTAATCTTACAGCTAGCACTAAACTGCTGTTGCAAGCGTAACTTTCCAAGAGGGGAAAAAAATGGAAGTAAGAGCAGGGGGAAGAAACAAAAATTCCAGTCCTCTCTTTCCCTAAAAGCATCCTTTAAGACTAGAGGGAAGAGAGAAGCACAGATGTTTTCTGACTGGAAGAGCCACAATACAAATGCCGGGTTGGTACACCCCTAGCTTTCAGCACTGAGCTGAACACAGGGTGCTCTCCCCAGAGGCTAACTTGTATTCAATTGGCTACAGCCGCAGTAGAAAATAACCAGATACAAGCATCTTAATGGTGATCTGGGAAGCTCTCTGTGAACCGTGGTCCAGGATGCGGTGTCCAGAGTACGTCCCACTCACTACTGGCTTAAGTGAATTTTGAAAGTGCTGAATTTAGATTTACGTTGTTTCCTTACAGAACTGGGACATAGCAACTCAAGGTAGATAAACCAGAGATGTAGCTGCTAGCCACAGTAGGGCATGCTCCAAATCCCCTTGATAATGAAACTCTTATTTGGACCTACTGGTTCTGGGTACTTAATTTAATCTATTTAAGCAAAGTCTAAAAAGATCAGCAGGGCCCCACATGCACTAATATGGCTCAATTGCCCTGACCAGTCTTACCTGTGATCACCGTCATGACCCTTGCAAGGCACAGGCTGAGATCTTGTGAGTTAGGACGCTTAGTAGAAAAAACTACAGTAGGATAAAGAAACTGAAATAGCTGGTAGCCAGCTGAGCCTTCACTAAAAATTGCAAGGCTCTCCCATGAAAGGGACCTGGCAAAGCTGAACTAAGTTTCTTTAACAAGGCAGAGAGAACTTTTGCTTTTGGAGTCTTTGGCAGTCTGAGTAAACACCTTTTGGTTACCTAGGGAATTGTCGTTAGTTAAGATCTGGATGAAGAAGTAATGGTTGTAATAAAATACCTTTTCTTCAAGGTATAAGAATACTTCACAGACTAGGCAAGAACAGGGTAATTTTTTKTAAGGTATAGATCAGTTATGGTTATCTTGTGTCACAAAATGGGCAGTCTTCAAGGCTGATTTGTCATCGTCTGAGGTCTCCTGAGCAAGGATGGACATAATTAAACATATACACGTTATAGCTCTAATGGAATTCATGCACTCCATGTACTTAGCCTTTCTCTCGGTAGAGACTGAAGAAACTTCACGGCCTTTGTGCCAAAAGGGTCAGCTTACATGATCGTAAARGTCTTTTCTACCTTAAGAAAATATGTAATTATGTTTCATGGCAGATGTAAAAATCTGTCTAGCAAGTTTTTGAGTGAACTCTCAGAGAGATTGAGAAATAACAGCAACAGCAGTCTCTGAACTCAGCCATAAACAGGAACAAAGATAACTCTTAAGTGCCCCTGGGGCTGCGGGTCTCTGTTACGCTTGCATATAAAGGTTGTGCTTCTAGAGCTATTGCTCTATGGTGCTCAGCACGTCCACGTGAAGCAGCAGGGTAATTTGCCTGTTACAAATAAATAGGGCAAGTTTCATTTTAATTTGCTAAGGCACACTTTCTTTTATCACATCTGCTAAGTATTCACTGTATTAATTAGCTATTCATATAAATCATCTGTTTCCTATTATTTCAATATTTTTCAACGGGGAAAGCTAATGTTTTCCTCTAAAAAGTAGTCAACATTTAAGCAGATTACAGAAATGCAACAAAAAATAAAAAAAAAATTGCCTAGGTAGTATATACAATAAACAATACCTCTGTAATTTTCATTCTCAAGCGGTGGTTCTCTGACTGCAGTCCTTCTAGTCGAGATGTGCTGGCCTGATTGACGCTGGTGACTGATGTTGATGTTTTTGAGTCTTCTTTCTTTTGATTTTGAGTGAACTGAAATCGTCTGTTCTGTGTGGCTGCATCTGGATTTGTCCTCAGTGTGATGAGCTGAAAGGTTTAAAAGCCGTAAGAAATCCTGTCCACGGTTATATTTTTGCAGCTATTTCTTTTGTATCTCAAAATATTGAAAGGCAAACCAAGAGTTGCTTTCTGACTTTCAAGTACAAAATTCTGGAAAGTGATCTCTGCTTACCATGTGCTGTACTTGAGACGATTTCTGAATAACTTTACAGAATAGGTTGAACCAAAATGATTTTGCAAAGGGAAGGGTTCAAAAAAATTAGGGAAAACTCATTTAAAATATATTTTACTGGATTTTAATTACATTAAGAATATATTTTAATATTTCATCAATCATATTTTTCTCCTTCATTGATATCTTTATACTTCCAAAGGATATATTCCTTCTTTAAGAAAAAAACAACCCACCRAGCCCTTCTCTTCCCAAGCACAGTTTCATCTGAAATTTCTCCTTTCCTGCTGTTACAAGTAACACTCAAGCAGAGAGAGGCATGAAGCAGGAGTATTAACAGAAAGAACTCATGGGAGATTGCACTCTGGAGATAACAGAAACTTAATTAGGTTTTAGTGACACAAAATAAACCAAATTTTTTCAGATAAATTAAATAAGCCACTTAAAAAAAGGTTAACCTTAAACATATTTAATTTAAGCAAATATAAGTAAGATTTAACATTCAGTGACAACATGAAAATATCACCTCGACATGAGGAGAGAAAGCTACTAGCTGTTTGGCAAGGGGGAGAGAGCTTCTCAGATTACTCTTGAGAATACAGGATTTATGATTACTTGCCAAGCAGCATACATATATATTTGTATACAGACAAAGCTGAAGGAGCTCCCTGCCCTGAGAGCGCAGGCATGGCATCATAAATCCAAAGGTGTTGGGTTGCCTGAAAAGAGAGAAGGGGCAATCATTTTGTAAGCACAGCACAGCCAGATTTTGTGGTATAGCCCCATTTTGGAATTGGTTCCTCTTGTTCTTCAGAGCATGAAACTGTTCCACAGCTGCGGTGGCATGAAGGAAGGACCTAACTTCTGATAGAGAGAGATCTGACTGATCAGACACTGAAGCACTTGGTCCCTGGCATGTATTTACAGACCAAGTCTGCAGATCGGGATGATGTTGAAGGCAATAAATTTCCTTTTTCAGGTGATAAAGGAGATGGAGAAGGCTGAGGTACTCAATGCCTTCTTCACCTTAGTCTTTACTGGTAAAACTTGCCTTCAGAAATCCCAGACCCCTAAGACCCCTAAAGTAATTCAACACAACAAGTTCACGCAACCTGATGAGGTGTATCCCTGAGGACTAAGGGAGCTGGCTGATGTCATTATGAGGCCACTCTTAATTACCTTTGGAAGATGATGTTGATTGGGAGAGGTTCCTGAGGACTGGGAGAAAGGAAATGTCACAGCTGTGTTCAAGGGAGGTGAGAAGGAGGATCTAGGGAAATACTTCACCTCAGTCCATGGAAAGTGCTGCAGCAAATCCTCCTGGGAACCATTTCCAAACATATTAAGAGCAAGAAGGTGATTAGAAGCAGTCATCGTTGACTTATGAAGGGGAAATCCTGCCTGACCAACCTGATAGCTTTCTTCAGTGAGACGTCTGGGCTGGTAGATGGGGGGAGAGAGTTATTTTTCTTGACTTAAGCAAAGATTTCAACACTGTCTCCCATAACGTCCTCACAATCAAACTGATGAAGTAGTGACTAGGAAAGCCAGTGAGGTGGATTGAAAACTGGCTGAACTGCCAGGCTCAAAGGACTGTGGAAGCCAGTCACTAGTGCTGTACCTCAGGGGTTCACCCTAGGACCAATACTGTTTAACATCTTTATTAGTGGCCTGAATGGTGGGACAGAGCACACCCTCAGCAAGTTTGCAGATGATCCTCAAAGAGGAGGATACACCAGATGATTGTGCTGCCATTCAGTGGGATGTCAAGAGACTGGAGATCTGGGCCAACAGGAATCTCCTGAAGATGAACAAAGGGAAATACCAAGTCCTGCCCTTGGGGAGAAAGAAACCCCAAGCAACCACCCAAACAGGCTGAAGGGTGTTTGGCTGGAAAGCAGCTTTTCAGTAAAGGCACTGGGGATTGTGGTGGACACCAAGTGGAACATGAGCCAGCAGTACCCTGGACCAATGGAGATGATCCTTCCTTTCTACTCAGCCCTGGTGAGACCACATCTGGAGCATTGTGTCCAGGTTTGGGCTCCCCAGTACAAGACAGTACTGAAGAAAGCCCAGTGAAGGCCCACAAAGATGCTAAAAAGGATCGGAGCCTTTATGATACAAGCAGAGGCTGATGATTTTTTAGCCTTGAGATGGAAGAGATCAGGGAGGGACAGTATTCATGGGTATAAATATGTGATGGGAGAGAGTAAAAAGGATGGAGCCAGACTCTTCTCAGTGGTGCCCAATGAAAGGAAGGGAGGCACAAACTGAAAAACAGAAATTTCATTTAAACACCAGAGAAAAACTTTTTCTACTGTAAGCGTGGTCAAATGCTAGTATAGATGCTGAGAGGTTGGGGAGTACTGGGCCTGCTCAGGGCCCTGAGTAACCTGCTGTAGCTGAGTCTTCCTAAAGCCCCCTGCCTCTCCTCTCCCCCATTTCTTTGATTCTAATTAGGCTGGTTGTAATGACTGCTGTGTCTAACTCCCAGACCAAAAACTGCATTAAAATGAAGTTAAAGGTGAAGAACAGTAATTACAAGGCTTCTTAAATTAGCAGGCAAAAGTGTTACAAGACAAAAGCTCTGCAATTTGATGTGATCTAAGTTCAACCTGAATATAAGATAGAAGTAGCACCATCCATCAATTGACTCACCTTCATCTGGGAGTTCATAGCTAAAGACTGGATGTTTTGCCACAAGGACATATGTTCTAATGAATTCATTCACATAGTGTGGATTAGACGGTAAAGTCCATGGGCAATGTTGTTGGCTCACACTGTACAAGGGATGAGGTTAGGTGAGCTTTTTTCTTTTTTTCTGGCCATAAAATCAGTGGAACTTGTGTCTTGCTGCCTCACATCTGTGCAGTTTCAATTTTGACAAAGAACAACGCTGAGTATCTACAAAGAGTCAATGCCAAATAGACAAAAAATGCTACCAACACAGAAAATTAATGTTTTAATCCTGGCCCCCTAGAACTGATTTTGCCCTGCTGCTCTACAGGAAACTGGATCAGAATTAATGTGTTAATGCCATTGCAGCCAACAATGGTATGCACTTGGTGGGTGACTAGAAGTGATCAGTGTTCTGTCTCAAAAGGGATGGAGCAGAAAAAAACGGAAGGACATGGAAGTTTGATAAACATGGATAAACATGGGAAAATTACTTCATGAAGAGACAATACATACTAGGATTGCTTCTTTTAAAGAAATGATGAGTATGCTGAAAAATACTATAGACCTGTTGGCCCTTAAAAAGATAATTAGACATAGCAGTTAACTTCTAACCGGAAAAATATACATAATGTATGTTTGAATTCTGCAGATCACTTCTACAAGATATCCTTGAACGCAGAAATCTATAATAGTTTTAAAAATGTTTGGACATTTTTTGATCGGATAACAAGAATGTCTACAGTTACTGTAAGTAGGATGCAGTATAATGGATATCAGCATTTGTATTTGAGGATACCTTTAAATGGAGAAAGTGATGAACATTTTTTGCCTGATCTATCTTACTCCACTGTGGGATTTTCCTCATGTTTTTCTGAGGCACTTGGTGCTGAATGAAATGGCAGTGGATGAGGTGGACATTTAACTGGAGAAGTATAGTAATTGCCATGTTATAGGTAAATAAGATTAGTAGAGCTGCCAAGAAGTAAGGGGAAAATGTCATGTTTCTTTCCCTAGTTTGCCTACATTGTTGAATAGTTGCCTATTCAGATTCATAAATGGGCTGTGGGGCAAAATTGARTTCCAGCACTGTTGGCCCAGGAGACTGCTGAAGATTAGTTAAAAGGAATGTGTTTTACTCTGTATAGCAGAGAAGTAGAAATACTCACCTGGCCACGTTACTGCTGGCATCTGTCTGGCCACAGTTTAATAAATAAAAAAGTGCAATCGTCCAAGTCTTCAGTATCATCTCCTGTGCTTGATGAGCCACAGGCTTTAGTATTGCACCAGCAATCTTCCTATGTTGCCAAAATTGTACTAATTGACTACATATTTGTTAAGGGGAGAGATTTGATGCCTGTCTCACACTGACATCTTACCTAGATATACAAACTGGGTGGTGTCAGATCTAATCTTCTGCGGGGTCCAGCCAGGCTATTGTGAAACCTGTGCTGGAGCAGGTTGCAGGAGAGAGTGCTTGCCAGCCATCCTGCTGTAACTGTGGCACAGCATGGCGAGAAGAAATGTAGGGCAAAATATACGAGTGCAAAAAGGAGAACTCTCCAGCTGTGAAAGCACTCACATGGGCATTGGAAGTGTTGCATTCCAGCTCCTGCTTCAACCTTTTTTTTTTTTGCACCTTATCCAATGACCATTTTTAATGCAAAATAGCTAAGCATTTGGAAACCTGACCATACATGGAATGAGATGAAGTACTTCACACTAGAAGGCTACGGTTCATGTTTGCATTTTGAGTAGAAAGAACTGAGAGGAAAAATGAGGGCAGGGTAATTGGGGTTAAAAGAAGAGCAGATGAAGGGGTTAAAAAAGGAAACAGAAAAGTCATTTCAGAGCCTGTGGCAGCAGAAAAGAAGGATGGGCAAAGGAGCATGAAAGCAAAGGGGCAGAAGAGCATGTCACAGCATTAATAATATTTTCTCTTTGAAGAGAGTTCTGACATCCTGTGGAGGTATTTTTGGCATCAGAGTTTTAATATGCATTTTCATACAGCTTACACACTTAAATCTTGCAGTATTTCGAAGTACTCTCCATTGCTGTGTTTGTGAATGTTCCCTTAATTTAGAGTGAAGTTGTGATTCTTCCCTAAGATCCAGAATAAAAATATGTCTATATATGTCTGTACAGCTTTTTAATATTTGAGAAGTGAATTGCAGAACTTGTAAAAACATTCTGGTTAGTTGGTTCTGGAGCACGAATTACTTCGCTTTTTTGCAGATCAGAAGTCAGCTTCTATTGTTAGTCTGTGCCTCTAATTTCTTTCAGAGGGAACAATTTGAGATAAATTTATTAGCTTGCTTCTTTTACACATATAGTTCTTGGTCCCCCTGTTAGAACCATCACCAGGGATGCCACTTAGCAYCAGAACCTATTCACTATAATTTGCTCAATACGTTGATTGAACATGGACCAGTAAAGAGTCACAAACTTTTTATCACTACTCATTTGAAAAACCTAAAAACAGATTCCAGAGGTGAAAGGACCCGCATCTTGAGTCTTGCCTTGCAAATGTTTCCGACATCCAACTGCATACGCATCTGATTTGGGGTGATAAGCTAGGTTTATGCAAGTCACTTAAAATGAATACAATTATACATTTTACTTCAAAATATCAAATACATTCTCCAGAACTTGAGGCTTTGCTAAAGTAAGCTTAGGTAGAAACCAGCTTTCCCTTCATTCAAGATCTGTCATACTCATGTCTAAAGCTTAACTCTGCAAGTGAAATGATCAAGTTCCAGCCCTCTGTGGGTGTCTTCTCAGTTCTTCCAACAATGCACAAGAAACACATCCTCAGAGCCCAAAAGAGCAAAAAGAAATGAAAGCATATGCCTCCCAGTCTGTGCCTCACTTAGTCCATTAATATACCTGTTAATAAATATATCTTCAGTGTCAACATTTGCAGCGTACATACAGTTTTCCTCTGAAGTACTGATAAAGCCTGTTGTACCACCACACTTGAATACCTTTGAGGTTTCAACATAGTTGACCTTACAGCATGCCAGTGAACTAAAAAGGTCTTACTGTTCTGTAGGTATAGAAGCAGAGATCCTGATCATCTTGCTTAGGGTACATAAGAAACATGGCAGAGTAGACAACTGGACCTGACCCTCCTGAATCCCCACTTATGAGCCTTTCCAAAAAGTTCCTAAAGTTGGAAATGGAGACTATTCCACTGAAATTACAGAAAACAACCTGTGTTCCCCTCCCCCCCCCAGATTCAGTAAAGATACAGGCATTAGAAACACATGCATTCACATTCCTGTAACTTTGCATGTTCCACTTTCTCCAAAATCTCATGAAGCTTTGTTCTTCCTCTCAGGATCCAGAGACAAGATTATAGATGGGCTTGGTTTAGAATTCACACACTTCCCCTGTACTTGAAAAGGCAATGAACTTTTACATATTATATCACAATTACAAAACAGAAGGAAAAAAATCCAGACCCATGCTAAACAAATTCACCTACCTTAGGTACAAACACAAGGCAGAGAGTAATGGTGCTGCAGAATATTATGACTAAAGCCACAATGCAGAACTGCACATTGGGTTGGTCTCGAGTAAGGAATGAAACAGCAGCACCAATAATGCACATTATCCCCACGTTGTATACACTCATTCCGATGTACTTGCTATCATTCAAAGCAGGAATGCTGACATTTCGTGTCTCCCAGGCTAGGAAACAGCCGAATAACTGAAATGGTAAAAGAAGGAAAAAAGATGATAATTATAAGAGGAATTGGCTGACATCCAGAAAAAGCATTAATTTAAAACTGGTATGTTTTCTAACTTGACAAATATAGGTGGTATTACAATACAGAGACATACACCTACCTTTTACCCAATATCTAATTACCTATGTGATTTGTTTTGCTCACTAAGACAGATTCCTGCTCTCACAAGAAAAATGTGAAACTTGGAATTAGTCATGATGGGAACAAATTTCTCTAAATGCTATGGCTATCTTTATTTTATACTTTCAGTAATTTTTAAAGACAGTCCTTCCTGTTTGTTTTCAAGGATTCCAGTAAAGATATAATGTGTGTTGTTCTTTTAGCTATTTATAGCAGCTGTTCTCAATATACTCTTATCAATCCAGTCATTCATTATATGATTATCACCTACATTAATAAACAGCAGTGCCAAGATGTGTCCCATGGGAGACAAATATACAACGTAGAAAGTGTCACCCTAGTTGTTCAGACTGCAATTATAATGTCTTTTATTATAGTGGGAATTGGTAATGGCCTTTCAATTGCAGTTGTCTAATGATTTCTGACATAAAACATTCCTGTGGCAATTTTTTGTTTGCTTTTTCCTTTGGTGTATTTTTAAGTTTTAGCCCCTTTTTGTTATTTGCAATATGCTTTTGCAATTCAGCAGGGGAAAGTCTTTAGTGTAAAGAAGCCATCTTCATCCCTTGAAATTTAATTAGATTTTTCTACAACATGAACTGCTGCAAACAATTATTTTCTTTCTCTTGCATTCCTCAGAAAAATTCTGGCAACGCAGTAAAACCATAAATGAACTCAAGATGTTGTAAACAGGTAACCCAGCCTACAGTCAAGGCAAAGCCCGATAAGAGTGTATGGTGCCCTGGGAAGAATGGCAGACAGCAGATGGTATTGGAGGGAAGGGAAGGACAGAGAGAGGAACCATCACTGAGACACAAGATATGGTTTCTGTGTTTTCTAGCTTTTTCTGATCACACTGCAGGGACAGACGAGAAGGAGAAAGAAAAAAGGTGCACTCCCATTGACCTTGGTACCCTTCCTCCCAGACCATCACATTTGTCCACTGCCATGTCATTGAGATAATCTCTTTTATGCAACTGCAACCCATGTGGTAATCCAGGAAATTAGAGGTCTATGATGATGCCATTTGTGGATTAATTGCAGTTGCCTAGTAAAAATTTACCTTCTGCTTTTTTCCTGTGGGAAAAAACATTAAAAATTTCAAAGGCAAATAACCTTTGGACTAGAAGAACACTATTTGGTTGCCAGTCAAGCACAAGAGTTGGGAACTGACAGATTTATGTTTGCTGTACAAACTCAGTTTTGCCCTTACATGCTTTCAACTGTAGTAACAACTGGAGATCAATAACTGCAAATTTCCTTAATTATTTGCTTAGTTTTTACCTCAACTAACAATGGCAACAAACCCAACCATTTGTGACTCAGCTGCTTTGCACTCCCACAAAAACTAGCAGGCTGCAGCCACCTACCTACTCACCCAGGCACTTCAATCCGGGACTTACTGCCAAACTGCCAGCCCTGCCCTCCCTGTCTGCTAGCTTATTTCATTCTCTTGCCTACAGCACATATGTTACCCTGCCACATGTTCATGAGCAGACCCAGCTGGAAGGCTTTGGCAGATTAGGCATCTACTCTCAGCCCATGGAGTGTGACAGGCTGGAAGTGCTGCCTAGTCCAGGCAAGCCTTTTGCTCACCCACTTTCCAATGCTGCCATCACTGCCGCAATCTGAGTCAAGATACGTAGGCAGGGGTGGCCCTTCCCAGCAACAGCAGCAGCAGTTGCACTTGCAATCCTTACCCAAGTCTTCCTCAGCACTGTTCCCACCCTGCCTCCTCCACACGCTCCTGCAGGACATGGTCCTGTCCGGGGCACTCCCTTGCCTCCTTGTCACAGGCCTGCCTCTTCTGTTTTACCTATCTCCTCTTGTAGGACTAGAGCCCACACCTCATCCCGGTCCCTTGCCGCTTCCCCCACCCTTCCCAGCAGCCTAAGAAGTGCCGGAAGAAAAGTAGTGGCTGCTGCAGGAGGAGCATGGGAGGGGGCTGCTCTTGAGGGGTCAAGGTAAATGTAGACAGCTACCTGGAGGAGAGAGGGGTCACAGAGCCATTCAGGTAGGGCAGTTGAGGTGGGTAAGCAAGCCATTTATCGAGCTGGATAGCTTTGTGCCAGAGAAGCAGCTCATCCCCTAATACATATTCTAGAGCCCCTCAGGTAACCAAGATGATGCTTCCAATAAGGAAGGATGCAGGCAGCACTCCTCTGTTGTTGGGTCTGGCACTGTGCACAGATGGAGCAGGGAATGTGCAGACTCCTTTACAGGCTCTGCAGAAGCAGTTTGTCTGCTGTCTTGACCTCGCTGCGCTGGGGACATACACCGGTGATACCTTTATTCAGGATACAAACATATTCCTCCCAGACACTCCACTGTCTCAGCAGTTGCCTGTTCTGCATTCCCTGTACTCTTGCTGCCGCACAGCTCAGCTGTGCTGCAAATTTACACTTTGCCAGCCCCTGAACTGACAAACAGGCTGGTCAGGGCTGAGCTGTTTTGAGAGGTAGAAGGAATCCTTGCGTGTGTGTGTCTATATCATGTTTTTAAAGGGATGAGAACCTGATTAACTATGGAAAAGATTTCTATCTTCTCCTGCTACAATTAATTATTAATGAGATCTTTAGGGTTGTAGGTCATCCCTCGCTCTCCCCCGCTTCTCCCAGTATGAACAAATTCCCTTCCAAAAGCATTATTCTGGGAATACAGCCAACATACTTAAATGAGGCCAGCACTTATTACAAATAATGGGCATGAATTTATAGCTGAGGCAGTTATAAAGCGATCTAAAATATCAATTATAATGGAAAAAGATCATTTGAACAGTGTTGTGGGGCTTATGGTTCGGCCCATTCTCATTTATAATTGAGAACAGCATGGAAAACGGTTAAGTATCTTCCAGATGAAAGAAAGATATTTATTTGTATGATAACTAAAGAAAGGGAGAGGCTCTTGCAGCAAGTGGGTTTCCTCAGAATGATACACTATAAATTTCAGAGCATTGTTTTTAATTTTTATTGGCATTTTGGGTAAAATGCTGGCCTCAGGAAGAGAACTCTCGTTTTCTAAATGTCACAGCTGATCTTTGAGACTCAAACATGGATAAAAGCTGAGAGTTTTCTGCAGCCTTCTGCCAGAACAGTGGTGATCGCAGAGGTGCTCCTTGTTTGCCAGCTACAGGTGCCTGCAGGGCTCCATGGGGTTGGTAAGATTTCTCCTCTGAGATAGAGCCTTCCTGAGGGAACATGAAACTTTGCTTTCCCTCCATCTGCCCTTCTCATGTTCCCCCTTCCTGAGGCTCAGCCAATCTGCACAAATGAGATATTCACTTTTATGACTGCAAAAATCCTGAAAATCCCTAAAATGGCTTGGTTGAGGAATTGGATGCAGACATGGTTAGTGAAAGGTCCAGATTCCCATGGTTCCTTGGTAAGTTTTGAATATGAAACGTATGAGCTCCAGTTAAAAACATGGACTCTCAGTACCCCAATTCAGCTGCTCTCTACTCCTGGTACCTAAACTTTAAACATTAATCTTCCTCAGCTATGTAAATCATGCTTCTTATTGTGCTTGGGGACACCTATGTCTTGAGACTGCTGTGCAATTTAAGGACTGTTTGATATTTAAGGCCTGCTGGGATTTGCAACACAGCTGTTTCTCCTCCTATTGCTCCTGGAGGACTCAAGCTGGTAAAGGCTTCTCAGAGCATGTCTACCGGCTTGGGCCCCACACAAAATATAGTGTCGGCCATCTTCATTCAAGGCAGTGATGCTGGTGGTGACCATTGCATAGCTTCATGTTTGGACAACATGGCACAATTCCAAAATTTGCCTGAGATGTGCTCCCTAGCCCCAGACTAGAGGCTGTCTTCAGAAGGAGCTCCCAAACTTCTTTCAGAGCTGTCAGATTTTATGTAATGAGAGACYGACTGTCTTAATTACTTGGGCACTTGCGTGGGATGTCAGTTTTGACCTCTGCTGAGAATTCTGATTAAACAGTCTTTAGAGAAGGCGTGCATGAACACACTGGGGTGGAGGCAGGCAGCTCTTAGCAGTGCTGATGTGGTAGATTCGGAGAGGGGTAGGACACATCTGTCCCCACTGTTTTATACCAGCTCGCTTAGGCAACTCCTTGCTGGCAGTTACAATTCCCACCTTGAGGCTCCTGATGGATCCTGTGTATCACAGAAGGAGTTTGAATGACTCAGGGCTATGCATTCTCCTATAGAAAGCAATTATCTAAAAGTTAAGGAGAACAATAGTCTACTCTCAAGTCTAATGGTCTAATTTAAGTCCCTTTGGGGTTCTCAACCAAAGACACATTGAGAATGCAACTCTGAAGGCTTCCTACATCGTTAGTCATTAACTTAAAGCCTTTTCCCATTTTGGTCTACTAAATAGACATCTTGTTGATGTAGAAAGTGTCATAAAAAGTTGTTTTGGGTTTTCTCTGAAGGTATGGGCTATACAGGCAAGATTGGTTTGTTTCATCTTTTGTTTGAGGGTAGGCAGCTTCCATTTGACACTACATTGATTTAGAGTATTACCTTTGTAGTAGTTGATATGGTGGGTTCAGGCTGCGTTGTCAGTGCACCTAAAAAGGCTGTGAGACAACCATGGTATAAATTTGGGGAAAACAGTATCTGAAGACAACGGGATTATACCACGGACTAAAGAGAGAATTCTGGTCACTAAAAGAAATCTGTATTAAAGTCTTAGAGGGATAACAGGACTATGGAGAATACAGAGTTTAACAGGCAACCTTTAATTTTTAAAAATCTTGTACTGACTAAATTGTGATAGCTGACAATATAATAAAAGTGTTTGTAGCGGAAGTATTGGAAAACATTTAACACTGTTTTTCAAAACTCTACTAGCTAGTTCATTTTAAATCTTGTTCACCAGAATTACTGCTAAACACAGTAACGATTGCTTACTGATCCACAACATATATTAATACAATCAAGTGTCTAATTTGCTATTGGACTTCATAGACTGGCAGATGACAGGCAGGAAATTATTCATCCTCCTATATTCCCTCTTGCCCTGTACTGCCCTTAAAACATTTTGTCTATATGTTTCATTTCAAAGTCCTGTCTGCTTATGCTTTGAACATGGGTTACGAGCAGTATCAGGAAAGAAAGATAAAGAAAGAGAATTATACTGAGGATGACAGACAAGAGCAGAGAAATACTAGAGGAAAAGTCTCCAATCTCATCAGAAGTCATGCTTGCCAATAGCTAGAGGGTATGGATTTGGAAAGATTATGTATTGGACCAGGCTGCAGCTTTGCAGCTAATTACCGTGTTGTAGTAGCACTTACTGAGCTCACTTGTGGATCATAGCCCTGCTGTCCTGCATGAAAGAACAAAAGCAAACCTTTACTTCAAAGATCTTACATCTGGTTTTTGTTTTGTTTTGTTTCTTTCTGGTTTGGGGGTTTTGGCTTGGTGTTGTTTGGGTTTTTTTTTTTTCCTAGCTAGATTACTGGGAGATTTCCCCTCCTGCCACCCCTTAAAAAAAAGGCAGTTCCAGACTCTGGCCTGTAAACACCCCTCATTCTGAAGTAACTGTGAAGCTGGAGTTGTGGGTTTCCCTACTCATGTTCATTCATTAAATCCAGATCATCACAGACATAGGCACATTTTTATTTCAGTGAAACGGCTGCAGATTTTTTCAATGAGAATTTTCAAAACTAAAAAAAAAAAGGCATTTTGATTTTCAGGTTTTCACTGGACAATTGGGCAGTAAAACATACTGAGCAGTTCTCAGGAAGATGTATAGAAAAGTGATTTTTTTTTTTTAAACCGCCAGCACACCAAGTAAGGTTAGCAAACTGAAAGACAAAATATACCCTTGTAGGACTCTACCTTCACAGTCAGTACAATCTGACGTTAAACCATCACTCACTCCCCTGATCAGGTATGAGTCAGCTGTGTATTTAGTTCATTTTCACACAGCTGCTCTGGATAGACAGTAGTAAAGGGAAGATTAATATTTCTATTGAACATTGGGATAATAGCTAAATATTTTTTTAATTGCAAGATATGATATTCAGGTATTCAGCAGAAGGCCTTTCTTCGTAAAGGTCTTGGCAAAGTCCTTTATGCTACAGGGCACTTAGTATGGTCCTGCCCAGAGCAAGATGGAAAAGCAGCTGCACAAAGCTACAGACAGTAACATGCATCCAGATAAAATTTTCCACTTTATACTCCAGCCTCCCAAATCAACAGGTTAATAAAATCTTTTCCTTTGTTTGTATTCAGACTGTATTTGACTTTCTTCCACGTAACTTCTGCTTAGTCATGAAACACATTATAGTAACAAAGTTGAAACAAATATGCAATTGGTTATTAGCGAATATCCATTTGGAATAGCTTTATATTGTCTCTGGCATAAGATTACCACAGACAATCACAGCACTGTAAAATGATCAAACATCTCTGATAAAAACAAATGTGTGCTACAATTTAAATCTATGTCTGCTATATATAAATTGATGCCAAGAGACATGTAAGGGAATATTGCAATATCTGCAATATTTCAAGGGTATATTTGAAGTCTCCTTATGGTCATAGTAGTGAAAAATAGTAGGAAAAAACCATATGGTAACTTATGTTTTGGATGCTAAAACACTGTCAATGTTTTATTACAGATATAACAAATAATCTGGTATCACTATAAACTACCTTCCCTAGCTTAACTATCTTCCTCTCTGATGATTGTAAGATGGGACAGATGGGTTGGTGCTAAACCCACCATAAATACGAGTTGGAATTGTACAAAGCAATTGAGAAGGGAAAAGTCCCTTCTTCTGAGTACTTTTTTCGATCATGAAGGGAATTAGGAAAGAATGCAAGTAAATGTGTTAAAAATCAAAGGTATTTTCAGAAAATAATTAGTAATTTTAACATAATCTGGAGACTATTCAATTTTTCTACACAGAAAATTTATTAACTTGATAAAGAGATTAATTAAGAATAGACAAATTTTTTATATGGTATCGTAAGATAGCTGGGAGGGACTTGAAGAAATCATCTAGTGCAACCTCCTGCTCAAAAATCAGGCTCAGCTGTGAGGTCAGACCTGGCTGCTCACAGCTTTAGCCAATCTGGTCTTGAAAACATCCAAGGATGAAGGCTGATCAGCCTTTCTGGGCAACCTGCTCCACTGCTTCACTTTCCTCAGAGCAAAAAAAAATGTTCTTTATATCTAGACTCTATTGAGTAAATATAGTAAAATGGTAAAAATGAGGCATGCAGGTTACACACCACAGCTGTACTGTTCATAAGCAGCTCCTAGGCTAGATGTACAGAGAGGGTTCAAGCGCCTGAAGTGGTAGTGAGAAGCTATATCCAGCATTCAGCAAGGACGGTCAGGCCGTCCCTCACGATCATCTGTAGGTGCCTGAACACTGTTAGTGCCCACATTTCTCCTTCTGTGCATGCTAACAGCTGCCTGGACTCTGGCTGGGTATTTGCTTACTGGTGCCTGTCACAAAACCAATCTCTGCTGGAGATCAGAGAAGAGGCATTTCAGGCTAGAGAGGTCCATGTACCCTGGCCAACCCGCTCTCCCCTCCTGACCACCGAGGCAAGAGCACCAAGTGCTGACTGAAGACTGTGCCGCTGGGCACGGACTGCAGCCCAAACTCTAAACCATGGTATTTAACTCCTTTTTGCAAATCTACTTCCAAGTGCATGAAAACATTGGAAAAGTTATGTTTATGGATTAGCCATCAAAGYCAAGGAAGCTATTGGAGAAGGGGGCAGGGGAAGCAACAGGAATATCTACAAACAGCAACGGAAAGATGTTTGGGTATGTGCTGTAAATGATCTGCCCTAAACTTCATAAATGTAAAGAAGCTTTCCTTACCTTAAAAATTGTTTTGGTTGTTATGGAATTTAAAACAAACAAGCAATAAAATTGGACAAAGACTAGACAGAATGTAACAAAGGTTAAAAAGAGGAAATTCATAATAATGATTATGTATTAAAGTTCTGAAATACAGATAGCGGAAAGGGAAGTTAAATATATAGTAGAAAATGAATGGCTAGCAGCATTAACAGAATTCATAAGGATTTCTAAAAATGTATGTGGAGAAAAAGGAATCCTAATAATTATTCATTCCTTGGAAGATGACAAATTCAATAGTAATGATGCAGGATAAGATATGCTTAATGAATATTTTTGTCCTATATTTATAGAGAGGTGGAACAATGCATTCACGTCTTGCCAAAACAGTGAAATGCAGCTTATTCCAGCAGTAAGACAGCTCTTGAAAACCCTGTCAAGACAAGCTGTTGTAATCAGAGGGATCTGGTAACTTGCATGCAGGAGTTTTAGGAACTGATTTAGAAGTTGTCTGGACTGCTGGACTTAACTGTTGGTATTTATTGGAATACTGGCAAAGCTCCACTTAAGATATAAAGAGGCCATATGGGAAAAGAGAAAGTGGAACATCTTCAGTGATTACAGAGCTATTACGGTAATTTCTATCCTAAGCAAATTAATGAAATGGCTGATACATGAACTCAGGCAATAAATGACAAAAAAAAAAAAAAAAGATAGAGATATAATTCAACATGCTATTATTTTTTTCAATGAGATTGCAAGACTGAATAAAGATAATCACATTTATGCAGCTTACTTGGATTTCTCAGTAGTGTTTGTCTTAATACTGCACGGTATTGTTATTTAAAAATAGTATGTTACAAAACCAATACAACAAATTTAAACTGATTGAAGTCTAGGTGATAGATCTCAACATGTAACTATTAATGAGAAGCTACTGAAAAAAGGGATAGGTTTCCAAAAATTCCTAAGCTAATGCTGTCACATATTTGTACATTGACTTGGAGGCAGCTATAACATCATTGCTGAAAATGATGCAGAGGAAGCAAAGGTGGAGAATGGTAAACGATTAATAGATGTCATTTTCATAAAGCAGTAAGATTTTTAGAAAAGTCACAGAAATTTGGCCAAACTCAGAGTAGTTTGCCTAGAAACAAAGGCATCAGGTCATTTTAGAGAAAGAGGGATAACATATATGCAAGACCCACCAAGGTTCAAGGTTTGGAAGTCAGAGCTAGACAAATTCAACTTAGTGATTAGAGCCTCAGGAAGCAGAGGGATTCTTTCAGACTCAAAATTAAGATTGACATTATCCCAAAGATATACTTTAGTTGAATTAATACTTTATTTGGCTTCATAAATCAATTACGGAGTTGTGTTGTGCAGTATGTCAACTATAGTGACCAAAACAGAATGCTGGAATATGAATCATTAAAAGGAGTTAAATTTCTTATTCTTAGCAACCTTCACCAAGTCCCATGATGTATATGCATCAGTTTTTCCTATCTATCTCCACCATGAAATACTGATGTTTTCATCCTTAACAATGTTAGCTAAGGACCATGTGTTAAAAACTGTGTATCAGAAGTGGTCAGTAATATTAGTTATAGCTTAAAAACCCCTCAATTAACACTTACAGGGTAAAAGTAGGATCTGATACGCAGATCAACAGCCAAACTGAAAATATACCTTGGCCTTGAAAGCCTGTTTCTCAGTAGCTGAATAATATGTAACTATAATAATATGTCAGCAACACAATGAAACTTCCAACATATGTACACCTTGAGTCTAATGTTAACTAAACACATTATCAGGAAGAGGGGAATCAAACTGTAGACAAGTCTAGTGTGTGTGGTTAATAAGCAAAGTGCCCTAGAGAAGTCCAATCCATCCTTAATCTGGTATTGTTCTGGCTGAGATCAGAAAAATAATTCATACCCCTCAGAAAGATGTTAGTGCACTCACTAATAATGCACCACTGGCAAGTTTAAGATGGTGTGATTTCTGTCATCCTTTGGAATATATGAAATAAAGGTACTTTTCAACCATGTCTACATCATCAGAAATCAAAAGCTAGACATACTGCAACTGATGGTCACCATGTACACGCAGACAGACCTTGAACTTGTATGTAGCCTTTTAGGAGCTGAACCTGAGATGGGAAAAAAACTGAGTCCCATATGTATGGTGGGACTTGGCTAGGGTCACTAAGAAGACGAAGGCAAGATTTAGGATGGTTGTCTTCCTATTATTCTCTGGTCACCAGTCCTGAGGAATCTGAATCCAATACCTGAGAAGCCTTCATGCAGTTAGTAAGCATTTCCTCACATCCCTTCAAAGGCAATCAAAGAATCGTGAATCTGACTTTTAATGTTTGCTTACTTTAATATAGAAAGAACCTGTGCATCCTGGCAAGTAATGCCTTCCCTTATTTTGYCTTGCCTTGCCTTCCCTGCCCTTTCCTGCCCTTCTGTGCTCTGCCCTACCCCGAGTGATTTATTCACTGCATCAGTGCATTGAAGTCATCAGAATGGACAGTATTGCTTTATATCTTCAAGCCAAAAAAGAAAAGTATTTTTTAAGGTTAACGCAATTTTTTGTATTCTCATTCTGAGACAACAAGAGGTCACTGTAAATAATTTYGGCCTGAGTAAATCATTAAGCCATTTCACCTTAAATATTGCATTGTACTGTAATTAGCAATACTAGCTCTTTAGTATAAAGTATGTTAAATTAGAGATAAGTATTTTGTTATTACAAACTGCAGAATTTCATATCAGATAAACCTTTATAAAATGATACAGTAACATGAGAGCTTCTGTTTTTTGTTCTGAAGGCAAAGTATGTGTGGCGTACAGAAACATCTTTGGTGATGAGATAAAATGCATCAATCCTGTTGTCCTCATATAACTCACCATAGCAATTATTTAAGTGATTCAGAAGAGTATCTTCCTTTTTCATATGTAGYGATTAGTGTGATAAAAGGGCACTGGAGTAATAAAAAGTGTATATTTCACTGGTGGTTATGAAACACTGTGTGCCTGAAATAAGTATAGTGAGTAATGCCAAATGGCATTTGCAAACTTAAACAAAGTGAGTCACATATCATGTAGAAAACAGTCCAACATACGCGCCAACAAACCAATCTAGAGCAAAGGACTAGTGAGAACCAATGCAGTTTGATTACTGTCCAGCACGACTCAAACTTGAAAGAAACGTCAAAGAAAATTACCCGAGAATGTATTTTTAAAATATATAATGTTATTTTCCCTGTTTAATAACAAATTACAGATTTTTAATTGAAAACATTATTGAAGTTATTTTTGCAAAAAAATCCCCACCATTTGTTTGAATCCTTCAGTATTTTTAAAGGAATTTTAATGGATTTGTTCATTTACACTGCTCTAAGTGAACCAAATGTATTTACTTGTTTACTTTTCAAACAGAACCACAGAGAAAAATGTCTTAAGCACTTGTATAAGGAACAATGGTAAATTCTACCTGGGAGAACACAAAATGAACTGTTCAAAATTTCTATACAAGGAGATTGGAAAGTAACAAAAGTATGGAAAGCATTGTTCCTTTTAACAAATTATCTAAGAAAAATCTTGTAAAATTATATATGCAAAGTRAAAAATACTGTCCCAAGCGAAGAGCGGGAATTTATTGACAGATATGTCAAACCAGTAATAAAGTAATACACTAGAAAAGGGATAAAAAGTTAAGAACTTCATCCCTGAAGATAAATAAATGACCTAAAACAGATACAAACCATCACCACATAGAATGTAAATATTGCAATAAAGTTAAATACCTTGTCAGCAATTGGGTACTAAAGCTATGCTTTCCAGTTTAGCTGTGTCTCTTTGGAAGATTTGGCTTAAAAAAGAGACGAAATCAGAAACTGGCACTATGCAGATTAGGAAGAATCAAACAAAGAAATAGAGTAGGGATTTCAGAAGCTCCCAGCTCCACATGGGGACTTGCAGATGGGCCCTGCTAYGGTACAGGGTCTTTGACAGCCTGAAGGAGCCTTTGCTCCCTTTTATTTGCAACAATCTGTTTTGAGCGGGAGTAGTTCATTGGTGTGCAAAGAAGCTCCAGATACAATGTACTGGTACAATTTGGGGTGGTGTGCTGTGTTTTTGCATAAAGCATGATGTTTTATGCCAATGGACAGTTGTATCTTACCGTGGCCCCAGTGCTGGTCAGTGTCACAGCTCCTAACTTCTGGTGGCCTTGCCTTCAAAACAAAAATCCCTCAATGCTGTGCTACACGCTGAGGTTACTGTGAATCCAGAGCCACTCAGAGCTGCCCAGTAAGAAATGCTGACATGTGGAATCTCTCCTAATTCCTGATCCTTTTTGGGGGATGAAGTATGTCCTAGCTCTTAGTTTCACAGCCTGCTTGGACATTCTCCTAAAAATAAGCATCTATACCTAAAGTTGCTTTTTGTTTTTCTTTTTTAAAGGGAAGGTGGGAAGGCTTCCTTTTGGTTGGTACCTCCAGGATCAGAGCTCTCACCCGGGAACTGGAGAGACTTGGCGGTACTGCCTTCTCTGCCTGAAGGCACTCCCCAGCAGACCAGTCTGACCACAAAGCTACTGACTGTTTAGAATTAAAAAAAAAAGCTCTCATCCCTTCCTGTTGAACTTCATATTGCATATTTAAAGACCTTTCAGCCTGAAAAAAGCAGCATGAAAAGCAGCAGGACTCTGCAGCCCAGCGGAGCAGTCATTTGCTGTGGAGAGGGAAGACGAGTACTCCAGGCACCAGCAGCTCCCTCTCCCTGGCTTCCCCCCAGGCAGCAGCACCAACCACGCTGAGTGGAAGCAGCTGGCCCGGTCCTTCACGGGTGTCCTGATGAACAGGCATGCYACAAATACACAGAACAGATTGAACCCTTCGGGCAGTGTAAACTAATGTTTATCTAGGTTTAGGATCCAGACGGGGCTCAGCTCAAGATAGGTGTTCAGCTAGTCAGTGTTGTCAAAAGCAGATGTTTTTAAAACCTTGAGGCTTAGGAGCTTTTAATCACTAATAGTCACTTTTCCAGTTTTTTTTTTTTAAACTATCAAGGTTCAGGTTTCTGGGTTCCTGAGGTCCATTTTAGTAACTAAATCTTTTTGTGGAGATGGGCCTCAGTGACAAAAGGGTTATTTTGGTTCAGGCTCCAAATTCATCTTGCTTCTCCTGCAACTGTTCCTGAAGGACATGTGCAACTCAGAGGCAAACATCTAGAATAACCTAGTCCCACCTTTTTGGAGAACCTAAAGGAATTCAGATGATCAGGCTTCTTTATTTACAAAGTTGTCTCATTCATAGACCCATCTTTTCACTATCGAATTTCTTAGTTTGCGGTGTATCTATAGTATTCAGCTTAAGTGCTATTAGTGTCTTATTTATTTTACATATTCATATATCCACATATTACCACCTAATGAACTTTAGAACAGGTCCAATTATAAAAGATGTATTCAAGGAAGTTTTAACTCACTCCCAGCCATCAGGAAAGCAAATATAATTCAGTTCATGCCTATCAGTAAAAAGCAGCTTGAATTCAGTGTTGTGCAGAACAAGCTATGCTTACCATCAGCAGCCCTTTATAAGCGTAGACAATCCCAAGCCAAATTGTCATGTGAGTGTTTTCACAGTGCTCCAAGATTGGTCGGATGGAGATATCTCTGCCCGCAGGGTCCGGCTGCAAAAATAGAAGGTGAAATATTTGGATTCAGATTTTATTTGTATTCACACCTCAGAGGTACTTAAATCTATCCTCAGTAGATTGAGGATGTGTAGAATCCTCAATCTGAGGATGTGTAGAATCCTGTGTAAAGTCGACAACTTTAAAGTAACCTGTGACGACTGCAGATCCATGAACCTGCAGAGGAATACAGTGAAAAGCAAAGGTCTGAGGAAACAACTGCATGATAGCTACCACCAGGTGAGGTCACCTCTACTGCAAACCAGAAAGAAAATATCTGAAGTCACTCCGTCTTTAACAGCGTCAGTCACATTTATCAGCTTTAGGACATCTAATTTTTCTACAAGGCAAACAGCTTGAATGCACAGGCATGAAAATAAATGTGCTTAAAGTCATCCCTCCTTTCACCTGCAGTTCTTGTGTCACTGGCAAATGGCTGATAAACAATGTATGAAACACTGCTGTGTTTCAGGTGTTTTTTCATTGATAACCATGAGCTAAATCAAAGACCATTTACTATGGAAACTACATCAGTAGCTTAGAAGAGAGTATAAATTATCAAAAATCTGGAAAAAACGTCCTTTGGAGCAAGTGAACGTCTATGCAAAATTTAATACTGCTGGAAGCTTTGTAGCTTTCCACTTATTTTGAAAAGGAGATTGTAGAAAAGTGCAGAATCAAGAGGACTTGCAGACTACCAGGACTGTTTGTATGAGGGAGAAGTTTTAATTAAGACTCAGAGAAACCTGCAAGAACAACCCCCAATCTCCCTTGCCTTTTTTTTTTTTTTTACAACAGGAAAAAAAAACGGTTGACACAAAGAGCAAATGGGTACTAGCTACTATACTGTCTACAATTAGAATATATATTAGGGTATGGTCCAGCTGCTTTTTAATGGTGTACACTGTATAAGAACACAAGGTGCCTCTCGTATGTGAGTCTAAGAGATCCTGTTTTAGTTAGATACCGCAGATTCCTCCTGTTGGCTATTCTGAGCTGTGTACACCTACAGTCAGTTTTGCTTTACAGAATACACTGAAATACTGAAAACTATTTTTCCTTTCTACTTTGAAACACTGGATCTGAACTCCAGCTAAACTAAGATCAACCCAGACACAACTTTCTGTACTTGTTTGTCCCTGTGGGCTTTGCAATTTCCCCTTTTGATGAAAAACAYGCGTAAAATGTCTCATGCAGAAGTATAATGATTATTACATGAGATAAGGAAAAAATCACATTTTCACCAACTGAAACGCAGAATTGTATGTGGAAGGACTTTAGAGACATCTGAATAATTTCCCAAAGCTTATTCTTGCTGCCTCTGATGCTGGTATGAATTTTGCTATGGATTTCAGTGGTCACAGCATTAATCCACAGCTCAGTTTCTTCCATCAGTCTTTTTGTATTGCCCCTGACCTCATATGCTGTAAAAAGATAATGTAACAAACAAGGAGGTAGACATAGGGGGACAAAAAAACCCCAAACAACCTTGTGCTATGCACTGCACAGTCAAAGGATTCACAACTAACTTTGCAAATTCTGCAGTAGGCAAGACATTAACATTTAAAACCTTTCCTTATCCTGGACTTCTATAGAAACCCTGAACAGGAGAATAAAGATCTTTGAAAAAAGGTGTCCTAAACTAAAATAAGATAAAAAACAAGAAGGCAATATTAACTCTTCCAGAGAGCTTATCACTCCGCCTTAATAGTTGCCGATGGCAAGCTAACAACCATTAGTTGAAGAATTGAAATGACTGCAAACATTAAGGCCACGAAGTGGCATCCCAACATTTAAGATGCTACGGATGTTTTTCTGGGGATCAGTTAAACTACCTCACTCTCCCTCATCAATGACAAAAGCCCAATGCTAAAATTTAGGTGCCCTGAAGGGAAAGTACCCTTTCATATCAAAGTTACAACCTGCTATGTTCAACATCATTGTTGACTAGTATGAAGTAAAGTTCACACGGCAAATCATTCAAATATAGCTCTGAATGTGTAACTGATGTGTRAACAGGACTGTACTACAGAGGCATTTTTCTGAAATTCTAAACTACACCTGAGCCTGCTATAAAGATGGGGTTTTTTCCATCTTTGAGTTACAGTACGCCAATAGTTGCATTCCTCATGGTCTGGAATTATGGAAATTACATACTGGTCTGGAATTATGGAAATTACATACAATTTAAGCTTGTGGTCATCAGAATGTCTTTTTTTTTTTTTTCCCCTTCACACTGGGGAGTCAGCACAGGACTATCTCTTCATTTCCCCAGCTCTACGACCTTTCTGCCATGTATTCCCTCTATTTAAGTTTCATACTTCTGTGAAACAAAGTTTATAAATAACGTAGACTTCCACTTGGTGCGATGGACAATGTCATGTGGTTTGTTTCCCTTGTCCCTGACTGAAACCTCCACTCACACTTAGGCTGAAGCATTCCACTACTTTTAAGCAACTGTGAGCAATTGGAATTATTCCTTATTTCAAAGAATATTACTGAAATGCAAACTCCTATTTGATCAGCGGCAGATTATCTTTTTATTTTCACTATGTGGTTATTCTCTAATGCAAATATGCTTCAAAATTGGAAAGCATATGTCCATTCATTACTCAAAACTGAGGGACCCGGGCAGGAAAATGACAAAATGGAAAACATAACTTGTTTTCAAATCCTATTAGAGAGAAAGAAGTCGCATCATTTCCTTAGTAGGAAGATTGCCAGATTCTATAAGGCAAAAATACGTTAATTAAATAAAACCGTGTATTCAGATTTTCTATGTGAGATAAGAAATTCTTGTGAAGTGTTCTAGGGGGAGCAGGAAAAGAGAGAATACTGATTGCAGCATCAGCAAAAGTGTACATGGGGCAGCACTTCTTTCAAAGCACTTTCCAGATCTGCAAGGTGGTAGTACTTTCAATAAAATTTTGCTGAATACTTGTGCCTGTGGAGTTAAACGTTGGCAGGTAGCAGTAATTTTACAGTGAACYGATTTTGCTGATTACTTATCTCTACTGCAAAATGACATTCCTGTTTTACTGCTTTTAATTTGCCATTCTGTTTCTTCACTGATTTTGCATGAATTAACTAATCATAGCAAAAAGCTGGGTTAAAAAAACATATGATATTTTCTGATGTCAAAAGAATTTTTAAAAACTCTACAATTACAGCTGAATGGAGCACTTCACTGACCTCTCTAATCATCCACCATTTGTGCACTTTGTTACTGCTTTAGAGAGGATGACAACATAAATGCTACCAGTGATTATATATGTACTGGAAATTTGCCCTGTCCTTTTTTAGAAAACAATCTAAATGCCCTTCAGATGTCATTCTCAAAAGCCTGAAGACCTCCTATCCTGTGATTAGGCTGAAGCTTTCCTACCTCTTCTGAAACCTAATAAGGTTTCTGACACTGACATCAATTTCTGGAGTGTTTTCAGCAGTTGAACATAAACAGTTTAATCTGTTCACTTCATACAAGAGTTGTGTATCATCACCAGTAAAATGCTTGTTTTACATGAGATTTGCTAGGTCTAGAAAGCAACCCAAACCGATAAACCTACGGAATGTTTATATCTCCTCTCTGTGCATGTTCAAATTATTATTAGTCACTTCTGTAGTTTTGTTGCCTTTTCATTTTCTTTGCTCTTCAGTCTGCTGGTGGGCTGGCAGATCCTCGTCGTAATATGTGAGCTTAGGTGGGTACTGCCAGGGGGAGGAGTGAAGCTTAAAACCACCTGGAACCAGCAGGGAAATTTGCAGGAGAGACCAGGGCAGGAGCAATGACAGAGGCTGCCGAGTGCCTCCTGCCTTCCTACACCTCCTCAAAGTAACTGAGCAGCAACGAGCCTCTTGTTTCCTTCACGTATCTATGCATTGCAATACAAAACTACAGGCTCGGTTTAAGCTGCTTTCCAGAGTGGCCCATGCTAGGGAAGCAGAAAGGCAGTGCTTCAAGTGCAAGTGCYGTTTTTATGGAATAATTATTTCAGTTCCTTTAAGATCTGGCTCTACTTGAGTAAACAAATGTATGCAGTGTAATGGGCAGCTTTTCTTATCTCAGGCTAAGGTGTGGGAAGATAGGGCAAACCACCCYCAGGCACCTGTGCCTTCTGGACATGATGTTATCTGATCCATATAAAGACAGCCCATGTCTCCTTTTTTCTTCTATAACTATGATTTCCTAGTGGCTGTTATATTAGCCAAAATCCCTTTGGAAAAGACCCTGCACAGTGGGAAGATATTTGTATGATGATTAATGTATTATTGATGTGKTTTTTGTCTTTATTGCCATTCCTTCTCTATAGCTCCACATCATAGGTCTTAAAAGGAGGAAGGGTCTATGTTCCATGAGGCATTTCATCCAGCAAATGTCTGTGAAGCACAGACTGGGCCACCTCACAGTATCCAAAAGTCCTTGACCTTCCTAGGGTACTTCTTCTACGTGGTCACCTCTTCAGATCCCGTTGCTGGTACAGCAGATGATCCTTATTTACAGAGTTGTGCTGCTGTGTAACACAGCTCACGGGTGGACAATCTCAGCAAGCTTTCTAAGAAACTTTGCAGCAGAGTTCCAGTGTGACATTTTGCCATTTTTGCAGCTGCAGTTTCATCAGTGAGAAAATCAGAACATTAGGACTCAGTCTTTTCCAAAGATGGATATGAAACATAAGGTAAATAGTGGCATCTTCTGTTTACTACATTCAAAATAAACTGTGTGGTTCCCATAATATAGGAAAATACAGGATCATACTCTTCTGTCACACTGTTAAAATGGTCTTCATATACCATCCCACTCTCTGTTTTATCTTCCCTTTAAATGGCTTCCATCTAACCGGCATAATGACTGTATACTATCGCTAGTCTGCAGCATGAATTAGATGTCTCTGGCATTTTTTATTTGGCACATTTAACAGACATATGGAGCCCAAATGTGATTCCTTATCTGAAAATCAGACTTTGCTGAATTAGAAGATTATTCTTACTTCTTTTTAAATTCACTTTTTTTCCCCAGGATAATTATAGTTAGTTTATACTGTAAATTCTGTAAGAAATTAAATTTCATTGTAACGAGCCCTTCTCTGTGCTAAACTGCGTATCCGTATGGAAAGGTGTTCCACAAAGGGATTTAAACAGTTTTTGCATGCAGTGTATTGTAGCCAGGTTCTCAATTACTAATGAAAAGAGAAAGAGAAGGATCAGAGGCTGTCTACTTTTCAATTACTTAATAATTTGAGGGGTTTTTTAGAGGAAAACAGCTATGATATGAAAGAGATTTGCCAGGAAATGGATCCCTTTTGTTTCATGTATTTTTTACTTTGTGTAGTCATATCTTCCGTGAATGCAAAATAGCAAATGCAATACTAAGCTGGGGTAGCTCACTTGGAATGTCTCCCAATTAAAAATTTGGTAGGCAACCTAGAATAAAAGCTTGTTTGTCTTTGTTCATATCTGAGCTTGGATTCAGATACATTACGAATCACATTGTTTGTTGTATAGTAGCTCAGCCGAGTACAAAACTATTACTGGATTCTTGCAGTCCAGTGACCAATTTAATTTCTCTTCAAGATTAATTGAGAAGTTTGGTCATTTCTGTAATAGTCTAATGATCCAGGACAGTGACTGATTTAAAGACTTTTTCTTCATGTATTTTTCTTTGATTCAGAGTCATGGGACAATTTGATCATGGAACAGAAAATCAGCTTTTAATAGGTGAGCACAGAACTATTTCATATAGTAAGGGCTGTTTCCCAGTATAGGAATGCAGGATTCTGTTAATAAAAGCAGGCTTTCAACTAAATAACTATCCTTACACCTGGCCACTCCATGACTCCTGCAAGAGAAATGAAAAACATAAATCTTCTGACCTCGGGAGAAGGTAAGGACAAGGTTCTGAGCAACCACAACGTCCATTGCACCCAGTGTGCATACTTGATGCTCTTTCATGCAGGCCCCAAGGAGAAAATTATTTTAGACTTGAACGTAGATTTGTTTTTTTCAAATTGTTTAAATAATGTTACTTATATTTGCGAAAACATTTACAGTTGATGACTATGAATACACAACTGCAGCAAGATAGCATGCTATATCAGTTCCCATCTGAATAGAAAAACCTCGTAAGGATCAAAAGTTTAGGAATGTTACTTTTTTGGGCTTTTTTCCATAATCTGAGGTGGAAGACAAAATTTTATTTCATGAAATAGTTACAGCTGCTTCAGCCCCTAATCTGTGGATTTACTTACTTTGTACTGGAACAATGGATTAATGCTCATGGCTCTATCGGAAAGGCAACTGTTACCTCATTTCTGTAGATGAGGAGGAGGAGTCATATGAAGGTTAAGCAAATTGCCTAGGAAATCTGAGAGGAATTCATCCTATTGTGCTTTACTTCTTTGAGTTAGAAAAAACATCTTTCTTTTTGATAACTATGATCAATATAAAAATTCTCACTCCAGTTTTTATTGCTCCAGAGATAGAAGCAGTTTTCTACAGTAAATTTCTAATTAGAAATTAGAGTTAGGAACTTCTAAAATTCTAATTCTATTTCTAATTCTAAATTTTAATTAGAAATTTACTGGAAAAAATGTTGGAGAAAACTTTCTCTATTTGAATCTTTTTTGTTTGGAAAAGGATCAATTTCAAGAAATTTAATGACTTGAAATTACATTTAAAATCAGTTTTGCGATTCTTTATTATGTCCCCCTGCAAAGTTATTTAAAATGAAAATGTGTGATTTTTAGATTGTGACTAACTTTTAAAACAGTATTTATTTATATTAATTATACAGATTAAAAAGAAATTACTGGCATTTCAAATTGATGCAAACCAAAAAAAAATTGGCTCCGTGTTTTGTGAAAGTTTTAGAAACCTTAAGTTTATCTTAGTTTGTAACAGAGAAGATTCCAGCCACTTCAAATACGTTAATGAACGAGGCTAAGGATTGCTTTTGAAGTTTCCAATGGTTCCACAGTGGTGATGAGTACTGCAGCAATGCAGTATAGCAGTATTATTTTAAACTATAACCCCACTGCTTAGGCTCAGGTGGGAACTGTGTGGGACAGAAGTCAGCCTTGGGCCCAGTATGCCCCTTCTTCCCAAACCCACAACAGGAGTGGCTTGGTGGAGTCCTCCAGAGGAGGACTTGCACAGAGCTGCGGATGAAGTGTTTCAGGGTGCAAGGTTTCTCAGGTAGATCTGAATACACACCCCCTGCCCCTGTGATGTGAAGTAAAGGATATTTTTAGGTTATCCAGGGTGATTACAGGGTATTTTCTGCTTCATTCATTTTCTTGTTACACTGAAATTCAGCTCCCCACACCACCTCAGTCAACGGACTGGACTTAAGCATTATCTGGCTTCACAAAAACTTCAAAAATTAAACTCCTCCAACAGTTCAGAAGAAATCCTGTTTACATTGTAACTCCTAAAAAATCTTCATTCCAAGTGGTATTTTAGCATAGCATACACATGGGACAGTAATTCCCTAATGGTTGGCTAGCTAGAAATCATCACACAATKAAATGACATTTGCTGGAATACCAGCATGTATATCCCTATTTTTTATCTGGTCATTTTTTTTTTTTCAATTTGGTTTTCCAAAACATGAAAAAGATGTACCATATAAGCAAAGGAAAAAAGTACTAACACATTTTGGGGCTTCAAGGATGTTAATGTAGTTATTTTACATCACTCAACCTGCTACAAAYACAGAATCCATGTCTAACTTTACAAGTGGATGTGAGCAAAGAAAGAAAGACAGAAAAAAACCAAAACATGTTAGAGATAACCACTGTAATTCCAAAACAATAAGGTCTGGTAATACAGTCACAGTGATAGTCACACTGTAATATCTTTAAAACAAACCTACTTTCTAGCTCCCCATCTGTCTCTTGTACAAATAATTCTATAAAGCAGTAAACATACATACTGTTAAGTTAGTGTGATTGAAAAATGATAAAATGCCAGAAGAGCTATTTATAAGCTCTTGTATTGTGAATGTGTCCATACATTTACTTGTAAAGAAAATCTCTCAGCAGCATTATTTATAATATCACTTTACATAATGATTTTTATTTTGCTGTTGTGGTGCTTCATTTTTATTTAAATGAAACTGTTTTTTGAGAGCCAAAAGGGTCCCAGAGATTTTGTGTATTTTTATTACTATCATCCCCTAATCCAAGCAGTTTCATTTATTTACATTAATGTAAAATACAAAATAATAAATTAGGCTGAGTAAAGAAACTCCTGTGATCCCTGCAAACAAACGCAGACTAGCAATGAAAGGGAAAAGACAAAATTATCTTGTATCATGGAGTGTTTCAAACAACTGTGACTAMGTCTTCCCACTCTGCACTCAGCGATCTCTTCAGTAGAAATTTTACATCACATTATTTCCTCAGAGAATGTTGTCCCAGTTACATATCTAGGGACTGGATAATGAAATGTTTCTGCTTATGCGCATGGAGGCAGCGGGACAAGTGTTACAAAGACTTAATAAAGCACTCTCAGCAGTAGAACAYGTGTTTTTCTTTGCAGGGAGGGCAAAAGGCCAAGATATGTAAGAAAAGCAGGTTAGAGGAATGAAGACCTTTGTTACTGCCCAGACCCTCCTGCGCTGCACAGATTCTTCCAGAAATGTGCACTTCTTGGTATCAGCTTCACAAACTGAGGAAGAATATTTTCCCCTCCTTTCCTGTGAAGCTGCCCAGAATCGTGGCTGACAAGCTGGACTTGAAGTTTCTTCTATTTTTTTTTCCTTTCCTAACCAGATTTCCTGCTACGTTGGAGGCCACGCCAGCCACTCTTCTTGGTGGCTGGAGCAATTCAATACCTCCTTGCTTACGGTAATGGAAACAGACAGCATTAATGTGGAAGTACAGCAAATGCGTAAAGGAGAACAGTAGAGCAAAAATGCAGAGGACAGCCATAGACAAACTGTTAGGCTGGCCCCAGCAGGAACCAAGGTAGAGGCTCTTTTTGCAGATAATTTTCTAGCGGGTAGGCTTTGAGTTGTAAGCAAGGATATGACTTATCGTTCTTTCTGTGGCACTTAGAGAAACAGGATTTAGCACTTTTCCTGCAAATAAGCCAGATTTGCACCCAACAGCTAACAGAATCTATCATCGGTTGCTCCTCCCAACAAGAAAAACTCTCAGGTCCTCAATTGTGCCCAGCTATTTGGGCCAAGGAGGGCAACAATGTCACCTCTATAATCGTCTTATATTTTCTGTTTTGTGCTATAATTCCTTTGATTTATGGATTCTGACAATGTTTATTACTATGCCTATTTGCATTGCAGTGACAACAACAAATGGACACTGTCTTCATGCAGAAAGTGAAAAATCCGTTCCCTAAGAGGATTTTAAAACATATATATGAGGTATGGGAGAAGAGAGAAACATGAAGTAGGGTTGAGTGACATTTTCAGAAGCAAATATCAGTGGGGACCACTGTCCCCCTATGCAGGCACTGACGAACAGTTTCCGGGCTGTGGCAAATAAAAAGGATTACTTCTCAACATGAAGGACGTTTTGATTTCCTCACCTATTCTTTTATACTCCCCAAAATGGTTAGATGATGGTTCATCAACCCACTACTGGAGGATTTTGTTGCTATTTTTATGACTGCACTAAGATGTAATTCAGAAACTGTTGTATTAAGTGGAGCTCTTTCCTTTGTTTTCAGAAATTTTGAGCAAATCTTAATTAGTAAATGCTAAGACTAGCTTAAGTCTTCAGTATATTCTCATAATTATATCACAATAGTTGTAGCAGAAGCACCTACATATCCTCCAAAGTTTTTCTAGAATTAGATGATTCAACTTCCCCATCACAAAAGTTGCTCTGTCTAAAATCAACTCCTAATTTCTTGTTGACAGTCAAATGTAAGGTGCATCTTAATATACAGAAGTACACGAAAACATTTGTCTCTCATAAGAATTTTGAGGATTTCAATTTTTTTCTCCCACCTTGCAACACTAGTAATGTCTCAGATATAAACATTTTAAAATACCATCATCCAAAACCTGACTGGATGAATAAATAAAGGTCAGGTCAACCGAAATATTTTTATTACTTCAAAAGATTTAATTTGTTTCTGACCTTTTAAAACTTTTAACCTTATTTGATATAACTTAACTCCATTTTGAAAAGAAAGGTCATTTTGAATTAAAAAGAGATTTTCTTTAGTTAACAAATGTCAACAAGAACATTTTAGCACTTTTTWACCAAAATAATTCTGCATGGGGAAACTCACTGAGACCGCCTTTTTCTTACAAGTATATAAATCTTATGACTACTTGTCCTGGTTTCGGCTGGGATAGAGTTAATTTTCTTCCTAGTGCTGTGTTTTGGATTTAGTATGAAAAGAATGTTGATAAGACACTGATGGTTTTAGTTGTTGCTAAGTAGTCTGCTAGTCAAGGACTTTTCAGCTTCCCATGCTCTGCCAGGTGCACAAGAAGCTGGGAGGGAGCATAGCCGGGACAGCTAACCCAACTGGCCAACGGGGTATTCCATACCATGTGACGTCATGCTCAATATATAAAGAGGAGGCGTGGTCCAGGAAGTAGTGATCGCTGCTTGGGTATCGCTCAGCGGGTGGTGAGCAATTGCATTGTGCATCACTCATTCTGTATATTCTATCATTATTATTATTATTATTATTATTATTATTATCATCATCATCATCATCATTATTTTCCCTTCCTTTTCTGTTTTATTAAACTGTCTTTATCTCAATCCACGAATTTTACTTTTTTTCCGATTCTCTCCCCCATCCCACTGAGGGGAGGGGGGAGTGAGCGAGCGGCTGTGTGGTGTTTGACTGCCTGCCGGGTTAAACCACAACACTACTCAATGTTTTCTGAGAACAATATCTCAATACCTAAATGAAGGAATATCATCAGCAATAAGATCGTTAAATCCATGGTCTTGACAGATTACTTCTGAAGATTCACACTTGACAGTATAACTGATCCTATACTAGAACAGAATGACACCAATGAATGAACCACACATCTTTACAACTTTTACTAGCATAATTGCGCCAGCAAAGCCTACGGACTGGAGGTGAGTACAGGTGACTAAAGGTACACAAAGTATGCCTTCATCTTCAGTAGAGTCCTGCTTCAGCTGTGAAAGATGTAGCCCTCAGCAAACTAAAATTACTCTTGGAATCTTAAATCGATGCCTTTCCTGCCTTAAAGAAGGAATCTGAAATGAGGCTTAGGATTCCATAGTTACATTGGCAATACAGTTAAATGAAACCATTTTGATAATTGTCTCATCTTCAGCAAAACACAGGATGTAGATTTCCCTTGCATTAACTCCAGTTTGAAATAAAACATCTCTTTTAGAAAAAACATTCAGTGACGATGAACCTATATAACTCTTGTTGAGTCAATTCTGTTGACTGCAAAAAAAATTGGCCCTCATTTCTAAAATAAATTTGGTGTCAGGTTCCCTTAGTTCTTACTATGTTTTGTCTAATGAATTGAAAGGCTATGTAACAAAATTTTGTTCCTATGTTGGTATTTACAGATTTTGTCCCAGTAAACTCTTAATGTAGTCCTTGATAAGCTAAATATTGAGCTCCTAGTGTTTTTCACTATGGACATGTTTTATCTTTCTTTAACAAGTCTTATTGCTCTTCATTGGACCATTGGACCAGCATGTTTCCTGAATTCTGAAGAGTGGAACCGAGCACACTATGCTCGTCATGGTTGCCCTGGAGCCATATCCAGGATTAATATCACCATAACACCCAAGGTCAAGTTAGACCAAAGTATATATGAAACCACAAATTCCATAAAATCTCTCAATTTCCCTTTTCTCTATTCTAAATTAATAGAGAGATGTTAAGATAGTTTAAAAGCTACAGAAAAAAAAATAGATAATCTTGAAATCTTATTCACCAAGTATTTCTCCTGATTTCATAGGAATAGTTGACACGAGTAAGAACCAATAATAGTTGCACTAAGCTACCTTGAAGGTTACAAGCTCCCAAAACACAAAAACAATAGCAGTTACAGAGATTTTTGATTTTTCCGTTACATCTTTCTTCTACAAATAGCTATTTCAGTGTTGCCACTTCTATTGACGTTATTCAGAGCAAAGCAGGTAGTCATGGGAATTTTTTCATTCTCTCAGTTCAGTAAAACTTTTATGCAACATTTTTCTTAAATAATTTATCTTCCTTCAGCATCCATCAGACCAGATTTCATTTAACACAAGTCTACCATACMCTTTAAGTGTTGCAGGTCCTTTGCTCTGGTATAAAACAGAAGAATTTTCAGTTGATAAGAAAGCAAGCTAACATGAAACAAAACCTAGTAACCATAAAATCCATTTTATATTTCCACAGAATTGTTTTTTTCATGTTTTATTCCATATCATATAGTTGATTTTTTTTTTTTGGCTTTTGAAGCATATCTTTGATATATATGTAGTACAAGCAGATAACTCTGAATCTACTCTACCTTGAAACTCCTACCTCTTCTTGGCAAAAGTAGTACATTTTCTTATTTATAAGATTATGTTTCAGTGAATTCTTTTATTAAAAGATCTAGACGAGACAAAATGCTTATTTTTGACCTAAAGAATTATAGGAAGCATTGACTTGTAACCATTCTCTGATATATTTTCATATTTTTTTCTATACCTAAATATACAGTGTATATCTATAGCTGTACATTTTTTCTCTCGTCATGTGAACTTTAAGTTGCCTTGGTAGATACAGATTATCTTACCTACAAGCATCTTTCCAGTACAGTGTGTCAGGTGTCAGTATAAAAGGATTGTTTCAGGACCCAGTATTGGCAGCAAAGCTTGTAATCTTCACTGGCCTTGAAGAATTCATTGAGGTGGTTATTTCTGAGGTAAAGTGCTTCTACTGTCCTCTGAATCTATCCATCTTTTTTTTTAATAGGGTGTACTTAGGGATTTTATCATTCCTCCCGTTATTTTTTTAGGAATGCCTATTACATAATTTTATTTTAACAGGTGAGCATGTGTAATTCTTCTAGAGCACCTCTAGAGCTGACATGAAAGCCATCAAAAACTCTTTCTCAGCACAGCCCCYGACAGCTTACATTAACACCCAAGCTTTCATTTTTGAGATCAAGGCATTGAAAAGAAACAGTAAGTGGATCGGTGCCTCTATTCTTCCATACCATTTTTCACTGCGCCCCGAAAGACAGGCGGAGGATGAGATAAGCACAGGCAGACAGGCAATATCAGCACGAGGGCAGGAAAAGCAGCACCTTTGTGAAYGATGACGGTTGGTGTCAGCTAGGTTTGTCTGACTTGGCATTCACCTCCTTTGTGGTATCCGCCTACAGCCACTAGCCTGTCACATGTTTCAGGACAAACCTCTTCTGTTTGAGCTACCTGAGCAACTATTACACTGTCACCATATCCCCTTTAAGGTAGCAGTGTGATAAGACTTTAGGAGAGGCAGGAGATGCAACCTTCTGGCACTTTGCACTGGACTGTGTGCTGCAGTGCTAGAGGACTTCCTTGGAGCAGGACCAGCCTCAACATCCAGGTAAGATTACGCAGCAGCGGTATGGCCCCAGGAAAACTCAATTTTGCTGATGTGCTTCTAGAAGCTAAGGAAAACGCAGAATGTTCTGCTACAAAGCTTTCAGTTGATCTTCCCCAAAGTAAACCTACACTGAGGATCTCTGGAGCAGCTATAGCAAGAGCCAAATGATCCAACTTGGCAAGGTTAGACATCTTAGCTCCTCTGCTGGAAGAAGCTTTCCTTACCAATGAGAAACTGAAGCTGGAGCTTGTGTTCACAACTCATCTGAGGCTTGAAAAAGTGTCAGTGGTGACAACTCTTGATCACTTGATTCTCTATACAGCAGAGCAGACTGTTGGTAAATTGATCAGAAGATGAAATAAGAGCCTCACARATACATCAAGGATAGAAATAAACTTTGGGAGAAATGCTGAGATCTGATGGAACAAGGAAGATATTGAAACCTTAAGAAGACTGAAACATCAGACCATTTTGGTTCAAGAAGACTGTGGGGAAGATGTGAAATGGTGGTGAAAATATTCCCTTTTGCCTGCCAGACTAGGCAGAAAATGGAGGAGGGGGCTAAAGCAGAAAGTGGCCAGGTTCACATGCTCCCCCTAAATAGCATCTCCTTCTGCCACTGTCTGCGACAGCTAGTAGGATATGAACTGACTAAGCATCAGTCCCATACACAGTCCCCCAGTTAACATATATAAACAAAAAATAGAAAATAGTTCTTTCTGTAACCTGATCAATATTCTTCTGTCTAAAAAGTAGGATTTTATTCTAACAAATCAACAAATTAATTTTATCTTTTGATGAACTTTTATAAAAGTGATTTTTCTTCTTGAAATGTGTTTGTGTAAGTAAATGTGTATTTCCACGGCAACAAGGCCTGATGTTCCCACAATCACCTTGACATTAGTTTATGAATACATCAGGCATTCAATACAACAAATTAAACAATAGCAATTATTTGTTAGAAATGCAAAACCCACTTTCTTAGAAGGTGGTTGAAGGCTACGAAATTCACCTCTATAGGAATCAGAAGCTATATTATTACTGTTATTTTAGGAACAGGAACTCCTATCCAGGCAAAATAGAAGTGCATTGTTTTGATCCTGACTTAATAAAAACAGTGTGTATCAGCTTGAAACAAAATCCATCCAGTGTTCCCATAGAGGCAAGAATGGACAGGGAAAGACATATGACAGTTATTCACACACTTGTTTATCTTCCATTGAGCAGTGCTAGGWTATCAACGGGATGGACAAATGAAAAAATTTGAGTAGACTATGATTTAGCTAACCTGTTAAAACTCCAAGAACTACGTGTTACGTAGAGTGAATAAGTGGCATGGTTTGTTTGCATACAATTTAGGGATTAGAACATCTATTGTTCATGAAAAATTTTAAAACTACCGCTGAAGTAAAGTTGGTTCAAAGTATTTGTACTATTATTTTCAGGAAAAAACCCCAAATTCTTACCTTAAATTTCAGAATATTAGAGTTTTCATGTTTTTACCTGGACTTATACCAGGTAAACTTTATAAGGTAAACTTGGACTTTAACTTTAACTTTAACCTTTAACTTTAACTTTAACCAGAGTTAGAAGTTAAATGAACTCATTCCTTACAGACAGTTTGTGATAGCCTTCCTCAGTTAAATAGTACCATATTCCACAAAAAATTCTCACTGTAGTAATTAGGGCAACATGTGGAATTCAGTATAACCAAAAATTAATAAGGATATCTGAATCTAGCGCTTCAAAAGTAGATAGTCCACATTACCTAATTTGCATGTTAAATGGTACCTTAGTGCTGTACGAGCAAACTGTCACAATCTGCCCCTATGCATTTATTTTTTTATGGAGGCATATTAACTTCTTATTGTTCTTTAAATATTTTTTTCCCCGAAGAAATATAGTCTGTGGTATCTCAATTACTATACCTTCTAATTATGACTAAATAAAAGGTTTTAATTTACAATGTAGTATATTTAAATACACTGCTTTCAAGTATTGTACCAAATACAATAGTCACAATATGCAATTTGCATTGAATCAAGTGACCATGAATATAAACATTGAGATATGTATTGTTCACATGTGAATCAAATCAAACTTGAGGACCACTGTCTCTTCTGACAAGCAGTAACAGCTTCCTCCAATACTCTCTGATCTATATTAGCTGTGTAAATATGTTCTTTTTAATTAAAAGGTATATTCTCATAATGCAGATATTATAGTTTAATTTCTATTCCCAAAATATTTTCACAAATATGACTCCTGATTCCCTCTTTAATAGGCTCTATGTTTGCCAAAATAGTCTCAAAAGAATCCAGTAATGTTTAACTCTATGGTTAAAATAATTTGCCTATGCCATGGGTTACGAAGACACAGCATGTAGCTTACAGACTGAAATCAAATCCACCAGGTACCATTTGTTGCTTCTGGATGTTTTTGCCATAATATTTTACTTGGTGGAGAATTAATATAAATATATACCTGAAATTCCCTGATCAAATACCTGCCTACATGGACATAACAGTATCTTTATTGGCCTCTCCCGGAACAGGACGTGGGGTTATTTGCACGTGTGAATGGCTATCTTCAACCCTTAGCATTCCAGCATTATCTAGATGAAACAATATAAATAGAAGTAATAAATACACAGATGAAGGACATGACTGAATACACTTGTTTCCCCACCATCATGCCACTTATTAACAAATGATGAACGCTCACATCTGTACAAAGTAGTGTTTAAAATGGCTGTAAAAGGCAGGCAGGTGCAGGCTGTGTTAGCAGAGGAATTTATTTTGTGTGTAGGGACAGTGGCAAACAAACAAGCTATGATGCTATTAAAGCTATCCATTAATGTGACTGTCCAGCAGGGTTAATGTGACTTTACTAAAGGGTGCAAAAGAGTGTATTTTTCTAGCTCTGCAGATAAGTGCAATTCAGAGTATATTATGACTTTGAATCCAGTAGCTGTATCTAAAAATCGATTGCTGTAGTTGTTCATTCTTGTCACCCAGCTGCCAAGGCAGGGAGAGTGCCTACTCTAGGTATAATATGCCTTCCCCGAAGTGAATGGGAATCTTATTTTTCACTTTAGTGGAGTCAGGATTATGCCTGTGTTCTTTTGCGTTTTTCAAGCTTGACGGGGTTCCTACAACTGCAGCTACTTTGAATCACCATCTGTATCACGTCCTGGGCTAGGCATACCTACTCAAACAAAGTCCTGTGGTCTGAATACCCATCAGTGGATGGAGCACATTAGGCACAGTTTTGGAGCACACCTTCAGATTTAGTTTCACTGAAAAGGACACCAGTTCTCATCTTCATCTCTGAGAACCATTCCAGAAGTGCATTCCCAAATTAAAACCCTGATGCAGACAGACACAAAGTTCCTTGGGGAGGGAAGCCACTTCATATCATAAGTCAAGACTTAGATTAAACTGAATAACTTGCATTATCAAACGTACATGTGTGTATGTGTGTCTATAGTTTCATATGACATTGATACGGATTTTTTTTAAAGAGGAAATTGACATTTAAGAAGCTGCAAGTTGAAGATTCAGAGTTTCTTTTTTAATCTGCATTAGAATGCTGAACTAAAATTTAACAAGAAGATCAAAACAGAAAACAAAACCACCTTACAAAAGCTGTCTTTCAAGCATGTAGAGATTCAGAATGTTTCTGTAAATTGCAGTCTTCAGGCTGATTAGACATTCGCCATGACAGCATCACCACAGAGAGAAACCTGGAGGGTTTTTTTTAGCTATACCCTCACTCTAGATCTGTGGTTTTTAACTTATGTCATATAGTGATAGCATAGTATCTTGTATGGTAAGCCTGATTTGTGAGGGTAGCTCATATGTACCATACTACAAAACACTAGTCATTCGTGGTAGTTCCTTAGATGTCTTGCATCCAGCCAGTCACTTGTGATACTATAGCATGTAGAGGTATGCCTCTGCATGTGCAACAAGTCCGGGACTTACTGAAGATGATCAGGAGAGAAGCCACAGTGTGCTCTCTTCTCCTTAGTGCATAAAGCTTACGCAGCCAACAGTTTGAGCACCTGATGAAAAGCATGGCCTACAAGGACTCCTTCTTACGGCCAAAAGAGTGTCTTGTGAGGGAACTGGCAATTTTTGAGTACCATGCAAACTGCATACTTTCAAATCCTCAGTCTATGTCAAATCCACAGTGCATGGAGAATGGGGGTAAGGGAGTGGAATTTAGCCCAGCGTGCTTTCCTGTCTTTTTCGCTTTATATCTACATCTTCTGAAGAACTTCTGTAGCTCAGTGGTCAGACTGTTGGAAGGGCAACATGATATCAGACTATTTACATATTCCAGCTTTAGGGAACCATGGAATAACTGAGGTCAGAAGGCACCTCTGGAAGTCATCTTGTCCCCTCTGCTCCACACAGGGTCAGCTAGGGTCAACCACATACCATGATCTTCTGTGGTGGTATGCAGGGCCATTCTAGAAGTGACTCCATATTCAGCTTGTTTGCCCAAAGATGGCCAAGCTGTAGTGCTGCAAGTGAAGATAGGATAGTTGGTGGCACAATTAGCTCAGGCCCAAGTTTCTGGCTTGTCCTGAAGTTTGCATAGAAATACTTTGGTCTTCAAGTGTGGGCTTTGGTCTRCACTCAAAATTAAGTATAGATATGCCAGTGGAATATTCCATACACAGATCCACAGAAAAAAATCCCATGTTTTATCTTCTGCTTAGTGTTCATGTATATGGCTTTCCCCCTAACATATGTCCCCAATTCCCAAAGCGCTGGGTATATTGAAAATTTATGCATGCTTTACATTTAATTTAAGCATTTCCATAGCAACTGCTAGATTTTAGGATGTTTTACTTTTCTCCCAAGATACAGAATATATTCTTCTCAGAACAATTTCCCAGGTTGTGTTTAGCCACATTCATATGACTTTCTACAATTCAATATTCAATGAAAATTACCATATCATCTACCAGAAGCAAGTTTTAACAAACAGATTGACTTTTATGACTTCTTCCACCTCACTCTGTGTTTAAACAAGTAGTTCTGCATCAAATGGAGCTAATGAAGCCTGATTGCTCAGAATCAGTGTTTTTGATTGATAGATGCAGGGGTTTAATAAGGTCCAAGTCCCAACTGACATGTTCTTCACTCTTGGAATAGATCAAAGATGTGCCGCCTCCTTTCTTTCTCTGTCTTTCCCCCTCCCTCTGTGTCTTTTACACAGATGCTGTACTGAAAGGAGAGTCTAAAGGATGAACATGGTTACCAGAAGCCTGATATTCAACCAGCGTTCATAACGACATGAAGATAGGTAAAACAAACATATGACTGTCTGTATGCTGAAGTCTGGAATAAAATTAAAGTAACTTGAGGTGATCTATGGTCACCTAGCAGTAATGAATTGATGACCCATGCTTGTGTATGGGTGACCTTAAAAACATCAGACATTCAAGTTGGAATAAAAAATACAATACAGGTAAAAGAGGAAACACATATACAAATAAAGGAAAACAGGGGAGGTATGGGAAAGAAGAAGATCTTCCTTGCAAATTTTTGCTTCTTTCTCATCTGCATTTTGCCTTTCTAAATGTCACTTCTGAAAGGGATTCCACCATTGCAAGCTATTCTTCCTGCCCCTTTGCTGTCACAATAGCAAACTTTCATCATGTCTGATTCCAGTTCCAGGAGCACAGCTCATACAGCATGCATCTTTTATACATGAACAGTCAGCATAAAGCACAAATCTAATGGAGAGTAGGCGAATGAAGAATTTAAATTTGCCATCAGGTTACGCACACATTACCTTCATTTTGTGCAAGCAGTAATGCCTAAGCCAGGTGGTGAACAATCAGGCTTCCTATCCTGTCAGGCAGCAACCTGACGCTTTACTTGCCTGATATGTCACACAAACCTGAGCTGCTATGTAAACAGCAATAAATAACAGAGAAGTGGGTGGTGGCACATTTGCATTTGCAACTTGCACATTTCTTTCAGTCCCATCACTTTCATCCTAGGAAGCAAGTGAGGCAGTAAAGAGAGAGGTACTCACAGGATCCTGGCAGGCTCCAGGATATAACCATCAAATAAATCAATTAATTTACCCCTAATGTAATTATCTGCTTTAGATGAAGGCTGATTTTAGCTTTCTGAATTCACTTATAAGATCAAACAGTTATCCTAATAAGTTTTTACTGTTCTAAAGATGATAGTATTCTCAGCGGCCCTGGTACAACTCCAGTGGCTTGAGTGGAGCTGCTATACACTTACAGAAATGAGAGCAGCTTTCAGTCAGGCAGCAAGGATTTGATTTCCAATTAAAAAATAAGTCTTCAGAAATAAAGCCTACCATTACAACTACATTTAAACTGTTGTGGGACCTACAGTGAGCGTGTATCTGTAGCATTGAAATTATGCTCAATTTATGGATAGAAATTTCAACAACAGATTCAAAATCAAACCCATTTCCTCTGGTTTCCATGCCCAATCTGTTGTAAATTGCAATGTCCTTGGGAGGAGGGACTATGGGTGAGGTTCACAGCAAGGACCTAGAATATTAAATGTTACAACCTAAAGATCTGCTGTTTACTGTTTTTGTAAAAATGAGGAGGAACAATGTCAGACAGGGATTCATAAAAATGGAGCACTTGGTTAAAGGGATGTGGTATTTTCAGCTCCTGATCATGCAAACAGAAAGGCTGAGGTACTTTTCTAAGAAATGTGATAAAAGCCAGGAGAAAAATTTATAAATGTGCATCCTATATTCCCACAGGTTATGAGAGTAAAGAGACTACCACTGCTGTGATCTCTGTTTTGAGTCCTCTAATGCAGACAACGTGCTCCAAGAGTGCAAACAGAAGATCAGATGGAGGAGTGCTCAGYCCGTGAACCCTGGCAGAGGTGGAGGAGCCCAGCTGCTCAACCGCACACAAGGCTTAGGCAGTTCTCCCCTAGAAATGGCACTTGGGCATCTGAAAAGTGTAAGAGCTATGATTTCAGAAGCCTGCAAGGAGAAGTGGCAACTATACTGAGGTTGTGATAAGGTTAATTTGCACTTAGGTGCCTATGAGGCATCTAGGCAATTAAGAATTTAGATTAATTTGGGGTCCTGGCTCTGTATTCCCACACACCTCCTGCAGCGCTTTGGCTGTTGCTGGCCTTACATGAACAATGCACCACCATGCAACAAATAGAACTGCCAACTCACAATCAACGTGTCTGCCACCACCAGCTCCTTTTCTTCTGCTTCCCTTGCTACTGTCCATCTTCTACTGTCCAAAGGAGATCCCCTCCTTAGCTCTGAACATTTTGCAGGTAGCTAATTAATTTAATTCCATGAATCCCTGGCATTTGTGGGCACATTCTCTGTTTATGATTCCCTTTCTTTCTGGTGGCGGAGGTGAGAACGAAACAGCCAGGTTGCTACGAGGCTGAGAAAACCTGGGAAGCGCTAGGGAGGCAGCCACATCGCCCATACGGTCCGGGGCTGCTCAGCCCGTGGGAGGCTGAGCAATAGGCGATCCTTTACTCATGGCGTGTAGGAAAGGGATATAGATGTCTGAGAGAAAGCTGTAACAGTAAGACTACAGAACCCTGGYAATAAATGCCTACTGCATCCAGAGCTCCCCAAGCCAAACAGAAGCTATTAATTACGTTTAACTTCAAAACTACATGTGTATTCAGCCCATCTGAAACACAAAGTTGGCAGGTTATAATGATGGCCTCCAATCATAAAAAGTCTATTGAATGTATAATACCAAAGGAGATAAATGCAACTGAAGCTAATAAACTGTTAATAATGTATTATTATTTCAGCTATCCACATATAAACTGGTCAAAAGTCGCATTGGGACAAAGTTTAGGGAAGAAATTTCTTAACAAATTAAATGAGTGCCTCAAGCAAGACCTAGTTCTGAGTACTGAGAAGGCGGCATGAATCTCAACCAAAAAAAATGACTTCAGCTAAAATGAATTTGGACATTATTATTCTGAAACTATAAAGGCTACACAGGTTAACAGTAAAATAAACAAAGGTAGTAATTGATTTAATTATTTCAGTTCATGTTTATTTGCAGCTCAGTTCTCAGTCCTAAAGCTAGAAGCAGAAGTTCATTTTAGCAGTCACTAGAGTTGAACCTTAAATAATAATTAAAAGCAATTTCCTTGGAGGAGAATAGATAAGGATACAATGCAAATCCTTTTTATATCTATCATGAAAATTCAAACCCATCTCAAACACAGCCATTAGAACATGAAGAGCAAATGGGTATATAGACACAGGAATAAATAGCAGGCAATTCTTTTAAATGTGTTAGATGGAGGACATTTTATGAKACTATTCTCACTAGGATCAAAGACAACAAAAACAGAACAATTAAGGCACAGAGAACTGTCACAAAGACGCTCAAGGCTGTATTTACAAAGGGAACAGGAGTGCTGGGTTTCAAGGATGCGTGTCCATCGTTTTGAATCACTAGTACCTGTGGGGCAGGCCATCTCTGTAGGCACCTGATCCCTATGACATCTCCGTTTCCTCTGCAAACGTTTCTAGTATGCACCTCCGTTTCTGCAGCTAGGTGCATGCATGGCACCTCAGGACATTCATTTACCTGCAGCCTGTCTTATGATCAGCCTTATCACAAAATGTTTCCCAACTGGCTGACTTGTGGGGCCTGATTTGGTAAAGCTGCTTAGGCAGTACCTATCCCTGTGTAAAACACAGCTTGTGGGAAGGAAGGGGAGGGGTCCTTTTCCTCTTCCCTCTCCCCATCCTAATGTCTATCAGGACAGAGGAGAGATGGGCTCCAAACTCTCTTCCACCTCATCAAACTTGAACCAGCATCTTCCACTTGAGTACTCTAGCCTGCTGGAGCACAGTAGTGTTTAAAACCTCGTACCCAAAGTGGGAAGAGAGAGCATGAGAGAAAAAGCCACCTCCTCTTGTACCCTACACCTTGATGTATAGCTGTCAACTGGAGGATAGGAGATGCAGAAATAAGGCACTTCAAAACCTAATTTGGGGTCAGGAATTCTATTAACTAGTGCAAGTACTTGAAAATGGACCCTGTTCTCCATGTGGCTGAGGAGCGGTGAAGGAAATGAGAGGAAGGAAGGYGGCTAGCCAATGGCAGGGTATGCAGATTAGGAAGGAGGTTGAGAAATTTTGAGATGGTGTACTGGAATACAGAAATCATTGGCCATTGAGTGTCTCTAATCCTCTTCTATTTTTGGTCTAACATTTCATTACATGTGGCACAGAAATCAATCCTGTGAGGTGTTTTGCTGGCTTTTAGAAGGAGAAAAACAAGTTCAAAATGTGGTAGAAGTCAAGGTAAATTAAACATTTCTTCATAAATCACTGTATGACTCAAATAACCAAGAAGGTAATAAAATAAAGAGGCAGCATGGTCATCAACACTCTGAACTACCATCAACAGATCTCTTCATATTTTTTAAATAAAATTATCTCCAGTGCCTGCTTGTGCACAGTAAACAAATAATTTCTTCTAAATGGGAGTAATGCTGTCATACATTCATATACTAGTCACTTTTTGAAAAGACGGTGACAGGAAGATACATATGTGCTATCTACATTGACTTTTGGAAATCACTCGTTCAATCAAGAGCCAGTGCCTTTGATTTGTTTCCTGAGGATGAAGACAGCTTCTACAGCTAATCCTGACTTTAAGTCATTAATATTCTAATCCTTCTCATACATGGACAATGCTTGATTAGAGGTAAACTGCATTTGGTAGAATATGAAACCGCTCAATTATCTGTGTCATCACTCAGTTGGCTGGCAAAAAAGAAGAGGAAAACCATGTATTTTTCATAGGAATTTTGTAAGAATGAAAAGAATTATCACAAAGACATTTTACCATTCATCTTATTATAAAGTAATAAAAAATGATACCTTTTTAAACCCTCCTATAGAGTGAAGAAATGGTACCCTAAAATAGATGGTTTTTAAAAATAAATATATCTTTTATTGAAATTTTCCCACACTCAATCCCAACAGCAGAGTACCTGCAATATATCCTGAAGAAAAGAATGATTATCGCGTTTTAGTGGTGGGGAACTGTGAAAGTGAAAGATTAAATGGATTGTCCAAAGTCACAGAGGCAGTAAGTACACTCCAGTAGACCTAACTGGAATCCTGAGTTAGTTATCAGACCATTATGCCAATCAGCTACCCTGGTTATCAATAGCTCTGATTGTATTTTGCACTTAGCGTCATAAGATCCCACCTGTACCTTGCTGCAAAACACTTTTTCATGGCATAAGTGACAATTATTGAATTAATATCAAGAACAACCTGGTAGGAAATGAAGCTTCAACGTTACACTTTGATATCTAAAGTGCTTCTGAGAACTGGGTGGGGGGAAAGGAATGACCTACCCAGAAGCGTCATGACAACATATAAGCAGCACAAACATCTGCTGTGGTAGTAAAGTTGTTTCATTTACATCAAGAATTGATTTATTGCTGCTAGTAGAGAGCATTTCATTTCATTTAACTGGACTTTAAATAGAACATTACAGAAAAAGTCAGGTCTTCTTTATTGCTGTTGCTATTTTGAAGTAGTGCTCATCTTTCACGAAGACAGGTGTGAATCTGCACTTAAAGACATAATTTCTCTCAATGTTTTTGCATTTTTTAGGATAATTAATATATCTGCACTGCACCACAGCAAAGACAAAGGAACTGTCACTGTAGATAAGACCAATAGCCCAGTTAGCTGCTTCCAGAGGTGCTTTGCAAAGTGTAGAAAACTTGCTAGCTAACCATATTTCCAGGAAAAAAAAAGATCCTTCCCTCAAGCTGCTGGAATTTTCTTTTTCTCTGAAGGAGTGGTAAAATCTTTATTACTTATATAAAGGTTAGACTCTCTATTATTTTTTTCCACTGCAGCTTTTTCTTCTGTATTTCTTACACAAGTGAGTTCAACAGGTTAATTATGCAGAGCCTGCAAAGTACACCCTTTTATCTTTTAAAAAAGTGTTGATAAAATTAAGGCTTCTGTTGTCAGTTTGTTTATGTCACCTTAGAAAGAGTAAATACTCACACTGTTTGGCCTTTTTCACCATTAATTATTTTATATACTGCTGTCATATTATCTCCTATGTCTTTTCTGAGTTTTTAGAAAGCATCTGAACTAAACTCTTCTATGCTTTTTGTTGTCCTCCTGTTATTTGAAATTTCTCTTTCATCTCTCTTCTTGCCTTCCTATATTTTCCACTTTCATCACTGTGTGCTACACACACCTACCATTGTTATCAGCTATAAAATTGCTCTTCAAAATGGAAACTCTTATATTATGCTTCTCTTTGCTGCCCTTTCCTCAGTCCTTTTAAATGTCTCACAACTCTCCTAAATTTAACTGAACTGATTAAYTCGTGTTCTGCTGTAAATTTTGCTACCTAAGTGTTCATGACAACTTTTATATAAACTTAAGTAACTGTGATCTTCACACTGATTTTGAGGCATTTCATTTAGATCAAATCTATACATTTTTCTGTTTATTTCTAACCAATAGATGTATGAAGCCAGCCTTTTCTGAACTGTTAGCTGCTTTTTGAACTAAAGTAGCAGAACAAAAGCACCATCCTCTGACTATCAGTATTAAAATGTAAGGTAATAATACCACAGTGCATTTTTGGTAACCGAGTAATGATTGCCTGGATCATCAGTTTATATAATATAAGTTCTTTTCTAGTCATCTACTTACTACTTAGTGTCTTGTGGTAAGAGAGATAGATACTGTAAGAAAACCTTTTGAAAATGTATGCAATTGCTCAAGYCTGTATACATTCAAATTTTGCTGCTCTTCATACTTTTTCTCAGGTATTCTTGAGAAGAGAATATTTCAGTATAATATATGTATGCACAAAGTGCTTTAAAGAAAATATAAAGGACAGGAACACTTTGCTGTTTTTGTGATGTCTGAAAGGAGTGGTAATCTTGTATTCTCTCAAAACACCTAAAAGGTGTTTGAAAGCAGGCCATTTCACTTTCTGCTGTACTTGAAAAGTGGAACTCCAAAGGTATCCTCATTGACTACCACACATTTTATGTATTAGAATTACATTTCTCTCTAGRCTTCATACTTGAAAGTGGGAGGTTTGTCCTACAAAAGGGTTTGAAAGTCTTTACCTTCTTCATATATGACTATTAGAGCATGTAGGATATATCTAGTGTCTGTTTTTCATAACTGGATGTAGTGACTCACACTTTGTGGCTGTTCTCTTCATTTTCAAAGCAATTATTCCTGAAAAGGCTCATACACTGAGGTTGTCAGCTAAATGTTTCTTATATGCCTGAAAAGAACGGGCATCTTTGCAGAAACCCATCATTTGACAATTTGCTGGAGTCTGTGCTAGTGTTATATTTCATTGAATATTTCAATTTGGATTTTAATCATTTTTGTTCATAGGTGCTAAATTAATGACATGATAAATTGAGGATCAAATTCATCCCTGACAGAAGCATAGATTTACTACCTTAAAACAAGTCTCTGTTTATTCACAAAAACAGCATCAAGAACAAGAAGAAACCTTCAGGGAGCACTTTATTGAAATGAACTTCCCTATACTGAGTAGTTAAAGCATACAGAAAAGAGATGTTACGTTTAGAGCTTGTTCTGCAGTTGCCACAAATAACCTGTATTTTAACTATGTAACTCAACAGTACATGAAATCTGTAAGCACATCTCATGTAGGATTTTACCCTGCTGTCTGGGGAAGAAGAGAAAACCATGACAGCCACAGCAAATTGTCTTGAAGAGTCCTTTCAGACTGAGCAGAAACAACTCCACTTAACATGAATCTTACATCTAAATAAAATTTAAATAACTCCATAAAAATCTCCAGAAATCTTACAAAAACATAACATGAGCCTTAAAAATATTTAACTTCCTTATGCTAAATTTTTTGAAAAGAATGGTAGAAGCAGAAGCAACCCATTCTAGTGCATAGCCAGAGTTACACGAGGATGAGACAGTTCACTTCATGAGTTCCTCTTGTCAGAACTTCCTATGACTGCAATTATTCCTTCCGAATGTCAACCTTGCTGTAGATGTTTCCACGCCTGTGACAAGGAGAGGAAACGATATTCTCCTGTGGCTTTAGGGATCATTAGGTATAATCATGGCAAAGCTCCTTTATCAGAACAAATCCAGTTTAGCATGACATTGTGGGAGCTCTCTTGAGATGGCTAAACGTTAGAGGTTTTCTCATGTAACTCTTACTGTGTCAATATTGCATTTAAGTACGTTTCTGACATACTGCTAGACAGTTTTCCTTTAAAACAATGTATCATAGGTTCACAGAAAAATTCTATTGAAAGGGACCTCAGGGACTTGTCCCTAGTTTAACCCACTGCTCAAAGCAGGGTCAGCTATGAAATCAGATCCGGTTACTCATGCAGTCTGATCTTAAAATGGACAGAGACTGTACAACCTCTCCAGGCAACCTGTTTTAATGCAGGACTGTGCTCACCATGAAAAAGATTCTCTTTGTGTCTAGTCCAAGCTTCTCATTTCAATTTGTGCTCATTGTTTCTCATCCTCCCACAACACACTTCTGAGAAGAAGCTCACCCTATCTTCTCAATAACATCCTCGTAGGTATTGGAAGGCTGATCTTAAGTCACCCTGAAGCTTCCTCTTCTCAAGGCTTAAAAAGACCCATTCCCTCAGCCTCTCCTCTCAGGTCAAGTGCTCCAGCCTTGAGTGCACCAACTACCATGTTGGTGGCCCTCTGCTGAGCTTGCTTCAGTAACAAGCTTATGGATATTTAGAAAGTGGCAGTGCTTTGCTTCGATTCCTGTAATAGTGCAGTTCTCTACAAGTCAAAGAAATGGTATTCCAAACAAAATTGCAATTTTTTGAATCACCAGTGATATAGGAGGCATGGCAATTGAGATTGTAATCACACGCATTTTAGACATTAACAGCAGGAATTTTAGGACCACAAACTGGCTCTGTCCTAGTTTCTTGCTTCATCAGACTTAAGATCACATGTGACCTAGCTCACGAAAGAATGTTAATTTTACAATCTCTGTTTAATGTGAATTATGGCTTTGACAGGTGGATGTGCATGTTTGTAAAATCAGCAACTCTACCTGAGTGCTCACAGTGAGTAGCTGATTCTGTAAGACTGCAGTAAAAGGCAGTAGAAGGCTTCCTCACTCAACAAACCAGGTGAAAAGTATAAAGCAGTTAAGGTTATTCTGAAGCATCTGCCATGGTTTATACTTTATCTGAGATAAGGATTTTAAAAGTTGATGTCYAACATAAGAAATTATCTATTTTATGCCAGCAAACACATTTTTTTGTTTCATTGTGTTTACAGTGAAAATAGTTAACAACAAGGTTATATAATAATTTGAAACATGATGAAAGGGCATGGTGAATTCTTGATCAATTTTTTTCCTAGATGAGATGTCTTGTTGAAAGATCTTCTAGACAAAACAGCAGCTCGTGTACTAAGTAGAGGAACTACAGTCATTGTCACTCTGACATTCTGACATATGAACTCTGTCAATGCCTCTGACATAAAGTATATTAATCTGAAAACGCATTTTTAAAAATTAAAGAAAGAAAAATGAGACCAAAAATATGAAAGAATTCTGTTGAAGGATCAATATTTTAAAAACTGAGAAATTTGAAGAGGCTGGGTGTTAACTTTTGTTCTACAAGTTGGGTGCTTAGCCTGTGCTTCTGAGGCTGTGCGCACTCTGCCAGGACACTCATTCAGTCCACAGCTGTCCCCATGTCCTCCTGAGACCAAGGAAGAAATGGACCACAGGCAGAAAATGTACATTAGACCTTTATGGTGAATGAGCAGCAAGGTCAGAGCAGCCAGACACGTGCAATGTGATTGATCTGAGGATATGCAGTCCACCTGATGCTTCAGGAAAGCAGGGGGCACGTTATGCAGGACCAGAGAAATGCAACTATGCTGTAAAGAAGGGGATGAGGTGAGATGGGGAGAGGGTGTGGTAAATAGCTCTCGCCGACACTGTGAGAAAGGTGGATTGCCCTGCAGAAGGATATAAGTAAGTGGTTTTCCAACCTCTTTTCCAAGAAAAGAGCTACACTATCCAGCACGCTCAACCCTCTCATAACAGTTCTGCATTGCTTATTTAATTAATTACATAGAGGTGATAATTTAAAACAACAGAAAACAGAATAACTGTACTTGCCATTGTTTCCTGTAAAGAGAAAACTTCCCAGATATTTGTCAGGCTAAAGGATGCTCAAGATTCTGAAAGAAGCTTCTGTTTGCCAGCAAGACTTGGAAATTAGAAAATTCACTGGCTGAATTTCCAACACTCTCTTTAAACTCTGATGCAAAATATAGGTGGAGCACTTTCTGAAAGCTCTTTTTGAAATGTCAGTAGGAATATGAGTACTTAATAAAAATATGAGTACTTTATAAAACGAGTACTTAATAAAATATATCTCACTTGGAATTGAGATTTTTTTAAACTTAGCTGAATCAAACAAGATTTGCATCAAACATCCACATTTGATGTGGATCATATAGATTCTCCCCACTTTTTCTCCTACTGTGCCTAAAAAAAATCATTTTCTGCTAAAAAAAAAACCATTTAATTTGCCCTTAGAGAAAACCTTGTTTCAGAAACTTGTTAAAAGAACAGTGCTAAAGGAAGCCTGGACTCACCAAACCAAGAAGAAAGGATGGGTTCATTCAACCATTCAGGGATTTACAGCTCAGGACCTCCAAGCTCAGATGTCTCCTTTGCTTGAGGGGATCTGAGTTCCCACTTCCTACCTCCCCAGAAAGTGCCTTACCCTRCTGCTATAATGGGCAGTGTGCTTTGCATTTCACTTGTTGATGTTCTTTCACTGTATTAATAGATACTAAGTCTATTAATAGATAGTAACTCATATGAACATTGATGCATATACTGCCTAATCAGCAAATGTCCCAGCCACATGGCTGGAGAATCAGTCTCAGACTGCTCTCATTTTTTTGTGTAATTGTGTCAGTACTTAATAAATAATGAAACAGCCTCAACGGCGAAGAGTGAGGAAGCCCTTGTTTAGAACGTCATATAATCTGGTTCTTGGTACCTCCTCCTCAGCCTACATCCAGCCTTCAGTCTTTTGCAGAGGGTGGATTTTAACAGAACTGAATCAAGTCCCTTCCAGTCTGCCACAGTGCTTGAACCCCTGAGCCAGCAAGCAGAGAGATACTGATTCCCTTTCTCTAGCTCAAGCATGCATCCAGCTGAAGCGGGTTTTTTCACATGAAACTATTTGGTGAACTGGGTCTACATCTGTAAGGTATTTCAGAGCAAGTGAATTTGCACTTCGAAGTGATTCCCTTTTTTTGCTACAAGTGTTTGCAAAAATAAGTTTAGCAAAAAATAAGCCTTGTTAGTGAATGCTGTTTGGCAAAGAATAACTACAATTGCACGCCCAGAAAACTAAACACAAAAACAAAATGAAGAAAAACAGCATAAAAAAATAGGAGACCACGAAGATTTTGCAAACAGAAATCCTAAGAATAATAACCAAAGGAACATTGCAAATAGAGTATTTTGGGTTCTGTACGTGAACACAGCAAAGCACTGCTGCTAATACCCACCAGATGGCTCTCCGCTCTGGAGCACAGCAGATTGTAAACATCCCCTTTCATAAGAGAAGGGGGCTTGTGCATATCCAAAATTACTAAGATTCGCTTTTGAATCTAAATATCCACCTCGGCTGCTGAACAGATGCTCAGCCTAGGAGACGGTGCGAAAGCCTCACGCTCAATTCTTCTGTTTATTTTAAGGCTGTTATTTTTGGATTATTGTTCTGGATCTGGAAGGATTGTAACCCCCTGCTTACTCAGCTCCATATCCCGCAGTATATGGAAACGGGATGTATGTCTGAGTTTGCTGGATGCCTGTCTACTGTAAAAAATAATACAGCTAAAGTCTTGTGCACCACTAATATCGCAATTAAAGGATGATGCGATCTGACCTTTAAACTCTTTTTGCTTGCTGGCTGAAACTTGTGTTTCTCTTGAAAGCTTTTCTATCTCTACCCATGACTGCTTAAACTGTTTCCATGATTTCTCTGAAATAAAGCTCCCATTCCTTAATCATGGAATATATTGTCACTATTTATAGGCAGGCATTTATAAGATGTTGTTTTCTTCCCCGCCCCTGCATACCTGAGATAACAATGATTATCAAAGTCATCACGCTAAACTGAGATGTCATTACTGGGTTAGAGTCTGAAAAGGATGCAGCAGAGAAAATCATCTTTATGTGGGCCCAAATCCTGCTTTAATTGAAGGGCACAGCAGAATGGCTCCTGTTTCACTAACTTTAAATGACCTTGGTCGTCTTTGCCATTTTAGCGGAAGACACAGTCCTAAACTCCGAGCGCTTCATTTTTTCATACCTCACGGCATTACATCACTTTTTCCCCTCTGCCTGTTTAACAACAAGGTTTTAACATTGAGAAACAAGCTTTGTCTGAGAGCAACAGCGGAGGAGACACAGTTATGTTTGTTTTCTTTCTCATCCTGATTTTTATTTTTGTATTGATTCTTCATAGTGCTGGCACCCTGACAAAGAAAGAGCACTTCGCAGCCTGGCGTTGCTTCTTCGTGGGGTTATCGCATAGTCCTCATTTCAATCTTTACAGAGCAGCTGCTTGTAATGTAAAATGTTATCACCAAAGCAAGCTAACAAAAAGAGATTAATTTACTGAGAAACCAAAGCTATTCTTACAAAAATAGGAATATTTACCGATAGTATGGGATTGCTGGGAAATAATCTAAGTGTGAAATAAGAGTATGGGAGGAGATAATCCCTGAACCAGCTCACAGGTGCTGCTCTTTTTTCTCAAAATTCGAACCCAATTTTCATAATCCAGGGAAACCTGAATCTATCCTCTAGGTATAATGTGTTATGTAATAACTACGTATTTAGAGAGGGTATATATTTATAAATACATCTTTGTATTTTTTTTTTAAAGTAAGAAGAATCCTAAATTCAATGCTAAAATGAGGAGCACAAACTGCCTGCAGCTGAAGATCAGGTTCCGGTTTGCCCGCTTCTGTGGTTAAAGTCTCATTAACTTGCTATATTTTACCGGTTGCATCACCAAGAATCATCATTCTGGCACGCTGATGTTGCACACATGGAAGTAGAAAGTACATAGGCAATCTCCTGGGGGAGCAACACGATAGCACTCTTCTGCACTCAAGGATGCTAAGAGAGAAAATGTGGCCATGGCAACAGCAAAGGGATGGATGGAGCCTGCCTCCTAGGAAATGCAGAGAAATCCCTCTGCCAGATAGCGCATATGTCGCAGATGGTGGTAGCATGGGCAACCCAGGGATGCTTTCTGCCAGCAGCAAGTGTGTTTCCACACATACACCCGAACCCACTCTATGGAATTACAGTTGACAGGATTTTAAAGAAATACAAGGTTTCTCTCCCAATACTCTGTTCTACCTTAAGGTGCAAGGGCCAAAGCAAAATGTAGTACTTAAAACCTTCATTTATGTCCCTAGTTTACCCCTATTTTAATCTTAGTTATGTATTTGTAAAATATATATGATATTGACTTCACAGGCACTTAAACAAAAGTTTAAATATATATTCTTTTTTTTTATGAGAAGGCTACATATGTCCTAAGGGTAAATAAGGGGACAACAAACAAAGCAGCAGTCCCACATTTTTTAAAATATGCAATGAAGAGCAGACTGTGTAATGTCAGGAGTGAGTTCACTTCTAATTTCAAAGAAGTATGGCCATGACAGATATGTTAATCATGAGAAGTATCCTGTTGAAATTAATAGGACAAAGAAACCATTTTGAATAAAGGCAAACTTTTTCAGAAGAGGATATAAGAAAGCTAAGAAAACCCTCAAAAGCATGAAGCTCATGATAACATCATGAAAACTGCAAGGCAGTAGGCTGATCYTTCTTATTTCCTATGACTAAAATCCAGCTGGACTTAGAGATACATACCTAACCATCTTTAATGTTACCTGGTATTATTTCTGAAGCCAGAATATTATGTCTTCATTTTCTGCTTTTTCAGTGCTTTTAAATTTGTGATATGGATGTACTAACATAGTTTTTGCATCCATTCTTCTTGTTGTTTTGCATTGCCATGAGGAAAAACAGAAAAAGAAAAAACTTTCTGCAATTCTAATCGTTACCAACTCAACAGCCCATGGGGTTTGTGTTCACAAAAAACTCTGGATGTGGGTCAAGTTCAGACTTGCCTCTTTTTGCCTTGAGGCATTTTTCTGCAAGGCTAATTCTATAGGGCAGAAGCACATAACATTATACTCAGACAGCTATTTTTAGTGGTTAAAGACTTTTTTTTTTTTTAACAATGAAAGCATTACAATTTGCAGAATAACTGTGCTATGCAGCAAAGATTACACAGATACCCCGAATGTGCAGAAATAGCATCTTTTTCATGACTGCACTTGTCTTCTGTCCTTGATAGTGACAGCATTTTTTTTTCTTTTTTTTTTTTTTTTTTTTTTTAGATACTCTGGAGTGCCTGAAACACAGTCCCAGTGTTTTTCATGTAAAAACAATTCCAGCAGCAGCCTGATGTGGAAGTTCTTCTCACAATCAGGTCAAACACAAAGAATGCAATATTTTAATAGTGGGAAATGCTAATCATGTAGGAAGCACTGTTTTGTAGCATAAGCACTATTAGGCAGCAAACGTTAGAGCTAACGACCACAAAGAATGAACAAAGCTGGGTTTTAAGCACTTATCAAGTGCTTTTTCCAATCCCTGCTGCCATTCATTATATCTCTGGGAGATGCTCTTATAAAAAATGGAACTGGGGGAATTTCACATCTCCAGCCAACAGGGGAGTATCAGAGAGGCTGATATCTGTCAATAAAACTGATACTTACAGCAGAACAAAACATGATGAAAACCGAGATACAGATGTGTGTGAATTACCCTTGGTATCCCAAACAAGGAGATAGAGTGGAGCCCTCCTAACAGACAAGACCTGCCTGCTGATCCAGGAAGATAAGCATTTGAAAAGAGGCTATCAAAAGCCACTCATGAGCAGTCTTTTCTTCCAAAGCAATTTCCTTGAGGATACAGGAAATCAAGTGTTCATTGATAATGTTTACTTTGTAAAGGAGTCATGTGGGCCAGATTATCAGATCCGCTTACTTTTCACAATTCAACCAGTAGCGAGGATTTAAAAACGAGACACATTTTGCCAGCTAGGGATTCTTTTGGTACAAGACAGTTCATTATCATCACAAAAACAGTCGTATCCCACCATTCCTAGCAAAGAAAACGTGTTGGAAAGGGCTGTAGCTTTCTTGCACTCTACTTAGTTTGGCAAACAACTCCTTTGGGCCAGTTGCTAATTAGCAGTYTTCAGAACAGCACTAAATTCTGCAAAAGCCATAACCCATGCAGAACCAGGAACCAGGCAGTCTGAGCCATCATCATCATGAATGTGAAAACAAGCTTGTTACAAAAAGTCGTTTTGTTCTATGAAAAAAGTAGATATTTTAATTTTATGCTAATTCAGAACAAATGCAAATGTTAAAATATCTTAATTTTTTCAAGACAGTTTTTCCCCGCAGCCTCAATAGAGAACCACAGCAGTGCCTTGCTTAAAGCTGTATAATTCTTCCCCTTGAATTACAAAKGTGATTTTTTTGTTGTTTTGCATCAAGAGTATAACATACAGGTTATGCATAGACACAGAATTTGTGTGTGTGTCTCATCTGTATTTTCATTACTGATTTTTAAAATAATTTAGATTTGGGAATATGGATTTGTGCCCTCCAAGTGTTTGACTTAGTGTGTAACTGGTTTGGTCATAATAAATAGTTCACTGGATATCATTCACATTTTCAGTGCTATTGAAAGTCATTTTCAGACACCTCTGGTAGCATTCTTGAATCAGTTATGCTGTCACCAAGAACAATTATGAGTGACTGTTTCTTTTTCCTGTCATTCCGATTATATTCACTGTTCCCCTTTAGTTTTCTCTCCTTGGTGGATGGAAAGATGAAAATTACCCATGCTCTCAATTAATTTTCTCGCTCTGCAAATTAAACTTCCTGAAAATCATTCCCTTAAAAATGAATTTATTACTTCTGCAACTGCAATCAGTCTGTACCCAGATAACCTCATCTTCACTCTCTCTCACAAATACGTACTAGTCCCGGATGGTTCCATTTTATTATGCCCAACTATGGCATTAGGATGGTCATGCAGAAATGGGCGAGTTCAGAATAAGCAGGCATTTTTTTGGAAATCTGATCCCTACTACAATGTAGGAGTGTGCTGTTTGGAAGATACTGTCTGACTATGTGGAGCTTCACCAGCATTTGTGAGATGCTAAAAGTTATAGTCTGTTTGTTGTTGAGACAGAAAACGGTAAGTGACATTTGACTAGCAAGATCACTGAACTGAAAAGAGCCTCAAAGTTGTGGACATGTAACCTCTGTGTATTATACTAAAAATAAAAAATGTTTTGCATTTTTCTACAAAGGATTGGAAAATGCCTATAACACAATAATGTGTTTGGAAATGGTTCCCAGGGGAATTTGCTCCTTCACCTCCAAAGGGATTAAGGTGAGGTTGACTAGCCAGTAGTTCCCTGGGTCCTTCTGCTTGCCCTTACTGAAGGTAGTGGTGACCTGTGGTTTTCCAGTCCTCTGGGACCTCCCCCAGTCACCATGTTCCTCCAAAGATAATCAAAAGCAGCCTCACAATGACATCAACTCCCTTAGTCCTCATGGATGCATTCAATCAGGTCCAGACTTGTCTATGTCCACYTGGTTTAATGTTCCCTAACGTGATCCTCCTAACTGAGGGTAAAACTTCATTGCTCCAGACTTTCCCACTGGTCTCAGGGGCCTGCAATTCCTCAGAGCAAGTTTTATCAGTAAAGACTGTGAAGAAGGCATTGGATACCTCATCCTTTTCCATGTCCTTTGTCACCAAGTCCCCTGCTCCATTCAGTGTCAGGCCCTCATTTTCCCTAATCTCCCTTTTGCTGTTGACGGACCTGTAGAAGTCCTTCATGTTGCCCTTTCTGTCTCTCCCAAGACTCAACTGCAGATGGGCTTTAGCCTTCCTAATGCCATTCCTGCACACTCAGAGAGTGTCTCTGTATTCCTCTGGTTTCACCTGTCCCAGCTTTCACCTCTTGTACAATTCCTTTTTAGGTCTAAGTTGAGTCAGGAGCTCCTCCTTATTCATCGATGCAGGCCTCCTGCCGCTTTAGCTTGATTTCTTCCACACTGGCATGGGTCACTGTTATGCTTGGTGCTTGTTATGCTTTCAGTGGTCCCTGAAAATCAGCCAGCTCTCCTGGTCTGCTTTTCTCTCCATGACCATTTCCTGTGGCATCCTTCCAAGTAGATCCTTCAACAGGCCAAAATCTTCTATCCTGTAATCCAGAGTTGTGCTCCTCCTATTTGCCACCTTTTCTTCTCTCAGGATTGGGATCTCCACCACCTCATGAACACTGCAGCCAAGACTGCCCCCAACTTTCATATCCCCAAMCCTTCCTTGGAGGGATATGGTCCAGGCCAACGGAGCATCTGCCATTGTTGGATCACCGGTCACCACTGCCAGGAAGTTCTCATCAATGCATTCCATGGATTGGAATATTCCATTGGAGTGATTGGAGTGTTGGGATGGAGGTATACAGGCTCTTTAGGAAGGACAGGCAGGGGAGACGAGGAGGGGTGTCGCCCTCTATGTCAATGACCAGCTGGAGTGCATGGAGCTCTGCCTGGGGATGGATGAGGAGCTGACCGAGAGATTATGGGTCAGGATTAAAGGGAAGGCAGGAACAGGTGACATTRCGGTGGGGGTCTGCTACAGGCCACCCAACCAGGAAGACCGAGCAGATGAAGCCCTCTATAGACAGATAGGAGCAGCCTCACGTTCACAGGCCCTGGTCCTCATGGGGGACTTGAGCCACCCCAGTATCTGTTGGAGGGACCACACAGCAGGGCATAAGCAATCCGGGAGGTTCCTGGAATGCGTCGATGATAACTTCCTTCTCCAAGTGATAGAGGAGCCAACGAGGAGAGGTGCTTTGCTGGACCTTGTTCTCACCAACAAGGATGGGCTGGTGGGGAATGTGAAGCTCAAGGGCAGCCTTGGCTGCAGTGGCCATGAAATGGTGGAGTTCAAGATCCTTAGGGCACTGAGGAGGGCGTGCAGCAAGCTCACTACCCTGGACATCAGGAGAGCAGACTTTGGCCTTCTCAGGGATCTGCTTGGTAGAGTGCCATGGGACAAAGTCCTGGAGGGAAGAGGGGCCCAAGAAAGCTGGTTAATATTCAAGGAACACCTCCTCCAAGCTCAGGAGCAATGCAKCTCAACAAAGAGGAAATTGGGCAAAAACGCCAGGAGGCCTGCATGGATGAACAAGGAGCTCCTGGACACACTGAAACACAAAAAGGAAGCCCACAGAAGATGGAAGCAAGGACAGGTAGCCTGGGAGGAATGCAGAGAAATTGTCYRAGCRGMCAGGGATCAGGTTAGGAAAGCTAAAGCCCTGATAGAATTAMAWCTGGCCAGGGATGTCAAGGGCAACAAGAAAAGATTCTACAGGTACCTCGGGGATAAAAGGAAGATGAGGGAAAATGTGGGCCCTCTCTGGAACGAAACGGGAGACCTGGTTACCCAGGATATGGAGAAGGCTGAGGTACTCAATGACTTTTTTGCCTCCGTCTTCACCGGCAAGTGCTCGAGCCTCACCGCCCAAGCTGCAGAAGGGAAAGGCGGGGACTGGGAGAATGAAGAGCTGCCCACTGTAGGAGAAGATCAGGTTCGAGACCATCTAAGGAGCCTGAAGGTGCACAAGTCCATGGGACCCRATGAGATCTATCYGAGGGTCCTGAAGGAGCTRGCGGATGAAGTTGCTAAGCCACTATCCATCATATTTGAGAAGTCGTGGCAGCCTGGTGAAGTTCCCACTGACTGGAAAAGGGGAAACATAACCCCCATTTTTAAAAAGGGGAAAAAGGAAGACCCGGGGAACTACAGGCCAGTCAGTCTCACCTCTGTGCCTGGCAAGATCATGGAATAGATCCTCCTGGAAGCTATGCTAAGGCACATGGAGGGCAGGGAGGTGAT
>JAYKAV010002772.1:591696-603910 GCA_035582835.1 Phoebastria nigripes
TGGGCAGGGACATCTTCAGCTAGATCAGGTTGCTCAGATCCTTGTCCAACCTGACCTTGAATGTTTCCAGGGATGGGGCATCTACCACCTCTCTGGGCAACCTGTGCCAGTGTTTCACCACCCTCAGCGTAAAAAATGTCTTCCTTATATCTGGTCTAAATCTACCCTCTTTTAGTTTAAAGCCATTCCSCCTTGTCCCATCGCAACAGGACCCGCTAAAAAGTTTGCTGCCATCTTTTTTATAAGCCCCCTTTAAGTACTGAAAGGCTGCAATAAGGTCTTCCCGAAGCCTTCTCTTCTCCAGGCTGAACAACCCCAACTCTCTCAGCCTTTCTTCACAGGAGAGGCGTTCCATCYCCCTGATCATTTTCATGGCCCTCCTCTGGACCCGCTTTTTTCAGAGAGGTGCTCCAGCCTGTTGATTTCTGAGAAAGTATGAGAGCTCCCCCCGTCATGATGTCCTCTTGGCACTTCCCTGGTTGTGTGCATGTGCTTGAAGTGGGCGTCCTTCACTCTGCTTTGTCATTCTTAAGCTCTGTCTTGTCTACCATACTCTGCACTTTCTTGCCAACRCAGCCCACCACTTCCCCAATGGACTGTGGGTCATCATCTCCCTTCACCCCCTCATTCCTAGCTTCAAGGTCTCCTCAGCTGGCTTTGCTGACAGTCTGTTGGCAGAATGCTTTTGCCTGAATCCACCTAAGAGCTATTTTCTAGAATCCACCTAAGTACTAATTTCAGACATTTGCATTACTAAGTAGAAATCACACAAAGCTAGGCTGAAAGAAACCTCTGAGACAGGATGAAGTATACCCAGCTCACTCTTGATTACACATTCATCTAACGTGTCCTCAGAAATCTCCAGTGAAGGAGACTGCACAGTTAGCATGTTCCAGCACAATCTGTCCCTACGCTTACTTTTTCTTAGCATCTAACTTAACTCTCTCGGGTAAATTCAGCTAACTACCTTTGTCCTATCCTCAGTGGATAGGAGGAAATTCTGATTTCTCATCACTATAATAATCTTAATATTTCACTGTTCCTTTTATGACAAGCTTTCTCATATTTATTCAGTTTAAAACAAAGAAGGCACAACAAATCAGCAAATTCTCAAACCTCCCTCACAAGCCATTTTCCAAACCTCTCATACCTCTTCTGTCTTTCCTCTGGACTCTTAGCAATTTGTTTACCTTTTCCTGAAATCCAAGCTTCTGACATAATGCTCTAGTTAAAATGTCATGTGTAAAATAAAATATCTCCTATCTCCCATGCTTTACATACAAACATTGCAATTCATCTGCTCCTTTTTTCTGCAGTAGTACTCCTTATGCAGCAGTATTAAACTGTAGTTTCATATTTAGATTGTGATCCAGCCCTGCCCCTTTGTACAGTATCATCACACTTACTACAAATTTTCTGTTTGGGCATTTTATTCTTCCTTAGTAACTGTAGCACTTCCTTCATGTTTACTGAATGTAATTTTACTGATTTCAGACCACTTCTTCAAACTACCATGACTTCTGAATTTTAATCCTGTCCTCCAAAATATTCCCTTCTTATCAGTGGAAAAAAAAAATCACAACTTTTTGATGAGCATTTTCTGCTCATTAATGAAACTGGAACAAAACACAGGAAAAGTCTGTAAAGCACGTTATATAAAACATCTTCCCAATTTGACAGTGAACTATCATAACTATTTTTTAGTACATTTCTGCAACAAGTGGGTGCACCCACCAGATGGCAATTTCATCCAGAACATTTCCCTAAGTTGCTTATGAGAATGTAATTGGTAGTGTGTCAAAAGCCTTATTAAAGTCCAAATATATCACATCCACTGCTTCCTTTGTATCCACTAGGCCAGTTATACTGTCAAAAAGGAAAACAGATTGATTTGACTTGATTTGTTCTTGATGAATTGATGTTGGCTGTTTCATATCACTTTGTCATTTTATTACCTATGTGCTTATAAACTGATTATTTAACAATTTGTTTTGGTAACTTTTTGGCTATTGAAGGAAGGCAGGGTGACTGTTCTACAATTTACATTTTTTCATCGGCAATATTTTACAAAATGATGACAGTTTCTATTGTAGTCAAACCATTATTGAATGCCCAAGTTCAAAGTCAACAATTTATAACGTAATTGTAAATATTACACGTTGTTTCAACTAAATTACAAATTCTAACAAGAACTTATGCATCTCCATCCCTGCTCTTGTATTTGGGTTTTGCCTTTTGTTTCTTCCACTATTGCAATTGTGCCTGCTCCAAGCCTGTTTCTTTACTCTGTAAGAAAAAGTAATGAGGACTCTACAGAGACATTCTGTGGCCTTCTCTAAATTAGGCCACAAATCCCTTTTCTTACCCTCCTTCAAAGTCCTCCTCAGGAAGATCTTCCTTCATGATCCTTACGCAGAGTTAGCAAAACAAAAGTAGTTTGCTATGGGCTTGTCTGGAAACTCCTAACAACGATTAGCAAAACAAACCCACCGACTGCATGTTTTATCCTTCCTTTGCCAATTGTCTTTGCACATCACAAGTGTTCAGGAATTCAAACCGTCTCACTGTTTGGACAGTGCAGCCTGACAGGACTAAACAAGAAATCCAGTGGGATCTATCTACAGCAATCTCAATTATAGATCTGCTTTTACCTCCAAAYTTTTTCTGCATGTTCAGCCTGACTAAATAAATATGGAGCGAGGAATCTGTGACTTCTGAGGGACAACAGTTTTAATTAGCTCATAGCACAACGCAGCGCAGCAAAGGATTGTGAGAAATAATAAACTAGAAAGTGCTTCAGCCTCAAGAGAATATTGCTTACAAGTGTTATTCTTACAAAAACCTTCAGTAACAACGCACTTTAAGGTTGCTGTAAAAAATCTGGATGCTTTGAATGACAGGTTAGACCATTATGTTGTGAACTGTCTGGTATTAACCAGTATTCGGAATGGTGTTCCCTTACTGTGGGACTCCCAGGACTGCTCTGGATGGAGTAAGGAAGGCAAGGAGTTTCCTGTGGCACACAGTCCTACAGCTTCCTCTTGTTTGTAGCTGCTGCACTTGTGGAACGTATTATCCAATACTTGGATGAACTTAGCACTCAGGTGCTACAAAGTTAACCAAGTCGGAGATAACATCGTCCCAGTTTGTATCAGCAACTTATTTTAAACAGGAGAAACTCCTTTTTGTAACACAGGGCCTTCTTTTGGTTGGCCAGGCTGCTCCTGCACTCTGATGCAGAGACCAGTCCACTCCCCCATGCTGCTTCCTCCCCACTGCAGGATTTGCCAAAATAAGGTTACTGCAATACACTTTTCAGAAAGAGCTTGCCTGTGATGCCTGAGATGTTGAAACCTGGTTACATGGAAGGATGAGTAGGAGTTAAGCCCATTACACTACTACCCTCAGCACCACTGTACTGGCCTCCAGTGAGCTCCTGGGTGGAAGTGAAAGGACAATTTAAGCCTATAAAGCCCTAAACAGTCTGACAAGGATCTAAATAATAATGGCAAAATCCRCTACTGAAATCATTATTCCGTACTGCAGCCTCTGAGGGTACCAGAGAAGCAGACCCTCTGCAGAAGATGTGACAGGCAGCTAGCATTTTGCCCTGAGAGATCTTCAGCTTTACTCTCCTCACCCATGCCATTTGTTAACTTTTAGCATGCTGTAACAACCAACATTCTTCTTCTTGTGTATTAGAGGAAAAGGCAAGATCAAAGTTAGAGAAGGTGGGGAATAATTGATGTAAGTATACAACGGAGCACAGAATTATGTATTACAACTTATATGGTCAGAGCACAGAGTATGTGGGCACCTGTAACTATTGCAGCAAATCCATGTGTTCATGCTTTCCCATCCCAACATCTATGAAAACTATCTATCCAAACTGACAGATAAAAAAGTGCCAAATTTAATCCCAAACTTATTCAAACGAGTTAAAACACATCAATGCCAGTTCACAAGCATTTCCTCAGTCATGTTTCTCTCTCTCCAGATCTCAGACAAGTGATATAAAGACAAGACAGTTGATCAAAGTAAAATTTAACCRCCTGTGGCTGAGATTAGGGAAAAAAAGTCATAATTGCTAAATGAGAGAAGGCACTTCCCTGTTAACAGATGCACAAAAACCTTAGGTCTGTATTTGAAACGCTGTGGACTTCACAAGTTGGGGGAAGGCTTGCACRACATTAACTGCGTGCTGCTTGGCACTCAAGGGGGCAGAAAAGCTGCAACAATTAAGTATTCAAAAGGCTTTTTTGGTAACTTGGATTTAAAGTTTCAATTGCTGTTTTAAGCATTGTTGTGAGCAGATAGGAATTCCTATGAAACAGACTGCCAGGAAACTGGCTTGTTTTCAACACCCTTTGCGTTCCTGTCAAAATYGAAGTGGGGTAACTCCATTTGTCAGTCACTTTGCATTTTCTTAGCCCTTTCCTTTCGCTTTCTGCTTCTGCTATTTACAGAAGAAAAAAAAAGAGCACACAGAAAATATTTTTTTTTCCTTCATCACTGCACACGCCTTCCCACCAAAATCTGCAGTTTTGAAGATCATGCAATTTCCACAGAGGACAATATAATCTAGCAATTCCTCTAATGTACTTCAAAATGTGTTTACCATGTGCTGATGCTATCACTTGTCACTCCACAGGGCATTGCAGGAATTCCAATACGGAGCACTCGTGAAGTTGTTTTTGCATGGAAAAGTAGCGTGAGCTGTTTCTGATCTCTCAGAGCTGTTTAGCACTGACCTCCATTCTCAAAAGAAGAAACAAGTCTCAATCCCTCCTTCAATCCCCTAAATAAACTGTTATATCATATAAACATACTTATGAATAGAAGACACACATTTTCTTCATGCTTATGTTAAGGCGAGTATCTGCAAAGATTGAGTCAGGTTTCCCAAATTCATGTTTCTTTGCATACCATGTAATCCAGAACAACTATCCTGTGTTTCACAGACTGTATTAGCACGAATAGACCACTTTTAGGAATCCAAATACACCTTGGAAAAATACACACTCAATCAGTGTTAGAAGGAATGCTCTCTTTTCCTCCAGCTCACTATTTTCCTGTCTCTAAGATGCCAAGGAGAGGATATCAACAATACAGACAGTTGGAATTAGAGAAGATTAAAATGAACATGTTGTCTTTTGAGATAACTAGTACTGATTCTTCTTCTTTCTGACTTTACGCTATATTTTTTGTTATTGATTTTCTCTTTTAATATTTCCACCTGTTATGCTAACTTTGACAGCAACAAAACTGCTTGAAATACAGTCCCCTGCAGAGCCGTCAGATGCTACATGCCTTTGCCACTTCTCTCCGTGCTTTAAAAAGACAGCTGAATGCTCTTTTAGGAAGGAACACACTTTGAACATCCCATGGCAAGGAGGAAGCTGGGGGCTGGAGGGAGTGGAAGAAGAGTAGGAGGCCTGGGCAGTGGAACTGGTGAAAGAGAGAGCTGAAAATTATTCTTCGAATGTTTGCTGAATGTTTGTAGAAGAAAACATTACCATGTTTCAGTACTGTCCCTGGACAGGGTCTCCTGTTCTAGTCCTTCCAGATGAACGAGCTAGGGCTGGAGCACATAAGGCAGTGACAGTAATGTCAGTGTTTCTGAATGGAGCGGGAAGAGCCTCTGATCTCCCCAGGATGACGGTGCTGCTCTTCAGACTGCACCCTGGTCATGAAGAATTTCCACTTAATTAAGGCAACTGAGATGCCTGAATTAGGAGCATAGGGTTCAGATATTGTCAGTGGAGGCTTTACAAAGTAACTGAGATAGCACAAATGCTCCTGCCTCATAAGAACTCTTCAAATACGGAAGTTCAGATGACGACTTGTATTCTTCTTTCACACTTGCTTGTAAATATGAGGTTCACCGTGAACCCACGCATAATCCAGTCTTCTGACTCTGACATAAATACCTCGCTATTTGTACCATGGTTCTTTACTCATCTGATGATTAACAATGGATTTTCATGCAACCAGTACTTTTCTTGAGGAGTATTTTGTTATAATGAAGATTGTATTCCTTTTTTAAATCAGCAATCCTGTTAGCATAAAACTGAAGAACTCAAGTTGTTAAAAGAGAATAATACTTTGGAGGATGAATATTAACATTGTACATAATAAAAAACTAGCAAGCAGATTTCTTGTCAGAACTTGAATTAATTTTTTAAAATTTTGCATGAATTTGCTAATTTGGAACTAATCAGAATATCAGTTCTGCTTACTGAACACTAAATTTTTCTGCAGCTTGGCAATGCAATGCATCAATCTGAAACCCATGCTACATCAAGTCCCTTGGTGTTTCCTTATTTTCTAAATAGAGGCCACATAAATAAATTGCAATATTGTTATGATTGTGTAAGTAGGTTACTTTTAACAGCATTCAGAATTGCATGCAGCTAATTTAGTATGTCTCCTCTTTACAGGCATCTGATAAGATAGAAAGTTTATTGTTGTGCAGAGCTCTGAAATAAAACCATTGCTCCACTTCTGGATTACACATTTTTAACCTGATTTACCTCAGCAAAAATTAGCTGCTTTTTCTTTTAATAACTGTGCTCTTCTGAGGTGTGCCCTTTCATGCAGAAACTGTACTATATAACATTACTATTGTCTGTATGTGCACACAGACGCACAACCCATGCAAGACAATATATGCCTGTGTATATGTATATAGGCCAAAGCATATATGAAGAGTATTACATAACTGTAGGTTAGAAGATAAGTAAACTGATAATAACTAAACACAATCAAGTTCAATTAGAATGATAGTATCAAAGAAGAGCAATTCTGTAGCCTGATCTGTAAATGGTATCTTATACTAGATACTACTCAAAACCTGTCCCTCAGTGCTCTACTGAACCACTGGATGGCATCAACCTATAACATAATCAGTTGCTGCTGCTTTTATCTTTTTACAATTCTACTGATTATTCTACCATTTGCAACTGCTTTATACAATCTGTGCACTCTTCATCTAAAATCCCAGTCCTGTGAGGCCATTCCTTTGGGAAAAAAGTTAACACAGTTTATTATTCTAATAGAGGTACTAACTGTGACCTTATCACCATTTCAGTAGCTAATTTTAATTATACTACAATATACAGCACCAGCTGCACAATACTGGAATAGAAATCTTTTGTTCTCATTTATACAGTTCATAGAGTCTAATAAACTCTTTAAGGACTTATGCTCCTTTTATGCTGAACAGACTTTTAAATAAAAATATAATCTTAGAGTATGAAAGCATGTACTGTCAAAGAAATTTCTTGTTTTATGTCTGGCAATATCTGCTGGTAAACCAGGAGAACTATATATCTAGTCATATTCTATGAAGAAGAAATACTGCTTTTTTGTAATTTCTGAAATCCAAATACGGGAACTTTTACTGAATACTCATTTCTAATGGCTGTGAAAAGCCATGCGCCTCGTGTTCAAAAAACTTCCCTCTTGTCAAAGGTATTGATTTCGCAAAACCATACATCTGGCCATAAAGTTAATGCTGTCAATGGGAATCTTTGTAGGCTGAGTTATTTGCATGCACGTCACACTTTGCAGGAATGGGGYCTTTATGGACTCAATTCTGCCTTCAAGTATATCTGAACAACTCCATTTCAAGCCAATGCAAATTAGAAAGAAGAACTGAGTGCTATTTGTGTAGTTTGGCATCACTGATAGTCGTCTTCTAAGGAGAGGAAAAGTGCTTGACTGGGATGGCCAGATTGTTATAGATAAATGTTGAAATTCACTGGCTCAACTGTAATGCAATACTGTCAAATCTGTACATGAATTTGTACATACTATTCCAGCTATGCTATGTACATCTGGCATGTGGTACTTGCATGGATGGCCATTGCAAAAAAAAAACCCTAAATAGGACTGACAGTATGTCTTATGTAGTCCCTATAGAAATTACAAGCTTTTTCACTGCCATTACAGGGTCTACTAGCCAAGATCTACTGGTAGGAGCCTCATAGTTCTAGTTCATGTTGCAATTTGCAATCTCATGCCCATCAGTGTTTATGCCCTCATGCTGTTTCTGCTTCACTTGAGGGCAGGAGTCAGCTTCGTTTATCTCTGAAGTATTCACCAATGAACATCCAGTAACAGCCCCTATAATTCATTTTGGGCTGTCTTAATTAAAATGAGATTTATTAGAGAGAAAGAATCAAATTAAACTTTAAGCAGAGTAAAAACATAGTCAGATTAATGTCATGATAGATTTAACTCTCTAGGCCAGACTCTTTCTCTTTTTTAAGGTTGCAATTTATTAGACAGATAAGAAGAATTTAAAAAACTACATTTCATAAAGTGAATTTGCTGCTGCCCAACAGCAATGCACTCTCAAGACTGGATCCAATAAATGATGATCCCAAAAGTAAGGACAGGGATGGCTATCTTTCAGGCTTCTGCCTTCACAGGTTTGGTGGCTAGATTAGATATGTGGACGTAGATAGAAATCCTCAAATGGGAACCAGAACAATTAGTATCTTGAGTGGAAAGCTGCCTAGACTTAGGCAACAGGATAGGAGGATCATTAAATCTTGCCTCTTAGGCACGATATCCAGATTCCTCTTTTTTTCTTCAGCACAAAATCTACTCATCAAACATACCTCTGAGCTTTTCTTTAAAAACAAAGCTAACAAAAGAAGTGGTCTTCCATTTACACATAAAAATTGGTATCTTAGAACACTGGGGAGAGGGGAACTGCTTCCTGGTTCATTGAATAAAATGCAAAAAAAGTAACCTCGAGATGAGGGATCAATCATCTACAAAGACAGTTTGTGTCTCCAATCCAATAATGCAAAGTGACATAATTTTCCAGGAGACAGACAAATGTTCCTACAAAGAAGAGTCGATGCCTGGTGATTAGGACATTGATTGATGAACTGGGAGCTTAAATGCTGAGGAGGGAATTGAAACTGGTGTCCCAGTTCTTGGGCAAACAAGCTCACCATCATCTTGTGCTATATAAAAGGTTATGTTTTACAAGAAAGGGGCAACTGTTGCACAGGGTTTTTTTTTTGAAGTCTAAGTTTGTCAGAGTGAGTTAAACCTAATAATGTCTGGGTTAAGCTGTTCAAGATTAATAACAGGAGTGATGCTTCCCTTCCAAGTACTGGGGCAAAACTAGGTAAGAGTTTGCTCCATTCTGCCAAGACTGAGGCAACTCATCGTGTGTGTTATCATTCTGGAGGATTTTAAAGCAACAAATGGAGTGTTACTGGTTTAGGTGACAGCTGCACAGTCGTCTTGAGCAGTTTTGGATTTAATTACATAATTCTGCTCAAGTCCCAGTTAAGGTGCTTGAATTTTTTCTCTTTAATTTCAGTTTTTAATTTGTCAGTTGACCTTCTAGCTTTTTTTCTTCATATTGCATATCGGCTCAGCATTGCAAAACTAAGAACAAAAGAAGGCAATCAGTAATATTATTGTGTAGGCCCAAACTGCTCTTCACAGAGCCTCAAGTCTTAAAACAAAATTTACTCAACCCTAATATAACTCAGTCTGTGAAGTTGGTTGGGCTGATGTTTATGCACAAGAATCCAAGATATTTGGACTCAGAAAGCATCAAACAGAGCAGCTTTAGCACTGGCTGATGCAGATATCAGAAAAAGAGAGAAACTGGTCTTTCTGGCCCCAGAGATTGCTGGCGTGGAGGGATGGAGTCTCAGCTTTGGTTTCCTGCTACTTTATTCCATCACAGCATGGTGAGGCCATTGCCACTCCTTGCACCTGTTGAAATAAGACTAAGTAATGCCTGGAAGGATCTCTGGATATGTCTACACCAACAAACTTCTGCAGGTAAGTAGTGCTGGAGCAGTGGTGCACCTTTTGGGTTGAAAGGGAGTTATCTCTCAGAAAAAAAAACCTTTTTAGTCTGCTTTGCTATGATAACTGACTTCAGGTGATGCAGAAGAGGCCAATACTGCTAGTGTGCAACAAATATCATCATGTCAGCTGGTAATGTGCGTCTCAGTCCAGAATCTCCACTGTATTCACTTCCGCAGAGCTGCTCTGGCTAATTGACTGTATATCATGGTCCATATTGTTCTTTACAATAACAGCGYGGTTAAATCCCTGTCTCTAGCTGTGTGATGAGAGTATCAGAACATATCATTGTGAGGTTTTAGGGAAAATCCCTTTTTGCCTCAAAAGTCAGGAAAAAGCTTTTCTCTACACAGTAAGGGATGCCTCCCCTCCATTTCCCCACAGGAGATATCAGTAGGATGGAGGACATGCAACAGTTTTAGAAAGTGGCCTCAGAATTCAGGCATTCCATTTTTAGGCTGGATTTGAGACCATTAAGGAATTATGGCTTTGTATTTTCATCTCAGCTATACAATCTTGCTCCTATATTATTTATACTGGGTAAGGGAACACAGATTAGAAACAGATTTATACAGAATAGACAGAGACCAGATTAAAATAGCCTGTCTGAATATTTTATCTAGTCTGACTCTCTGGAAGGCTCATCTAGATTGGTTTAGTTATATTGAATAAAAAATTACTTTTCTGAGAAAGCGCTTTCTGCTTTCCCCCCTTTGACCCTTTCACTCTCTCATGCTGTCAGTTACTTCTGGATTAAATCCACTTTTCTCCTCAAATCCCAGTCCAGTGAGTCCATGTCATCTGCTTGTAAAAATCTGACAGAATTCATCACCCTATCAAAGAAACTGATTGTAACTCTATCACCATTCCAGTGATGCAGTGTCTGATCGGGTGCTCCGTCTGAAGTGCATAGAACAGTTTTTTGTTCCTGGTAGATTAGCCATGCCTCTCATTTCTGCTGACATACAAATCTAGCTCTAGTTGTACTTCCCAGTTCCAGCAAAATTTAATATTTCAAATGCACCTGCCATGCAACTGTTATGTTACTCATCGAAAAGAGGTCAAGGTGCATGGATCTTGGAAGACATTTCAATTATTCTTGCCTGACAACAAATCATGTGTTTTGTCTCTGTACCTTAAAAGACAGGGTCCATAACCCTTAGATTTCTGCCAGCATGTATTCTKCTCTTTATTAAATATGAATTATTTATAAATTTCATAGGTTTTAATCTGTCATAGCGTTGAGCAGTTTAATGTAAAATATTCCATTCCAACATTTGCTGAACAAATCCATATAAATGTTAGCACCTTCCCTCATGCCAAAAATAACCTGAAAACAAATAGCCAGCCACTTATCAAAACAACAAAGAAATTGTGTTTTCTTATTTATTGCCTATCACATGAGTACTGTTTGAATTTCCTGCATGGATGATTAATCCTTTACAAAAAGGAGAATGAATAGTGGACAAACACTGTGTTGGAAAAACAAATTTGCTCTATTAATAAGTATTAATTAGCCATAAAGTTCACAATGCTTTTAGATTTGAGAATAATTTTGCTAAGTATGTTAAACCTAAATCCAGAATAAATAAGGGCCTCACAAATCATAGAAATATATTCAGCTAGTTAGGGAAGGATTTTCTAATTAATACAATAGCTAACCCATTATACTAATTATAATAACGTCAACAGTATAAATGTCTTTGTAGCAGTGGTATAGCTTAACAGGAGAGACACCAACAATTGCAAAGGTAACATTCAGGTTTGCACACACATAGACTCCAGAAGAGGGAAAGGACTTCAAAAAGAGATTAAATAATCCAGGTTGTTTCTATATAACCCCTCCTCCCACCAACCAAAGCAGCTGGCATATTCATATGTTCACTGAATTTACTATAACCACAGTTTTCTGAAATATTTGTCTCTATGTATCCCTCATACATAGGGATACTCTCATATCCCTTATACTCTTTGGCTGGCGCATACATCTAAGGACTTCAAATGTCTCATCTCAGGGATATTAGAAACTTGTTTTCCATCTACCACTTTCAGTCACCCTAGAAGCATGGTGAGATGATGGTGCAGAGAGAAAGAAAAACAGATAATAGGGTCCACATAGACAAAACATTTCGAATGACTGTCATTTCTTAACAGCAAATAGGTTTGGATTCTAGTATTAAACATTTTTAATAAGGATGCCAAAGGGCATCTCAGAGAGGGCCTGGAGTGTGGCCTCTTATGGCACAAAATGGTATGTTTTCAACTCATTACTCATTCTCCTTCTTTATCATAGAAGCCTTTATCATAGAATCATTAAGGTTGGAAAAGACCTCTAAGATCAAGTCCAACCATCAACCCAACACCACCA